>JAAEAF010000155.1:0-32920 GCA_011037195.1 Triatoma infestans | reverse complement strand
GCTAGCGTAAAGAACGCATGGGTGAGCTCCCGGGTATTGTGGGCCTTGGCTCACAATCCCTGGGCGCTATATCTCTAGGGTAGCTCTAGCGCTTTTTCAAAGCGTCCCAAATTGTGATGCTCCGTGGAGGGTGGAGAGCTCTGGAGATGAATTTTTTTAATTTTACTTATTATATGGTTTTAATTTTAAATTCGTCAGCCGGGGGCCCCATCGAGGAGGGGGCCACCGGTGGTGGGGGTAATTCCTCTGTACATCCAGAGTCGGGTGACCAGAGCCTGGATGCACTAATGGGTGGGAATTTGGAAAAATATCCAGAGGCAGGGAAGGCTTGCTTCTGCAGGTGAACGAGTCAGGAGGAGCCGCGGAGGATTTGTCCTCCTGCGGCGATTTCTGAAACGTGGTAAAAGGAAAAAGGAGAGATAGAGGAGTCGTTTGCTCGAGTTCGTGGCGTATACATCTCCAGTGTAGCTCTGTATTTGACGTTATTTATGTGGTTTTCTCTGCGATTTTTACGCCTTTTTTTTAGTAAAGTGCTAAATTAAGTTAAAGTCCGTACTAAGGTATAGTTTTATAAAGAATAGTTTGGAAAAACTGTAAGAAAATTGCATTTTTCTTTGGAAAACTGATACAAATACTATTGTTTTGGATTCAACGTTTATGTTATATTTGAGAGAAAGAGAATTTGTTGTGAGTAGTGCTGTGAGAGAAGAGGAGAGAATAGTGGGAGCACGACTTCAAGGTCAGCCTACTTACTGTTATTACTCATTCGTTACTTTATGGAGCAACGAATTACATCTCTAAATAAAATAAATCTGCAAAGAATTTAATTAACTTATTTTAAAGTATCATGGCTCTTAATTAATATGTTTTGTTTCATGGCAACTTCATATTAATTGGTTATTTGTTGGGTACAGAATCAATTAATAAAATTATAATTAAATAATAACGCCATTAAGTGATAGCTTATTTTAAGAAAAACTTTATGAATAAAAACAAAGTTGTATATTCTGATTCATAAAAAAAAAAGAAATAGAAACTCCCCTGAAGAATCTAAAAATAAAAGTAAATGATTTCAAACTGAAATAATGAGTTCCTCATCAGAGATAATTGAGAATATAAGATTAATGTTTGGCGCTAATTTTAAAGCTCTTAGTGAAAGTTTACCATCCAAAGAGGATTTTAAATCATTGGATGGTAAATTAGACTTTTTGCTTATCGAAAATACAAATTTAAAAAAAGAAATGCAAGAACTTAAAGTTAAGAATAAATTGTTGGAGAACAGAATAGATGTTTTAGAAAACAATTTACTTAGAAATAATTTAATCTTTGGAGGGTTAGAAGATTCCAGCCTTCAGGAGGAAGTACTTGTATCTACTTTCTGTAAGGAAGTTTTAGGAGTAGTAGTAATTGCAGACGATATAGACAACGTTATGAAGATAAAGATACCAGAGATTGAGAAAAATGTATTAAAAGTTTCTTTTTTTCAAAATAAAACTGAGAAATATTTTGAAAAATACTATCAAGTTAAGAGGGACAGGATTCTTTATTCCTAGGGATTATACATATCCTATGAGGAGAAGACGCAGAGCATTGTTTCAGTATAGGAAGGAAGTACTACAGAAAGATAGAACCAAGAGAGTCATAGTACGTAACGATACCTTATGGATGGATGGTAAAAAGTACTATTGGGACAAAGGTACGGGAATAGTAAAGGAATGCGACGGAGATGATAGTTCTAATGTGCGCACAACTCCAGCAGGTCTACATTCGCCAGTTAATATCTCTTCAACTATCAAGAAAGCCGAGTCCATCACACCTCTGCCTGCTAGGTGAGAAGACGTCGTCGGCCGGATATCTGACGTCAAGATATTCCTTTACATGTAAATCGACATAGAAGCAAATTGGCGATGTTCTATTTTTTTTATTTTTTTTTGTTATAAAAAGTTTTATTTAAATATATATAAATTTTATTTAAATTTATAAAAAGTTATATTTTTATTTTGATAGTAAGTTTTGTTTGTAAAGAAAATTTTTATCAAACCAGTTTTATAGTTCTTACCATAAATATTTTTTAAAATACAACCTTTGGTATGAATTAGTCTTTGAATTTAATTTTTAATTTTTCCCTGTTCTTGTGAATTTACTTATTCTTTGTGTCTCCTTCTTTCCTTAGAAAAATGTGATTTTTCTTTCCATGTAAGTAGCACAGTTATTATTGTCTCATCGTATATTTTTTCGCCATTAGTTATTTGTTTGTTTCTTTTTCTGTTGTCCTTGCTTTTAATTTATGTTTTTTTATTCATTTTTATTTTCTTCCGGTATCTTTTTTTACTGATTAGTTAAATATGTATAGAATACAGTATGATAGGAATAAATTTATACTATTTTTGTATTAATATTTTGATTAATTATTTTGATATCATTTTTATTTTTTTTCTTTTCTCTCTCTCTACCGCGAACTTTCTTTCTGTAAGTTTCTCTAAAATAATTAGGCTTGAATTTTTGAGTTACTTAAGTCTATTAGCATTTTAAAATCTTAATTATTAATAAATCAATTTAATTATTTCATTTTCAAATCTTCCATCCTCGACTTTGGCTTCGACCCCGGCTGACGGATTACTCCAAGCCGTAAAGTGTTATTATTCTTTTTATATATATATTTAAAAAAACAAAGAAAAAAAAAAAGTAGTTTATGTTTTTGTTTATTGGTTCTCTTGTATATTTTTTTCTAAATAAAACACTATTATTATTATATTTTATTTATTATATTATTATATATTATTATTATTATTAAAAAGGAGAGATATGTAAGGCAGGTATTTTTATTTTTATTTAATTATTTATTTGTTTATTTATTTATTTATTTGTTTATTTATTTATTTATTATTATTTATTTATATTTTTTTATTTGTTTATTTATTTATTTATTTTTTATTATTATTTATTTCTTTATTTATTTTATTACTATTTATTTATTTATTTTTGTTCCTGCCTGCTATCAAGTTTGTCAGAAGTTCCATTTCTTACATTAGTTGACTTATTACTATGATTGACAGGGTAGAAATGGTTCAGGTTAACTTGCAGCATAGCAAAGATGCAACGGCTAACTTATGCCGTTGTATTGCTAAGTTGCATACATATTTTATTCTAATACAAGAACCTTATGCCTTTAAAGATTTGGTTCGAGAATTGAGTGTGGTTGATGGCAGACTGTTCGTGACGGATGGCGGGGACATTCCTAGGGCATGTATTTTTCCAGTCGGAGTATCGACGCTGTTCTGCTTCGACAGTTCTGCTCTCGGGACTTGGTGGCGGTGAGGGTTGGTGGGCATCGTCGCGACGTAGTTGTGGCTTCGGCTTACTTCCCCTATGATGGCCCCTCCCCTCTTCCTCAGGAGTTCATGGGTTTGGTTCAGTATTCGGAGACCAATGACATACCTATTATAATAGGATGTGACGCGAATGCGCATCATAGTCTGGGGCAGCAGCGACATCAATGGTAGGAGTCGCGCTCTCATGGATTTCCTGGTGGGCACGCGATTAGAGGTCGTCCTGAATAGGGGTACTGAACACACTTTTGTTACTGGAATTAGAAGACAGATATTTCCCTTGTTTCTAGGAATTTTAGTGGTCTGATTAAGGATTGGAGGGTGAGTCCTGAGGATTCCATCTCCGATCACAGGATGATTAGGTTTAGTCTGGGGATTGATCCAATTACCCTGGCTAGTTATAGGAATCCTAGAAGGGCGGATTGGGGTTTATATTCAAGAATTATTGAAGATAAACTGACTATCCAATCAGAAGCCCCTGATGGTATAGAGGAATTGGAAAGGGAAGCTGGTATTCTTCATGAACACATTAGATCCTCATTCGAGGAGTCCTGTCCTCCCAAGGTGGTTAAGGGTAGTTAGAACCCCTGGAAACTGTTCCTTGGAAAAACTAAGGAGACAGGTAAGGGGCTCATACAGGGAGGCTGTCCTGGCTGATTCTTCGGACTCATGGGATAGTTATAACAGTATTAAAAAAGCATATAAATATGCTCTGAGAAGAGCCAAGAGGAATTCCTGGAGATCCTTTTGTGAGGATATAAATTCGTTCCAGGAATCATCTAGATTGGTACGGATTCTTAGTAAGGATAGGGACAGTCAGTTAGGTATCTTACGATACCATGATGGTTCCTTTACAGGGGAGGAAGGGGAGACACTGCAGCTTTTGCTTGATACTCACTTCCCGGATAATATTGGTTTAAATGCTGCTTCGTCTTTGGTGGGTGGAAGGAGATGAAACCCTGAAGATGCATCCACCTTAGATGAGGTAGTTACACATGATAGAGTCAGTTGGGCAGTACAAAGTTTCTCTCCTTTGAAGTCACCTGGACCGGACGGGATTTATCCTTGTCTGTTGCAAAATGGTGGGGACGTGCTGACGAAGGTATTGTTAAGAATTTTTAAAGGATGTTTGATGTTTGGTTATGTACCAACATTATGGAGAGAAGTAAGGGTAGTCTTTATTCCCAAGCCGGGAAGAAACGACTACTCTGACCCTAAGGCATTAAGGCCCATTAGTCTTAAGTCTTTCCTCTTCAAAACTCTGGAAGGTTGGAGGATAGGTATATTACTGATGGCCCATTAAGGGATCATCCACTCCATCCTAACCAACATGCTTATATTGTGGGTTGCTTTGGAAATAAAAGAATATACCCTAGGGTGTTTCTTTGATGTTGAGGGGGCATTTGACGGAGTATCGTTTGATGCTCTCGAAGATGCCTTGGTACGAAAAGGTATACATCGCGCCTTAATAAATTGGATAAGTGCCTATCTCAGGAGTAGGGTTATACAGGCTTCCCTTGGCGGGCGCACCATGATAGTACAAGCGGGGAGAGGGTGCCCTCAAGGGGGTTGTCTCTCACCAAAGTTGTGGTGCGTCGTCATGGATGACCTTTTGGTTAGGATGAATTCATCGGGATTTTATGTGCAAGCATATGCCGATAATGGTGTCATTTTATTGTTAGGGAGCTGTTTGTCCACTATTTCGGACCTAATGCAAAGCGCCCTTAACATGCTATATTGTTGGACACAGGATAAGGGTCTTTCTATTAATCCTATTAAGACCCAGGCAATTCTATTTAGTCATAGAAGGAAGATCGTAGATTTTACACCTCCTAGGTTGTTAGGTACTTCCATACAGGTTAGCAAATCAGTGAAGTTCCTTGGAGTAGTTCTCTACAGTAAATTAAACTGGTCGGAACATGTTAAGACACAACATCAAAAGGCGATAATCTCCTTTTGTCAATGTCGAACAGTTGTAGGTAAGAACTGTGGGATCACTCCCAAGATGATGTTCTGGATTTATTGCATGGTCATTAAACCTAGATTGGTATATGCGGCTTTGGTGTGGTGGCGTCGCATTGAAATACGATCCTCTAGGTAGCTGTTGGAAAAAATCCAACGTTTAGCTTGTCTAGCGGTGACTGGTGCGTTTCGGACTACACCGACCGCATCTATGGAGACTTTGTTAGGGATTCCACCTCTCTTTGTGGAGATGAAAAACCAGGCAATGAAAGCCTGTTATAGAATTAAACAGGCAGGTTTTTGGCAGGGTAAGCGATATGGTCATTCTACCATTTATCGTGAGATGCTTTTAAGGATTCCCATAACAGGTTTCCCTTCTGATAGGAATTTGAAGACTTTTGTCTTTGGTCTTTCCTACAGGGTTAGGTTGCCTTCTAGGGAAGATTGGTTAACCCTGGGTCCGTCTGGTGTGATTCCTGAGAATTATCTCCGATGCTACACGGCCGGTTCCAGGATGGATGGTAGGTATGGGGCTGCCGTCTATTTTGAGACGGAGATCATTTGGTAGCGCCTCTTGGTGAGTGGGCCACCGTTTTCCAGGCTGAGGTTTATGCAATTCTTTGCTGTATTTTGGATGAGAGGGTGCGTAACACTAATTTAAAGGGTGTTTGTATCTGCTCGGATAGCCAGGCTGCGTTGAAGGCGCTTAACTCATGTGTCTTCACTTCCAGATTGGTGTTGGAATGTTCTAAAAGACTGGAAGATCTTTCTTCATTAATGGATGTGCTTCTGGTCTGGGTTCCAGGTCATATGGGAATTTTTGTAATGAGGAGGTGGATAGGTTTGCCAAATTAGGTGCCTCTCTCCCTTTCATTGGTCCAGAGCCTGCTGTTGGTGTGTCTTTTGGCACATGTTTGTTGGGGTTTCAGACGTGGATGACCTCACAGCACTCATCCTTATGGATGTCTTTCACGGACCTCCCTCAGATTCCTCACGGTTTCACGGTTGGATTCCTCACTGGGCATTGTGGTTTAAGGAGACATCTCTATATAATGGGACTCGTGCCTGACCCCGTTTGTAGAGTTTGTGAGACTGAGGAGGAAACACCCATGCATCTGATGACGAATTGTTTGGGTTGCGAGGAGATTAGGTTTAGGACCTTCGGCCGGAATAGGATATCGGTAGAGGATCTTAAGCTGTGTCCTTTTAAGGTTTTGGTCAGATTTGTTCGGTCTGTGGTGAAACTGAGATGGTTTAAACCTGGGCCTGGATTTTCGTTCTAGTCCCAGTGGTTGTTATTCTTTAGTGGTAGCTATATGGGCCTTGGAAGGCTTTGGATAGCGTAGGGTTTGCCCTCCCCTTTTGTGAATAATAATAATAATAATAACATGTCGATCTACCAGGAAGACATAATATGATTCGCAGGTATTTATCATTTTTCCTGTATAACTCTGAATAATTTGTGTTATTTTATATACGAGTATAATCAATTTTTGTATCGTTTTTCTGATAACTCTTGCTTTGGTAGTTAACTTCTTCATGTACATTTATATTTGTTTTACTTTGCCAATTTCAAACTCAGATTTTTCAAACTCGGAGTTTCAACAACATATTTAATTTTAATTAACATTATTTAGACGATAGAATTATCTAATAAAATGAAATAGCACTTTAGATGAAAACCTAACCCCACCTCTCCCCCATAACGATCCTTAAATGAATTTTCCCAGAGAAATGTTTGGAATAAAAGTTGTAGCTGTTAGTATGTGTAGTTGACATTCCAAGTTTGAAGAAAATTGTTGAGGCCATTTTTGAGAAAACCGCAAGAACGTAAAAAAAAAACACTAGTAAAGTGGTACTTCCGGTTGCGGAATTTTGACAGATGACCCACTGTCGGATCCCATGGTGATACCTAAAGGAATATCAAGCTTGTAAATAATTACCACCGCTTTTCTTCAAGTTCGGAAATCCTTCAACGCTTCTATATTAAAAAATATAGGTTTTTAAATTCGATGTTTTATTATGATTCAAATTTTCTAAATTCAGGTTAAACCTGAAATATATGGTTTCCAGTCACCTAAAATAGAGAATAAATCTAAAAAAGAAAATTGTAGTAAATTGATGCTACAACATCACATCTAACCGTATGGTTTTGACCAATATCCTTCAACCAGAATTTTAGACTTTTCTAGATTTTCTGTCTGACACGTCATTAGGTTTTATGTTTGCAGCAAGCTTTCCACGTTTAAACAGAATCATTCAAACCGTTTCCGAGAAGAATCTAAGAAGCTCAAAAAGCTATTTTGGAAAATCGTATTTCTAATTAGGCGATTTATATCATATTTGGAATGCTAGAATTGTTTCTAATTTGCGCTTAAATAATTAATCAACCATATTTTTTCTGAAATCGTACTTTAGAGAAAAGATCCAGCTCCTTCTCTAGAAAAGAATAACTTTTTTTTAAAAAAACTTAAATTAATAGGTGTTTATATAATAATGTAAATAAACTCGTTGGAGCTTTTTCCTTGAAACTTTCGATATATTGTGAAATTTGGCGCGTGAAAATCCAATTTCTTTCCTTTTTTTAAATATTTTTTTGCATGCACACTAGCTAATTCTTCATATCATAAGACCTCAAAAATATATTTAGAATGAACACAATTACTGGCAATAGGAGAAAGCCATATGGTCAGATTCTGCACGAAAATTCGGCATGTTCTATATACTCTATCGAAACTATGTTAACATTTGAAATGATTGTACAATTCATTTCTCTAAATTAATTAGAGTATTACAGACAATAATCTAGTGAGTTACCCACACACACGACTTTATCTTACTTCTCTTGATATAGTTATATTTAAAAAGACAATTATTTTTTAAATTATAAATATTGCTTATTTGCCCTAAGAAAAATGTACTACACGCGCAAGTGCTGACTACACTATTCAGAGTGATTACATTCGAAAGGCCACCAATAATATTAAACAAACCACTTGAATTTCAAATTCCCCAGAATCCCTGTTTCAAATACAAGTGTTAGTGTTGTGTGTACATAGTATACACAGTTTAAGTAATATCCATTTCTGAGAAAATCGCAAAATACATTCAGAAAAGTCGCACATCCCGGTTTATGGTTTTTTAAGATCTACTAAGTCTGGGTCCAGATGCATTCGATAGAGCAAAAAAACAGAAAGCCAAGTTTGAACTGTCGGCAATTTTTCCTTTTTGAGAAAACTTGTTAATACCACGCACACATACATACTATTCACCAATACCATTAATTTGCAAAAGTAATTAACGAAAATAACTTCTGGAATTCTATTCGTCATAGATGCATATTTATAATGTTCCTGACCGGTTTCGGATTTGCATCTATCGTCAGAGCAAATTCACCATGTTCGGCTAGAGAGTACACTTTAACGTAATGACGAAAATACCAGATGTTATCCAGCATTGCGGACCCATTCTCTCGTCCAAAAAAATAAATACTACTGATCATTCAAACCAGATTTTTTCCAAGTGTAAATACCTGGGATTAACAAAGAACTTATAAGTTTTCAAGTGCTTAATATAAATAAGTTTCAAGGATTAGTAACATTACTTAGCATTTATGTATTTTCCTTAGGGAAGGATGCTACGTTCATATATTGTAATAAATAAATACTTCATAATGCTATAGATGAAAAAACAATCTAATCTCACATTGATATTATTTTCCAGATATGGCGTATTCCATCCGATAATGCCTCATTACACTCACAAACTGCGCTAGCACCATTACAAGATGTGCATACAGATGAAAATGGTTGCCCAGAGGTTAAAAAAGAAGAGAAATTAGAAGAAAATGCCGCAACAAACCGAGATGACCAAGATGAATCTGGTTATAGCTGTACACCAGCAAAAAATTTAAATGTGAGTCCAAGAATAAATCCATGTGGTAAGCCATATAAACGTAGTCAATGCAAATTCACACGAATGCAGAGTCTAAAAGAGCATATACTAATACACTCAGGCGAGAAGCCATATACATGTAGGGAATGCGATTATCGATGTGCAACAACCGCAAAGATTAAAATACATATGCGAACACATTCAGGAGAGAAACCATATAAATGTAGTGCATGCGATTATCGATGTACTACAAACGGAGGATTGAAGGTACATATGCTAACACATTCGGGCGAGAAGCCATACAAGTGTGGTGAATGCGATTATCGATGTACTACAAACGGAGGATTGAAGGTACATATGCTAACACATTCGGGCGAGAAGCCATATAAGTGTAGTGAATGCGATTTTAGATGTACAACAACCGGAACTCTTAATGTACATATGCGAACACATTCAGGCGAGAAGCCTTACAAATGTAGTGAATGCGATTATCGATGTACAACAACCGGAAACTTTAAAATACATATGCGAACACATTCAGGAGAGAAACCATATAAATGTAATGCCTGCGATTATCGATGTACTACAAACGGAGGATTGAAGGTACATATGCGAACACATTCAGGCGAGAAGCCATATAAATGTAGTGAATGCGATTACAGTTTCCCACAAATGTCTACTCTAAGGGTTCATATGCGAACACATTCAGGCGAGAAACCATAAACATGTAGTGAATGCGATTATCGATGTACAACAAGCGGAACCCTTTAAGTACATATGCGAACACATTCAGGCGAGAAGCCATATAAATGTAGTGAATGCGATTATAGATGTACAACATTCGGAAAACTTGAATTTAAACTATATTTGCAAACACATATAGGCGACAAGCCCTATAAATGTGGTTTACAGCTGTACACAAAGTATTAATCTAAATGCAGATCTAGTGAATGCGATTTTTGATGCGCCCACTCTGTTATTTGACGTCACATATGCGAACAGATTCCAAAATCTTATAAATGTAAGAAATGCGGTTACAGTTTTACAAGATCCTGAAATGTAAAATTGCTTCTGCGATCACACTCAGGTGAGAAGCCGTGTAAAAACTTTAATTCAGCTGCTGTTTACTTGTAATGAACATTCGTGTATAATCATAGTGATCTATGAGATCAACCTTTTATCATGGCACTTACTTCCCTCTTCTACAAAGTCCCCTCAGCAACCAAGTTTTATTCTTATTGTATAGAAAGTGGAGTTATGTGCTGATGGTGGATGTGCAATAACAGCAACCTTATATTACTTAGAAAATCAAATAACCTTTCTTTTCTTGTCCATATTTTTACATCAAACTTAGTCTGTAAATGGATGCGGGTGTATTGAGTTATTGCTCTAAAGAGTTTATCATTTCTGATAATTTCAGTCTGTAATAGAAACGTACATGTCCAAAATATTACAGATATTTTCATGTCTAGTTAAATCTTCTGATAGTTTGTGAAATATATGTCTTTTATTTTCAAGTATTTTTTAAATAATTTACATTATAATTGTTGTATATTTTTTTAAATAATGCACTTATTAAAATCGTTATATAGGAAATAAAAGCAATTATATACAATTAATTTATGTTTTATTTACTTCCTCGTAAGTTCTACAAGTAGGTCTACTGTTTCTGTAAATAACATGGTAAATGATAATAGTAAGTCTTTTTGTATTTAAGGTAAGATTCCGTCTTTAATAGTTGGAAATAGTGGTCATTGCTTGCTTCCTTTTCAGAATATTCTCTTTTGCTTTTAAACACTGTAATTTTTAAAAAGAACACGAATATTTAATTTTTATATTATTTATTTATTGTTTTTGAATTGTTGTGTGCAATTCATAGCAACAGTTGGTCTCCATTACATGTTATGTGTTTGATTTTATATGTGTGCTACACACTTATGTGTGTTATGATTTTATATGTGAATATAAAATCTTACACTATTACAATATTCAATATTTCCAGGGAATTTGGAATATTTAATATTTAGAAGAAAACTTGTAGAATTACTGGAAAGACGTAATTTACAATGTGTAGTATTTATCATTTTACTAATTTTCCAGAAACTCGGAACTCTGGCAATCTATTTATATGTTTCCACGAGTGTGTTAACTGAATTTGCTCTGTGCAAGCCTGTGTTATCACACTGTGTGTGAAACGCATCCTGAAGATGGGCGAACGCCCGAAACCGGTCGATCTCCACAAAATGAAGCAGGCTACCACAGAAAATGTCTCTGATAATTAATTTTGTATGAATGATAGAATTGAATAATCAACTATGATAGCACTTTAGAGAAATGCATAACCCCCACCTCTCCCCTAAAACTGCCATTAAATGAAGTTTCTCAGAGAAACGTTTTAAATAAAAGTTGTTCATATTTGTATTTGTAGTTTATATTTAATTTTTCAAGGAAGTCGTTGGAGCTATTTTTAGGAAATTCCAAAAAAGTAAAAAAAAATAAATTAGTAAAGTGGCACTTCCGGTTAGAGAACATTGACAGATAACGTGCTGTCAAATCCCATGGTGATATCTAAATGGAATATCAATATTCTACGGTGAGTTACAAGAATATCAATATTTTTCGTTTGAGAGTTACAGGTTTTCAAATCTCGAATAAGTAATGAGTACTTAATGCGCGAGCGCTAGAACCACCAAGCTCTTCTTTCCGACCACTTTTCTTCCTTTTTTTGTCCCTTCCTTTATTGCATTATTATGCTATATGTTTCCTGTCTATTTTTTTTGCCCCTTCCGCCTTCAGCACATATACTCATTAATTCTTCTACTGAGACGAGTTCTGTGCGCATGTCTGTTTAACCCTATGTATTTCGCCTTGCAACTGGTCGTACGCGCCTTGTGAATTCTCTGGAATTTCATTCGCGCCTTCGCCGTGCGTCTCCATTCCGCATCATCAACCTACGATTCTCTTTCCGCGTCCAGGTTGTTGCGCTATCATTCGCCGAATACATAGCGGCGATCACCGCCGCTATCAAACACTCTCATCTATCTCCTTCTATCCTCAATTCCTTTATCACATTACTCCTGTACCCCCCACTCACTCATCCATACACACATACACGTACACGCCACATCTTCCCTAACCGTCCACCTATCGCCTCAACTTTGCCGCTTGCGCATCCAACATCACCATTGTTAAGGTAAGTCGTAACTTCTTCCTTTGCATCTCTTTTCTCTTTAATTTGATTTATCGTTTATCTTTTGTATTTAATTTCTTGACGCACGTTCGCCATCTCACCTTGGGTGTCTGCCGCGCACATAATTTACAATTTCATTTTCAGGTTTTTATCATTTTTCTTGTAGAACTTTAAATCATTTATTTTGTTATGCATTTAAATTTTCGTATAGTTTTTCTGTCAATTCTGCCTGTGTTATTAAGCTTTTTTATGTACCCTTTTATATGTATTTATATTGCTAATAACATTTGATAGGAAATTAAATGAATCCGAAATTACATCTTATAAATAAATGTAAATATAAAACAATCGAATGTTAGACACTTTTAGGTTTTTTTACTTCCAGTTCACAATTTTTCTAAAATTTACGTTTTTTTATGTTTCAAATTTTCCTACACATGTTTTGGGTTTCCTGAAATGGGTTTAATGAATGGTGAGTGCAAGGTAAATTGCAATAATCCTAAAATTGATAGCCTAACAACCCTATTCATCCCTGAATGGGATTTTGGTTCACCAAAATCCATCAACCAGTATTTTCCAGTTTTTTTCCCTTTCCAGAATATCGATCTGATATGATTGCAGGCCTCAAGAATTCAAAGTGAATCGTTGAAACTGTTATCGAGATGAATCCAAAAATATCAAAAAATCTATTGTGTGAAATCGTAGTTCCAGTTGACCGATTTTCAAGGACCCAAAACAGGTATTTTCAGTAAAATTTCAATTTCAAAACTCTGGCATGATGGCAATACTTTCGCCTACCAGGAGAGAAAAGTAATACTGCGGTGATATCTACTCTCTTTGGGTGATTATTTCACTAGAAGAGAGCGACAATAGAACAAGTTCTACCAACAGGTAACATCAACACTCATCAAAACCTCAATTTTTCCGAGAAAGCTTTAACAAAAAATTATTTAAAGTCGTACCTTACAACTCCTAGTGCATCAGCTAATCTATTCTTATTCTATACTTGTTTATTATTATACTTTATTCTACGTAGTGAGTACTCCAGGTTTAAAGAATATTATTTGAGCCGCTTTCCAGAAAATTACAAAAAACAAACTTCAAAAAAGGCGTGATTTTGCCCGAAACCATCCTGCCAGATGCGGTGGAAGCCCCGAAAGAGCCACCAAATCTAGATCAGATGAGGGATAGTAAATAAACAGAAAGGCGATTTGAACTTTCTGCGATTTTTTATTGTATAATTATCTTGTTAAAACACAAGCAAGCACACGTACATACTATTTGGCAATAGCATTTATTTGAGAAAGTGAATAAAAAAATAACTACTATCGATGTAAAAACCAGATTTTCTCCCAAGTCTAGATTCTTGGGAATCTTAAAGACTTATAATTTGGAAGCGCTGAAAGTAAACAATTTTCAGAAATATGTAATATAACTTTCATTTTATGAATTTCTTTTAGGCAGGGATATTATTTCCATATTGTAATAAATAATACCTTCACAGTGCTATAAGCGAAAATGCCAAAATAGAGTCACATTGATATAATTTCGCAGATCCGGCGTTTCATAATCGATAATGAGTCACTATATTTACAAGCTGAGTCGTCACAATTACAAGATGCTCAAGGGCGACATGTTTGGAGAATAGGGGATAGAAGAATCTGGAATCTAAAACGATGAATCTGGTTACAGTTGTACACCGTCAGAAAATTTAAATGTATACCAAGAACTAATTCAGGTGATAAGCCATGTAAATGTAGCGACTGCAATTACAGTTGTACAAATTGGTGGTCTAAGAACTAATATGCGAACAGATTCAGGCGGGCTGCACGTAATAACATTCACGTAAAATCCGAATGGTCAAACTGTTAGGTCTTTATTTTATGATAGCACTATCAAACTTCCCTCTTCCACAAATTCACCATAGTGCCCAATTTTTCATCTTACATTGATTACCATTAGCTTCAAGAAGTCTCCAATTCATATAATTTCTTTCCTAGATAAAACTATTGTCAGCTTGTCCAGCAAGAGATTTATGTGTCTATTTTTCTTGTCATTTTTATAATTTATTTTACAATTGTTATATTTTTTTTTTGTTAATAATCAGTTTACCATTACAGAAAGTATATACAATTATATAGATTTCATTTATTATTTATTTACATCCTATTTACTTTTTCAACCAGGTTTATTTGCTCCATAGCTAAATAACATAAAGCAAATAACAATAGTAAGTCTTTTTTTATTTGAGGTATGATTCCATCTCTAAATGATCATTAAAGTCCTGGGCATTGCTTGTCTCCTGCTCAAAATATTAGCATTTGGTTTTATTCTCCTTGATTTGTGAGAAGAAGTAACTAATTGAATTTATCGCTTAATTCACTTTATAAAACAATCTCTATCTAAGGATGAACAACCAAAATAATGCACCTAATAAAAGACAATTGCCTTATGGCAATAAAAAAAACATATCAGAGACTTATCTCCTCATATATCCTTTCCGTTTGACCAGTATGTAACTTCCATTTGGATTATTTAAATAATTATTTTATAATAATTTTATTTTATTTTACAATTATTAATTATATAATAATTTATAGTAACAATCATAATAATCATAATATAGATTAATTATTAATTCAATAAATAAGGAAAGTACCTAGTACCTGTTTTTCCAAGGCCAGCGTAACGTCTAACTACCAAATATGTGTCGTGTAATGGGGTGGAAGAGGATACTTCAAAATTAATATTTTTCAACTAATATAAAATTAATTATTAAAAGCGGTAAATGAACTCGGGTCCTCCCTGTTACAAGGCCTCCTTACTCAAATCCCCTATATTAAACCCACACATATTATCCATTAATTATTTATTGGCAAATAATAATTAAGTAGACTTTTAAAACTAATTTGTATAGTACAACTCCTCAGTCTGAATCTCTTAATTCCGGAAATTAACGTTACGTTTTTTGCTTCTTGTCCTGCAATATTTTATTTACTCATAAAAAAGGGAATTATAGAATTGGTTACTTATAACTCGACCACATCGCAGCGCCACATTTGCATACAAGACTGTTACTGTTATAAGCAAAGGTTATGAATGTGCAACTATGTTATGTGACAAAGTGCGTATGTGAATTATAGGTATTAAATTACAATTTCTTAGTCCTTATTGCCAAAACCGGTCAAATTGCTGTTAACGTTTTACAAGAGGTTGGTTTAGAACCCTGGAAAAGCTGATTTTTTTTTAATATTTAGTAGGAAACATGTCCATTTATCAAGAAGATATAACCCACAATTGGCAGGTATTTATCATTTTGCTCGTAGAACATTAAATATTATTTGCTGTTCTATATTTTATATGGTCAATATTCGTATCGTTTTTCTTTGAATTCTACATGTAGTAGAATCAACTTTTTCAATTACACTTTTATTTGAATTTACATTCCACATTGGGACTGGCAGTAAATTAGGTTAATCCAACATTATCTTAGAAACAGATGTAAATATGAACCATTTCATATTAAATTACTTTTACTTTTCACTTACAATCATTTTAAGTTTAAAGAGATCATTGTAACAGTTTTCGGAAAGTTCGTATTTCTTTTTTCCTTCAAATCTGAAATTCCATCAATCCTTCTAATATTTAGTTTATAGTTGCATAAGTCGTATTTCCAAAATGTGATAATGATTTTTACCATAATTTTTCAGCTTTTTTTTATAAGATTTTTTACAATTCATCTAACCTTTCCACAATTCCATGTATCATTCTCAAGAGATCTACATTACATGAAAAAAACATAATTACATTACAATATTTTAAACATAATTATTATTACAAATTCTTAACTGATATTTAAACAGGTTAGATTGCATAATTTAAAAATAAAATCTTTTTTGTATACTGATAATTTTATTATTAAGCTAAATAAAATATCTTTCTTAACGTCCAAACATTTTTTTTAATTAGAGTTAAATTCTGAAAATTCATGACACATTGCTCACCTTAATCAGAAACCAAAAAAGATAATAAAAATTAAAATCTTAATAAAAATATCAACACATTTATAGTAAAAAAAAACATTAAACAAAATAAGGAACATATATATTTTTTTTATTTATTTACTTACACAATAAGTGTATGACAAGTTGTTCCATTTTTACAAAAATTTTGAAGATAACGTGACAAATTTAAATGAAGCCATTAAAGCAATAAATTACAACAACAAAAAACTGTTACTTTTCAGTAACAAACAAATAGTGTAAATATTACACATATAGTAAGAAATAGTACCTGAAAAATAAATGAAATAGAACCAATCTTAATAAAAAATGAATTGTTGTAAATAAGTATTCTTAAACCTTAATGAAGTTATTGTAAATAAGTATATTATATTCTTAGGCTTAATCTTTAGCTACCAGGTTATTGATTTTATAAATGATACACTATCTTCAATATTTTCTAATTCTGGCAAAAATGTTCTATGAAAATTAAAAAGTGGACATTTACCAAAAAAATGATAACGCTCAGCCAGTTCACCATTTCTACAATGCTGAATTATTATTATTTGTACATTATTGAAATAAATATTCCAGATAGCATAAATTGGGCAATAAAACGTTTCAAATAAAAGTCCAAATCTGAGGTTACATAATTTTGTATGGCACTGACAGCTTCAGAAAAATCTAAGTATAAGAGATTATATCTAAATGTAAATAATGTATCCAAATCTAGATTTCTTAAGTAGGCCTGATAATTAGATAACATTGAGGGGATGCTTTTTCTAAGCTCTTTAGGCTTAAAATTGCATCTATATTAATTATTTTCAACACCTCAACCAATTGAGTATACCAACTTAATTTAGCACTTCGTAAAGAATTATCTGATTTGTTTGCAGAGTATCAATCTTTTAGTTTGGAATAACAAATTTTCGGGAGTCTATAATTTTCCATCTGCAAGAGCTTCTCCAACTATATTCAGAACCAATCTTAAAATTTGTTCTTCTTACGCGAATTCCAAACGGATTAGGAAGTTAGGAACAGATTTGTTAAGGTAAATTAATTTTTTGAAAAACGATAATTAGGGCCTATCCAATTCATCAATAGAACGGGTACTCCAAATCTGAACAGAATATAAAATAGTGGGGTGAACCAAAAAATCATTCAGCTTAGTTATAGATTCCCAAGAGGATTTTACTATCCTTTAAACCTCCAAACTGTCCCTTGAGCTAAGTTGGCTATCGTAGATACATTTTTAAAATGAGTAGTGACTACTCCGAAACAATTAAATGAAATTCCCAAATAATTATAATATTTACCAGCTATTTTTTGGAACCTTCATAATAAAATCTTTTTAATATCTGTTTTGGTTCCGCCTTTGTGAAACTACATAATCTTTGTTTTAAGTGTATTTACTTTAAGTTTATTTTTCTTTTACAATAGTCTGATAGAATGTTCAATTTTTTGCACATATCAGTAAAAGATTAACATATACAAGTTATCTTCATTAAGCATCTATTTAAAATAAACAAGTTATCTAAACATCCGGGACTCTTTTGAAGACCCCACTGATTATCAGGTATAATATTCGATGAGGATGTCCAAATTGTATGTATATCAAGAAGCATTTGAGTGAAAATTTTTAAAATACAATTAGCTAGAGGAATAATTTGTAATTTTCCGGATTAAGTCGGTCACATTTTTTGAAAAGCATAAACACTAGAGCAATCTTGTAGAACAGGTCAGAATCAAGAACTTTGATATATAATTAGGCAAGGTTTAATGACCAGTTAGAAGGCATTTCTATATTTTCTTATAGAATATATTTTCATATTTATTTTCTATATTTTTCATCTAAAAAGTTAGTTTATTGCAATCTGAGAAATTGGATCTTTGCATTTCTTTAAATATAATTCTACTTTCAACTTTTGATCTCTGCAGACCTTATCATACCAAATCTTTTTATTGCTATAATTTTTAATCGGATTGTTCATTTTCTTAACCATGCTTAATGAAGATGAGACCTGGGAAACAGCTTCTACGAAGTTTTGATAAAGATATTCAAAAGAAAGTAACATGTATTATTAATTGACAAGTGGTATGAAATCTACAAAAAAAAAAACTTAAACAAAATCGACATAAAACAAACCTTCAGGTATTTATCGATATATATGGATAAATTTAACTCCAGTTAAAAAATATATTAAGGTTGGTACTTTTGTATTAATACTTAAGAAAAATTGTTGTACATAAAATAACACATATGTTATTTAGCTTTGTAATTAACTATATAGAATGTTTTTTTTCCTTTTTCGAATTATACAATCTACCTTGTAAATATCATTTAAAAATTTGTAATAATAATTATATTGGTTATTCATTTATTTATTAATTTTTATGTATTTAAATCTCTTGAGAATGACACATGGAATTGTTGAAACGTTGAGATGAAATGTAAAAATCATTATCACATTTTCAAAATGATACCAATGCAGCTATAAAGTAAATTTAAAAGAAGCTTGACAATTAAAGAAAAAACTCGTAATATTAATTAAAAAACAAAATATACGTTGTAAAACAATATAGTTTCCCTGAAGTCATGCTTTAGAGGAAAGCACTACTGCTCCTATCTGGAAAACCCCAAAATCATATTTTTCAGGAAATGATTCAAATAAAGGTGCTTTATACATATATGTGTGTGTAGATAGTATACGAAGTTGAAAGGAAATCGTTAGAGGCGTTTTCATGAAAAACTGAAAAAATAAATTCTTATCTGACTGACCACTCTATGTTTAGATATAAGGACTCTCAATTGTAAATATGGTTCTCCTAAAATTAGGCTGCTAATTAATCTAAAATTGGGATTGTAAGGAGATTCAAGTACGGAATTTATATCAGTAGTGAAATGATTATTTTTAAGTTTTTGTATTATTTGTTGTGGTGGTTGGTTCCGCAGAGCTGGAAAGCATCAGAGACATTTTCCGTGGTAGCCTGCTTCGTTTTGTGGCCATCGACCGGTTTCGGGCGTTCGCCCATCTTCAGGATGCGTTTTTTCAGACAGTGTGCCAACACAGACTCGTACAGAGCCTTAGTTTCACACTAACTGAGTTGTGTTTTTAAATACTGAGGTGTTAAATATTAATAACAGAATTTAATGTAAAAATGCAATCGATACATCCTAATCCTAACTAACATAAAGCCGTTTTGCTCCTCCGGTAATATTTTGTTTTGCTCTGCCCAGATCATTATACGCTGAGCTAACATAGAAGTCAACAATTTAACTATGGTGTTTTTTAGCGCAATACCTCTATAATTACCTGGATCATGAGGATCCTCTTTTTTATACAAGTGAAAGATTAGAATTTCTGTCCACTTGATTGGTACCGTTTCTTTCTGCATTATAGTATTGAATAAATTTAAAACATAATGCTCCCAGTCATCTGGCATTAATTTATAAATCTCATACGGGATATGGTCTGACCCCGGAGCCTTCCCTGATTTACTCACACGAATTTATCTTACTCCTCTTTACATAGTTTTATATAAGATGACAATTATATTTTAACATATAAATTTTGCTCATTTGTCCTAAGAAAAATATGCAGTGTAGGTAAGTGCCACCATGCATTATACAGAATGATTACCTTCGAGAGAGCCCCAATAATATTGAGCAAGCACTTTTTCAGATTGCTCAGAATCCATGTTTAGATACAGGTTTTAGGGATTTCATGTGTATACATAGTATATAAAGTTTAAATAATGTCACTGAATCGTATTCGGGAAAAATCACAAAAAACATTTAGAAAAGCCACACATCTATCTGACATCTTCCTATAATTGCGGTGAAAATCCCAAAAGTTCCACCAAGCGTGGGTCCAGATGCAGCGTCACTAAATAAACGGAAAACCAAGTTTTAACTTTCTACGATTTTTCGGTTGTGAGATATCTTGCTAACACATACGCAAACATATATATATTCGCCAAGAACATTATTTGCTAAACTCAATGCAAAAATAACTACTACAGATGTTTCAAACCAGATTTTCCCCCAAGTCTAGTTATCTGTGATTTTCAAAGACTTATAACTTAGCAAGCGTTGAAAGTAAACAAATTTCTAGGTTATAAAATGTAACAATCTTTTTACGAATTTATTTTAGACAGATGTTATTTCCAAATTCTAATAATAAATGCTTCATAATGCTATAGATGAAAAAAATCAGTCTAAACTCACATTAATATTATTTTCCAGATCCGGCGTGTTCCAGGCGATATTGTGTGTTTACATTCACAAGCTGTGTCGGCACAATTACCAGATGGGCACAAATATGAAAATGTTTGCCCACTACTTAAATGCAAAGAGAAGTCAGAAGAACACGCTGCAACAAACACAGATGAAAAAGATGAATCTGATTACAGTTGTACACTGTCAGAAAATATAAATGCAAATCGAAGGCCAAATTCAGGTGATAAGCCACATAAATGTAATAAATGCGATTACAGTTCTACACGATTCAGCAATCTAAAAGCTCATATGCTAACACATACAGGCGAGAATCCATATAAATGTGGTGAATGCGATTACAGTTTCAAACGAATGGATAGGCTAAAAGCACATATACAATCACATAAAGGCGAGAAGCCATATAAATGTTGTGAATGCGATTATCAATGTACAACAAACGGAGGATTGAAAGTACATATGCGAATACATTCAGGCGAGAAACCTTATAAATGTAGTGAATGCAATTATAGTGGTGCACAAATGGATCATCTCAGAACTCATATGCGAACACATTCAGGCGAGAGGCCACATAAGTGTAGTGAATGCGATTATAGATGTACAACACACGGAGCACTTAAACTTCATATGCGAACACATTCAGGAGAGAAGCCATATAAATGTTGTGAATGCGATTATCAATGTACAACAAACGGAGGATTGAAAGCACATATGCGAACACATTCAGGAGAGAAACCATATAAATGTAGTGCATGCGATTACAGAGGTGCACAAATGGAACATCTCAAAAATCATATGCGAACACATTCAGGCGAGAAGCCATATAAGTGTAGTGAATGCGATATTAGATGTACAACACCCGGAGGATTGAAGGTACATATGCGAACACATTCTGTCGAGAAGCCATATAAATGTAGTGAATGCGATTATCGATCTACAACAAACGGAACCCTTAAAATACATATGCGAACACATTCAGGCGAGAAGCCACATAAATGTAGTGAATGCAATTATAGATGTACTACAAACGGAGCATTGAAGGTACATATGCGAACACATTCAGGCGAGAAGCCATATGAATGTTGTGAATGCGGTTGCAAATTCAGACGAATGGAGCATCTAAAAGAGCATATGCTAATACACTCAGGCGAGAAGCCATATAAATGTAGTGAATGCGGTTGCAAATTCACACGAATGGATAGACTAAAAAAACATATGCTAATACACTCAGGCGAGAAGCCATATAAATGTAGTGAATGCGATTATAGATGTACAACTGCCGGACAACTTAAACGACATATGCGAACACATTCAGGCGAGAAGCCATAAATTGTAATGAATGCGGTCGCAAATTCACTCGATTGGGAGTCTAAAAGAGCATATGGTAATACACTCAGGCGAGGAGCCATATAAATGTAATGTATGCGATTACTGTTTTACACGAATGGGTAATCTCAAAGCACATATGCGAACACATTCAGGCGAGAAACCATATAAATGTGGTGAATGCGATTGCAGTTTTAAACGAATGGATAGGCTAAAAGCACATATACGATCACATACAGGCGAGACGCCATATAATTGTAGTGAATGCGATTATAGATGTACAACAACAGGACAACTTAAACTACATATGCGAACACATTCAGGCGAGAGGCCAGTGAATGCGATTATCATTCACAAGTGCAGCGAGGAGCCATAAAGTGTAGTGATTGAATTTAAATATATTTGCAAACACGTCTGTAATAGAAATGTACATGTCCAAAATATATCAGATAATTTCATGTCTAGTTAAACCTGATATTTTGTAAAAAATATGTCTTTTATTTTCAAGTATTTTTTAAATAATTTACTTTATAATTGTATATTTTTGTAAATAATGCACTTATTAAAATCGTTATATATGAAATAAAAGCAATTATATACAATTAATTTATGTTTTATTTACTTCCTCGTAAGTTCTACAAGTAGGTCTACTGTTTATGTAAATAACATTGGTAAATGATAATAGCAAGTCTTTTTGTATTTAAGGTAAGATTCCGTCTTTGATAGTCGTAAATAGTGGTCATAGCTTGCTTCCTTTTTAGAATATTCTCTTTTGCTTTTAAACACTGTAATTTTGAAAAAGAACACGAATATTTAATTTTTATATTATTTATTTATTGTTTTTAAATTGTTGTGTGCAATTCAATACAACAGTTGGTCTCCATTACATGTTATGTGTTTGATTTTATGTGTGTGCTACACTTTATATGTGTGTTATGATTTTATATGTGAATATAAAATCTGACACGATTCCAATATTCAATATTCAATTCAATACTTCCAAGGACTTTAGAATATCTAATATTTAGAAGAAAACATGTAGAATTGCCAGGAATACATATTTGGAATACATATCGAATATTTATCATTTTACTAATTTTCCATAAACTCGGAATTTTGGCAATCTATTTATATGTTTACACGACTGTGTCAACTGAATTTGCTTTGTGCAAGTCTGTGTTATCACACTGTGTGTGAAACGCATCCTGAAGATGGGCGAACGCCCGAAACCGGTCGATCACCACAAAATGAAGCAGGCTACCACAGAAAATGTCTCTGATAATTAATTTTGTATGAATGATAGAATTGAATAATCAACTATGATAGCACTTTAGAGAAATGCATAACCCCCACCTCTCCCCTAAAACTGCCATTAAATGAAGTTTCCCAGAGAAACGTTTGAAATAAAAGTTGTTCATATTTGTATGTGTAGTTTATATTTAATTTTTCAAGGAAATCGTTGGAGCTATTTTTAGGAAATTCCAAAAAAGTAAAAATACCAAATTAGTAAAGTGGCACTTCCGGTTAGAGAACATTGACAGATAACGTACTGTCAAATCCCATGGTGATATCTAAATGGAATATCAATATTCTACGGTGAGTTACAGGAATATCAATATTTTTTGTTTGTGAGTTACAGGTTTTCAAATCTCGAATAAGTAATGAGTACTTAAGAAATGACCATTTCCAAATAACCACATTTTTGGACTCAGGGTTCCTCAAAACGGATATTTCCGGTAAAAACTCGATATCTATTGACGTGATTATAGTATTAAATATTTCCAGGAAACTCTGGAAATATTTAGAAGAAAACATGTGGTTTACCAGTAGGACATAGTGTTGGCTCGATGCGTGCGTGCCTTATTAGTTATTACGCACTATACGCCCCCCCCGTCCACTTTTCTCACTTTTTTTGTCCCTTCCTTTAATTCATTATTATGCTATATGTTTCCTGTCTATTTTTTTGCCCCATCCGCCTTCAGCTCATATACTCATTCATTCTTCTTCTGAGATGAGATCTGTGCGCATCTCTGTTTAACACTATATATTTCGTCTTGCAATTACTCATACGCGCCTTGTGAATTCTCTGGCATTTCATTCGCGCTTTCGCCGTGCGTCTCCATTCCGCATCATCAGCCTACGATTCTACTTTCCGCGCCCAGGTTGTTGCGCTATCATTCGCCGAATACACAGCAGCATCACCGTCGCAATCAAAAACTCACATCTATCTCCTTCTACCCTCAATTCCTTTATCTCATTACCTCTGTACCCCGCCACTCACTCATCCACACACACATACATGTTCACGCCACATTTTCTCTAACCGTCCACCTATCGCCTCAACTTGGCCGCTTGCGCATTCAACATCACCACTGTTAAGGTAAGTCGTAACTTCTTCCATTGCATCTCTTTTCTCTTTAATTTGATTTATTGTTTATCTTTTGTATTTAATTTCTTGACGCACGTTCGCCATCTCACCTTGGGTGTCTGCCGCGCACACACATAATTTACAATCTCATTTTCAGGTTTTTATCATTTTTCTTGTAGAACTTTAAATCATTTATTTTGTTATATAACTACTATATAATCAATTTCCGTATAGTTTTTCTGTCAATTCTGTCTGTGGTACTAAGCTTTTTCATGTACCCTTTTATTTGTATTTACATCGCTAATAACATCTGATAGGAAATGAAATGAATCCGAAATTACATCTTATAAATAAATGTAAATATAAACAATCGAATGTTAGACACTTTTAGGTTTTTTTACTTCCAGTTCGCAATTTGTCTAAAATTTACGTTCTTATTGTGTTTCAAATTTTGCTACACCAGAAGTACATGTTTTGGGTCTCCTAAAGTGGGTTCAGTGAATGGTGAGTGCAAGGTAAATTGCAATATTCCTAAAATTGATAGCCTAACAACCCTATTCATTCCTGAATGGGATTTTGGTTCACCAAAATCCATCAACCAGTATTTTCCAGTTTTTTTCCCTTTCCAGAATATCGATCTGATATGATTGCAGGCCTCAAGAATTCAAAGTGAATCGTTGAAACTGTTATCGAAATGAATCCAAAAATATAAAAAAAAACCTATTGTGTGAAATCGTAGTTCCAGTTGACCGATTTTCAAGGACCCAAAACAGGTATTTTCAGTAAAATTTCAATTTCAAAACTCTGGCATGATGGCAATACTTTCGCCTAATAGGAGAGGAAAAGTAATATGGCGGTGATATCCACCCTATGTGGGTGATTATTTCACTAGATGAGAGCGACAATAGAACAAATTCTACCAACGGGTAACATCAACACTCATCAAAACCTCAATTTTTCCAGGAAAGCCTCAATTCAAAACCTCAATTCTACGTAGTGAGTACTCCAGGTTTAAAGAATATTATTTGAGCCGCTTTCCAGAAAATCACAAAAAACAAACTTCCAAAAAGGCGTGATTTTGCTTCAAAAGGAAGGATTTTGCCCGAAACCATCCTGTCAGATGCGGTGGAAGCTGTGATGGATGCAAGAAACTTGAAATAATATTAATTTTTAAATAAATCTAAATTATCAAAATATGTGACATTCCCTTGCAAAAGGACCAGCCAGGTAATACAAGTACAGTTACTAGGAATGTCCAAGAACCTTTATGGCTTTGTTCTATCCCCTTCTCCTCACAAGGGAGGCACTAAACGGACAAAGAGAAGAGATATTTTAAGACAGACTCGTTCTAGCTACCAAGTTGAAAACATCAGAGCCAGTATCAAGTTTTAAGAGTTTATTTCAATTAATTTATATGCATATTGTTGTGATAGTCTAAAGTAACTTTATTTCTCTTAGAGAATATATCTTTTGAAAAGCAGTGTGACTTCTTTATTATTGCTAACACTTCTTCTCTTTTAAACTACATATTTACAAGCCCTTCATACAAATCCGCTCGTGCTACACAACCAGCTACCACACATACATCATCTCACCATTACATTACATTGGTGCCAGCAGTTTGGGATATTTTCAACGAGAATCCACAAATTTACAAGTACGTAAAAATTTCAATTTCATAATTAAACAAATTATCCATCAGATAATTTGATTGTTTTTAATTATTTTCTCAGCGGAAATAATATTTTTATTAAATATTTCCCATTATTGAATTTCTAGTGAATTTCATTTTTAAATTTTTGTAATTGTACCACTTGTACCTCAATCCCTTGTGAATTTTGAATTTATGAGTGTACTTAATAGATCCCAAATTATAAAGATATTACGCGATAATAAGCTTTCTGTTGGAGGCAATTTAATCCAACTACGTAGACGTCTTGAAAAATATAATCTTTCCCAAGTAATTCATCTATTTCAAAAATGTATAAGATTAATGGACAAGACATGGGCATCGACGCTGCTGTAGAATATTTACTTGCTCAGCAGCAATTAGCAAATCCTCCAATTAACAATCAACCTAGTCCCATGAGAAATTTGCAATTAATTAATAGTTTACCCACTTTCGATGGCAAAAGTTCAGCAAAAGTGTCCGATTTCCTCGACCAAATTAGCCATTGTGCTAGTCTTTCTGGCTGGGACGACGCTGCCAAATTAGAAATATTAGCACTAAGGCTCTCAGGTTCTGCAATAATATTTTACGACACCCAGAAAGCCGAATTACAACGCCAGGGTACAAATATAACGTATCTCCTAATCTCAGAACGTCTTCTAACTAGATTTAGAAAAGAAAAAACACCCTTAGTCCTCTTACAACAGATGACTAATATTCAGTCCCTACCAACAGAATCTCCTGAAACCTTCGCGGATAGGATTAAACATATGCAATCCGCCATTCATTTAAAAGCACAGGCTAACCCACTCGAGGCCTTACAAACTATTTTAGATAAACTGGCCACTGATGCATTCCTGAAATCACCTCCTCAACCGCTTCGTAATGAGGTAAACTAAGCTACCTCAAAAATTAGATGAAGCTCTTTCCTATGCCAATGCCCTAAAAGAAGTTCAGGCTTCTGAATCAAACCCTACAGTTTTCGCTGTTACTACGAAAACTTCCAATACTCGTACACGCCATCTCCTTGTCGTTACTGTGGACAAATGCATTTCCACAGAGAATGCCTGCATCGTAATAAAAGTCAGAAGCCACAATTAAAACCAACTGCCACTTGTAGAGTATTTAATGTAATAAAGAACAGACCTTGTCGCCATTGTTCCGGTCCACATTTTGACGTGGACTGCACCAACAAATTCAGACCAAAACCTCGTACTAACTTTGGCAAAATGCCTAAGAAATTTAATATTCCTCAAAACTTTAATCACAGAGCAAATAGTAATAATCGCTATAATAATAATAATAATCAATATTATAGTAATAATCATAGTCCTCGAATTAATTCAAACAATTCGCGATTTAACCCTTATTCAGATAGACCCCAGTATAGTCATAATAATAATAATGGTAATGAAACTAGCAATAACCTCCAAAATAGGCCCACTTGCCAATTTTGTTCTAAATTTGGACATACGGCTCGAACATGTTTCCAGATACAGCCAAAAAACGGTTAAGCCCACAGCCGCTCTCACGAACGGCTGATGTTATGACCTTGGCTCTCATACCTGCTTTCACCAATTCTGATAATTTGTTAGTAAATTTAAGAATTGGCAAAAAATTTATTCGTGCCCTTGTAGACACTGGAGCTAGTCACAGCCTAGTGGATTCCAGTTTTTGTCGAAATAAGAACCTTCAGCATTCCAACATTATTTTAAAATCTCTGACTAACCAAGTAATACCTAATTATGGCATCACGTCCCTTCGTTTGCATGCGGGCAATGTCGAATATTCCAATTTTTCTGGCGAATTCATAGTTTCGCAATTAAAAGGCAATTTCCAATTAATACTAGGTAGAGATGTCCTTACATTAAATAGGGCAATTATTAATTTTCGCACACGTACACTAACGCTCAATAAATTCAACATTCCATTTTCAAATAGTGCTCAAACGCATCAAATCAATTCGATTCAACAGCTACCTTTACCCAAAACCCTGCAGCTACGCCACAAAATTGTAGTGCCACCTCGCGCACACATAATACAAACTCATACACTATATACAAAAATTCCTCTCGACACACAAATTCTGCTTACACATCACAATTCCTTACCTACGGGTCTCTACAGGCCCAATTCTATCGTACATATTGCTAACAACACATGCACCATCAACCTTATAAACACTACGTCACAAGAAATTGCTATTCAAAAACACTTTCCATTCGCTCATATCGAATACGATTTTGAAACAGACTTACAGACTCACACCATAAACGCAGTACAATCTGCCAATCAAACTAACACAAACGAAATCGCTCTATTTCAACAAGAACTTCTCAACAAATCAACGCATCTCTCTTCTCAACAACAACAACAAGTTCTACATGCCCTCACTCCTTTTCATGACGCCTTCACACACGACAACAATTTTCAAACAAAATTTTCTGGAGTCACTCACCACATTGACACAAAAAATCATGCCCCTGTGTCCAGCCGCCCCTATAAGATAGCACACTCCGAGGCTCCCATCCTCAAGGCCCTCATACAAGACAATCTTGATAGAAGTATAATAGAGGAAAGCAAATCCAACTGGGCTCACCCCGTCATACTCATTAAGAAAAAACATGCTGACCACACTAAAGTTGATGTTACAGACATTACACAGCTCCGAAAACAATACAGGTATGTGGCTGATCTTCGCAAACTAAATGCCATCAACACTTCCGAAATTTACCCGCTCCCGGATATACAGCATATCCTATCCACACTGAATGCCACCCGTTTCTATACCATCTTAGCCATCAGTGGTGCCTTCCACGGCATCCTCCTTGACGAAGCATCTAAAGAAAAGACTTCCTTCGTCACTAATTTCGGAACCTATCAATTCAAGGTTTTTCCCTTCGGTTTAAAGAACGCCAGCAGCGCTTATCAGCGTTTAATGGACAAAATTATGTCCGGATATACTGGTGACATCTGCCACACCTTCATAGACGATATACTCGTCTTCCATGGGAAAACCTTCGACGAACACCTCCATGCATTATTAAAAGTAATGAAGCGTCTCCAGGCCGGTAACTTGTGTATAGACTTGGGTAAATGTCAATTTTTTAAAGACAGCTGTAAATATCTGGGTTATGTAATTAGTTCTAACGGAATAAGACCCGACGAAGAAAAATTAAAATCGGTTAATAATTATCCAGTACCTCGTAAATTAAAAGACGTCAGAGCATTTTTGGGTTTCATAGGTTTCTATAGGAAATTTATCCCCCAAATTTTCTGAGCTTGCCAAGCCACTTACAGACCTTACAAAGAAAGGTGTAAATTTTCAGTGGACACAAGAGCGTCAAGACGCTTTTCAAGCTCTCAAATCCACCTTAATATCTCCACCAGTTCTAGCCTATCCAAATTACGACCATGAATTCATCCTTACTACGGATGCAAGTAATATAGGTATTTCCGCAAATCTAAGCCAAAATATTAACGGCGATGAAAGGCCCATAGCGTTTTCTTCACGTGTGCTTAATGAAGCAGAATCCAAATACTGTACTACCGAACGTGAATTGTTAGCCATCGTCTTTGGGTGTAAAACCTATAGATATATCTTGTATGGCTACAGATTTAAGGTAGTTACAGACCATGCAGCCCTCCAATGGCTCAAAAACATCAAAGATACCCACAATAAGCTCTTCCGTTGGAGCATGAAACTGGCAGAATTTGATTTTTATATAGAGCATCGTTCCGGCAAGAATATTGCACAAGCGGACGCACTTAGTCGGTACATAGGATGTATAAAGCCGAAACTGACGAATACTATCCAACGATAGACCTCCTGGAAGTCCTAGAACTTCAAAGTAATGACGCTGAATGTCAGAAGTTACTTCAAACACCCCACTATTCCTTAGACCAACAGGGTTTAATAGTGCATACTGTTAACAATTGCACGCTAGTGCCTAACACTATGCGTGATACCATCATGAGATTATTTCATGACAATCCTCTCTCGGAACACTATGGTATTCATAAGACATATGACAGAATAAAAATGTTCTTCACTTGGCCAAATATTTCTACTGATATGCAAAACTATGTACAAACATGTCATAGTTGCGCTACTAGTAAGTCGCATATTCCTCACAAACCTCCCTTGGGTGATTTTCAAGAGCCAACGAACGTATTTCAGGCTTTATCTATGGATGTAGTAGGCCCCATGGAAGGTTCCACTAATCCAGACACAGGTGAGGAATACAAATACATCCTTACCATTATCTGCCAGTATTCTCGCTTTCTCGAGATGTTTCCCATGACAAATCAAAAGGCTGACAATATTGCGCGGATACTTGTAAATGAAATTTTTACCCGTTATGGCACACCCAAGTACCTACTATCAGATTTAGGTACCAATTTCACTTCTACCATAATACTTCAGATCTGCACCCTATTGAAAATCCGAAAAGTTAACACTACTCCTTACCACCCTGCTTCCAATGGCAAATTGGAACGTATCCATAAAACTATAGCTCGTAGTATCTCCCACTACTCACAAAACCAGTGGCACAGATATCTACCACTTATAAAAGCTGCACACAATTCAAGCCCAAATACCTCGACAGGCTATTCTCCTCATGAACTCATATTTGGGAGTAAGTTCAAATTTCCTTGGCTAGTAATTTTCCCATCCCGTGACCTCGATAATTTTAATATCCACACAAGGACATTGTACAATAGAATTAAAGAGGTACGCGCTTTAGTTAAGGAAAATAATGAAAAGGAAAAAGTTACTAGAGCCAAATATTATAACCGGAATGTATCTAAACATCAATTTCAGGTTAACGACAATGTTTACCTCAAAATTTTCAAACCTCAGGGCAAATTTGGTCATAAATTTTCTGGACCTTACAAAATAGACAAATTATACCCCAACCATACTGTACGCTTACGTATGGAAGACGGTAAAAAAGTAGTACACCTCAGTAAAATTAAAAAGGCATGTATAAGGAAAATGCCACAATCCCAAAATAAACATCCTAAGGTTCTTCGCGACCGACGTAAAACATTATACACTAGAAGTCATTCTCATTCTACATGACACTCTTCTCAAACTATTCTCAACTCTACAAACTACACCACATATATATATTTAATTAATACCATATGATTAATAAACTTATTTACCATATATATATATAAAAAAATAAAAATAAAAAAAAAATGCATGTAATCAATTAGTTAGACTTAAGAACAAAAATGTATATTATTTACAATTTATTTTATGTTGCAGAATCCAAAATGAACAGTAAACTTATTGCTGCTTAGTTAACACATTTTTCTTTCTGTTCCAGCGACGACGATTCAATGCAGAAATTGAGAAATTCTTAAATAATTGACATTGATTTAGTATAAATTTTTCATTATGATACAAACTTAATTAAAAATAAATAGATTGTAAGCCAAAATTAAATAAATAGATTGTAAGCCAAAATTACGAGTTCCAAGAAAATTGAGCTTTTACTGAACAGTTTTTGAAGAATTTCATTAAATTTGTTACACAAACTATAAAATTTGTCAAGAGAACTGGAGTAAGAGAGAGTTGTGTGAGTGTTTCACACCAGATTTATTATTTTATTTGAGGTAAGATTACGTCTCTAAATGCTGTAAGCAGACTTTGCCCTACAACAGTGAGCTCCTCAGAGAGAAAAAGGGAGGGGATCACTCTCTTCTCTCGCTCGTAACTGTGTATGTCTATATTTTCGTTCTCTATTCACTTTATATATATGTCAATTAGCTTTTCTTCATTTGTTTTCTTTGTAACTAATTGTAAAATTTAGTTAATGTTTAGTGTATGGTTTACTTTGGGGTTGATTAAGAAGCTGCCCCTCTCAGCACTGTTCTAGACGAGGATTGGCCGCATTTTAATGACCTAAAGAAGGTAGGAGTAATTTTAAGTCACTGCCTGGCGCCCAAAGAAGAAAAGGATCATAATGGTCATTGAAGCACTGGGCATTGCAGGACTCCTGCCAAAATATTATAGTTTGGTTTCATTCTCTTTGATTCATGTGAAGAAGAAGCTAATTAAATTTATCACTTAATTCACTTTATAAAACAATCTCTATCGAAGGATCAACAACCAAAAACTATACGTAATAAAAGTCATTTGCATTGATGACCATAAAAAAAATGCATGCATAGAATATCTTACATATCCCTTCCGTTTAACCAGTATGTAACTTCCATTTGGATGGCCCTATAAAGTCACAATGATTGCCTCAAAAGGAAAAGAGGTATTTAGGTAATCTGTACTATTTATTTTATAATAATTTTTATTTTATGATTATTAATTATATAATAATTTATAGTAACATAAACTTAGACTCCGCATTATCAAAATACATTCATTATTAATTAAGTAAAAAAGTAAAGTACATAGTACGTGTTTTTCTAAGGCCGCTTAACGTCCAACTACCAAATACGAGTCGTGAACGGGGGTGGGAGATGATACTTCAAAATTAAAATTTTTAATTAATATAAAATTAATTATTAAAAGCAGAAAATGAACTCGGGACCCTCCTATTACAACAAGGCCTTACTCATAAATCCACTGCACTAAACCCACACATATTATACATTAATTATTATTTATTCGAAAAAATACATAAGTAGAGCTTTAAAACTAATTTCTATAGCACAACTTCTCAGTCTAAATCTCTTAATTACGGAAATTATCATAAATATCTGTACTTGTTTTGCTTTTCATATCTGCATATTTTATTCCCTCATCAGGATGGGAATTGCTGAATTCGTTACTTATAGGTGTGTCCACATCGCAGCGCCACATTTGCATAAGAGACTACTTAGTGTTATAGGCAAAGGTTATGATTGTGTATGTTATGTGACAAAGTACATTTGTGAATTACACGTATTAAATTATAATTTCTAAGTCCATATTG
>JAAEAF010000154.1:0-340307 GCA_011037195.1 Triatoma infestans | reverse complement strand
TTGGTTGTTGGCAGTTCAAAATGCACAGTGCTATTAGTGAGACGTTGCTGTGTGTCTTTCACGGAACTCTCTCAGGCATCTGGTTGAATCCCCTTAATTGTGGTTTAAGGAGACATCTCTACATAATGGAGCTCATCCATTTTGTAGAGTCTGTGAGCAGCGCCCGCTCTAGCGGTTACGTCGCCTCGGACAAAAAGACACATTGCCGCCATATTTTAGCAAGTCTATGCATGTTCAAACACAAGCTGAAGCAACGCTCTGCTCGCGTGCTAATGCTATTCTGTTCAGAGAAGTATATGCATGTTCAAACAAGTTCAAGCATCGTCCTTTACAATTTCTGCGTTAATTTTTCAATAATAGTGTATATATTTTTAGCTTTTAGACATAAACAATATAAAAGACGTTACGCACTGTAAATTTTTAGCGAACGAAAATAATTGATATGTGAAATTTTCAATTAACTGAGAGTATTTAACACATCAATATTTTTCTCACAGTTACAGCCAAAATGGTGCCCCTAAATTTTGGCGCCCCAAACAATGTCCGGGTTGCCCATCCCTAGAGTGGGCGCTGCTGTGAGACAGAGGAGGAAACACCTATCAATCTTATGACTGATTGCCTGGGTTGTGAGGAAATTAAGTTCAGGACCTTTGGTCAGAACAGGATGCCTATGGAAGAGCTTAAGCTATTTTCCCTTAAGGTTATTGTGCGATTTATTCGGACTGCGGTGAACGTTAGATGGATTAGACCCGAGTCTGGATATTTGCTTTAGACCCGGTATGTCGTTGTTTTTCTTGGGGTAGCTATATGGGTCCAGTTGAGCTTTGGATAGCGTAGGGTTGGGTCCCTCCCCACAGACAAATTATTATTAAATAATAATAATATCTGTCAAAGTTCCTTAACTGAAACCATAATTTTACAGAATGGATTTCCCAGTTGGTTGTGATTTCTTGAAAAATAGCTTTAGTGATTTTATTTAAACTTCGTTTATTTAGACATATTGTTTACAAAAATGAGTTTAATAGGACAATCATGGCCGACATTAGTTGACAGAACCCTCCCAACTGATGGACCTTCCCATCACTGTCTACTGTACTTTATTTTTTCGATAATATCAAGTTGCACTTTGCTCTTTTCATTATATTCTCCTGACCTATTTAAATAATAAAAAACCTCTTTTACTTTCTATTACTCCTAGTAAGAGGAAGTATTGTAATCGTGTCAATTTTTCGATATCGACTTTTCACCCGGAAATATCCGTTTTAAGGTCCCCTGAGTCCAAAAAAGTGTTTTTTTGGAAAATGGTCTGTGTATGTATGTATGTATGTGAAAAGCACAGCTAAAAACGAAAAGCCGTAGAAAGTTGAAACTTAATATTCCTTTTAGGTATCACCATAGGATCTGACAGTACGTTATCTGTCAAAATTCCTCAACCGGAAGTACCACTTTACTATTGTTTTTTTTTTTACTTTTTTGCGATTTTCTCAAAAATGTCTCCGACGATTTTCTTCAAACTTAGTATATCAACTACATATACAAAGATCTACAACTTTTATTTGAAACATTTCTCTGGGAAAATTCATTTAAGGGCACTTTTAGGGGAGTAGTAGGGTTAAGTTTTGCTCTAAAATGCTACTTCAGTTTATTATACAATTCTTGTCATCTAAATTATATTAATTAGAATTAAATATGTTGTAGAAATTCCGAGTTTGACAAAAAAAATTGGATGACTGGAAGTGCGTTTTTCCTGAAATGTATTTTTCAGTTTTCTGGTATTTTTTCAATAACAGCTCCAAAGATTTTCTTTAATATAAACTACACATATAGAGAGCTACAACTTTTATTTCAAATATTTCTCCTGGTGAAGTCATTTAAGGAGGCTTATGGGCGAGAGATATGGGGGGGGGTTATGTTTTTCTGTAAAATGCTATCAGAGTCGATTATACAATTTTACCATTCAAACAAAATTAATTAGAAATAAATAGATGGCCAAAATTCTGAGTTCAACAACAAAATTAATAAACCGGAAGTGCGCTATTACTGAACAGTTTTTTCAGTTTTCGAAACTTAAATTTGGTACACAAACTATATATAATTTGTCAATTATAATTTTGAGAACTGGAGTAAGAGAAAGTTGTATGAGTGTTTCACACCAGATTTTTTTTTTGATAAGCGTTTACCAGAAAAAATGAACTTCTATCTAATAATTAAACAATTCAAATTCCCTACTACAGTTTTAATTTATTTGTCAAACCATCACAATAATTCCAAAATTTCAATTTACTTTATTTTTAAACTTATTAATTAATTCATTTTTCCTAGTCCTGCCTTATCATCTTTATCTGAAACAAAATTATTATTTGTAAAAATTTTATTAAACAGAACTTATAAAAATTAAATTTAATAATATTTAAGTTTTGAATCGAAACATAGCTTTGAAAAGTATAAAAAAAAAAAAATCTGGTGTGAAACATTCACACAACTTTCTCTTACTCCAGTTTTCAAAATTGTACCTAATTGACAAATTTTATGGTTTGTGTACCAAATTTGATGAAATTCATTGGAATTTGTCAAAAACTGAATAAAATATTCAGTAAAAGCGCACTTCCGGTTTACTAATTTTCTTGAAACTCGGAATTTTGGCCACCTATTTATTTCTAATTAACTTTGTTTGGATGGTAAAATTGTATAATCAACTATAATAGCACATTAGAAAAAAAAAAAAAAAACATAACCCCACTCCTGCCCCAAAACCCCTTTTAAATGACTTCACCAGGAGAAATGTTTCAAATAAAAGTTGTAGCTCTTTATATGTGTAGTTCACATTCGTAGTTTAAAGAAAATCGTTGGTGCCATTTTCTTGAAAATACCAGAAAACTGAAAAATACATTTCAGTAAAAATGCTCTTTCGGTCATTCGATTTTTCTTCAAACTCGGAATTTCAACTACATATTTAATTCTAATTAATATTATTTAGCTGATAGAATTGTGTAATAAACTGAAATAGCACTTTAAAGGACAAACCCACCCACCCCCTTCACTAAAAGTGCTCTATATATATATGTTTCTCCCACTCCAGTCCCAGAGAGTGGTTGGGTTCGTTTCTCTTCTCTCTTTAGTTATCTTCTCTCTCTTTGGTTGCCAGCACAGTGCTAATAACTGGGCCCACTGTTTGCCTGCGGTCTACAACCGGGGTGGATATCTGAATGGTGAGTTCTATCTCAGGCGCTTGGCTATGCTTAATGTAAGTGGAGCGGCCTCACCCGTAAGCGTGTCGGCCTCATCATTACCGGGGATTCCGCGATGTCCAGGAATCCACTGCAATATTACGTTAATTCCAGTGAGCTATCAGTTAGTGTAACCTGACCCGGCAGTACTGAACGTCCTGGGAGTCATGAGAGGTCGAACTGGTGATAACAGCCGTGATCGCTGCTTGCGAGTTTATCAGAATCACAACGTGTGAATCCGATCGTACGCGTATTTTATCGAGAGCAAGCGCAATTCCCATATCATCACTTCGCCGACAAAGTTTGTCGCGATACTCTCCCTCAGAGGACATGCGCATTGAAAATCTCTATTTTTGCAAGTGTAGAATGAGGAAAGGACCAGAGCCTTAGCCTGTTCAAGTGAATGGAACTGACCAATCACTTTTTGTTCGATTCATTATTTCCGTGTTGAGTAGATTTTAGGAGGATTTGAGGGGAGCTTTCCTCAATTAGTGTCGTTATATATAGTTTCTCCCAACAATACATATAATATTCCAAGTTTTCAGGGAATTTGTCAATTATATATGTGTGTGTGTGTAATTTTTTGCAGCTAGACGAAGTAATGTGAATGTTATACACCAGATTTTTTTTTTTGTTTTTTTAATTTTATTTTTATTAAAAATTATTATTAATTCTATATTGTTTTTAGCACAATGTTAATACTTACATAAGACATGTAAACGGAGAACTTCCTGTAAAAGCGCCCGCATATCTTCTTTAGGACATTTGCCTAAGTGATCGGCCCTTTCAGAGAAACTTGTGTAGATACTCGTATAATAGGGGGTCTTTGTAATAGTGTCGGTATATACTTATTTACAAAGTGTATGTAGGGATGAATGTAAAGCTAAGAAAAAAAAAAAAAAAAAATAGAAAGGTAGAAATAAATAGTGGGAGTATATATGTTCTTGGCAGTGAACGGCCCAAGTAGTCTGTCCGAACGGTGAGGGTCAAGGCGTCATCAGGGACAGCAGGCAGGTGGTGTACCATGGACACAGAACTGTCTATATAAGAAAAGGATAGAAATAAGTCTGGCGACCACCTGCCTCTCTAGTGCTCTGTGTGGTGCAGCACACACACACAACAGTCTTACATGTATACATACTTTACTGGCACACACCTGCCATTTACATCCCATATAGCCGACTTAACACAAAATATATGACGTCATACAACAACAAAATATTTTATTTCCCCACCACTTTCCAATTAAATCATCATTAAACATCTTTGATAAGTTTTTTTTTTTTTTCAGTAAGCTTGAAGTTGATATTCCGTTTAGGTACCACTACCACGTCTGACAACAAGGTTTTTACACAAAATCTATCAACCGAAAGTGCGACTTTACTGAAAGTATCATTACATGCTTGTATCAGCTTGTGGAACGATCTATCCGGGTTTGGGAACGATTTAAGAAATGACCTAATTCAATCTAGAAAATTCGGACGATTCCGCATCACTACTTTAAAAAAAAATTTGGTGCGAAACACTCACACAACTTTCTCTTACTCCTGTTTAAAAAATTATAATTGACAAATCTTATAGTTTGTGTACCAAATATAACGAAATTCGTCGAAAACTGAAAAAGCTATTCAGTATAAGGCTTACAATTTTCTTAAAACTTAGAATTTTGGCCATCTGTTTATTTCTAATTAATTTTGTTTGGATGATGTATAATCAACTATGATACCACTTTAGGGGGAGCTGCAACCCCACCGCTCCCCTAAAACTGCCCTTACATGAATTTTTCCAAAGAAATGTCTTAAATAAAAGATGTAGATCTTTGCATTTTTATTTTGTAAACAAAGTTTCAAGAAAATCGTCGGAGCCATTTTTGAGAAAATCGCGAAAAAATGAAAGAATCATTTAGTAAAGTGTCAAAACAAACGCACTTCTGGTTATCTGATTTTTTCAAACTCGGAATTTCAACAACATATTTAATTCTAATTAACATTATTTAGATGACAGAATTGTCTGATAAACTGAAATAGCACTTTAGATGAAAACCAAACCCCACCCTCTCCCATAACTGCCCTTAAATGATTTTTTTCCAAGGAAATGTTTCAAATAAGTTGTAGCTCTTTGTCATGTGTAGTTGATGTACCAAGTTTAAAGAAAATCGTTGAGTCTTTTGTGAGAAAATCGCAAAAAGTAAAAAACCAACAAGTAAATGGTACTTGGCCGGTGAGGAATTTTTCACAGATTACCCACTGTCAGATGCCATGGTGATACCGAAACGGAATATCAACTTTCAACTTTCTGCGGTTTTTCGTTTTTGAGCTATGCTCCACACAGACCATTTGCTAAAAACCACTTTTTTAGACTCAGGGGACCTCAAAACGGATATTTCCGGTGAAAACTCGATATCGAAAATTTGACACGATTACAATACTTACTCTCACTAGGAGTAACAGAAAGTAAAAAGGCTACTGCCACAAACGCCGTTCCCGAAATGAATGAAGTAGAGATGGAAGGTTCTGTAGGGATCAAAGGCTGCACAGATATGGTTTAAAAAATTTAGAGAGGGTGATATAAGCCCGAATAGTAAGCATCCCCCCAGAACATCCTTTCCACTTAGATTCAGCACTTCTAGTTCATGTACAGCTGTAAATGTGGATCCTTGCATCAGCACCAGAAAACTTTAAGGAAAATTAGGCGTGTCCCACTCAACCACATACCGCCTCACCTGTAAGCAGCCGCCACAATTCCTAGAAGCTGCCGAAATATTCACATGCTTTTACACCCAAACAAGTCGCACGCTTAATTGAAGTCCTTTAAAAAATCCCTTCTTCCAAAACCCGAGTTCAGAATTTCATTTCATCAAACAAATTGTTACTTGCAAATGAAAAGTGTATTTATTTTTGACAACTAACAAACAATTACAATGGATTAGATCAATCCCAACCAACCACACCGTCCCACGAAGAAAAAGATTTGAGAAAAAAAATTATGCCCCCGGTGTGGAACTACGAGGACGTCATTCATTTTGACCTAATTCCTAACAGTCATGCGGATTACATCCAAACTCTACACTATTGGAATGAGTATACCTCGTTTTGACTTGCAAAATATACCACTTGAGTTAATTAAAAAAATGTGCTCCTTTAACAAAATAACGCAAAACCGCAGACGTCACGCTGCAAACATTCTCAGTAATCGAAGATTTGGATTTCGAGCTCCTCCCTCACGCAGCTTACAGACCAGATATGGCACCCTCTGATTATCATCTCTTCCGCTCCATGGCCCACTTTTCACGTGGTAAAAAAATTTACAAATACGGAGATTTGCTTCAAAAGATAGCTCCAGGCATTGGAAGAACATCGAATTGTTAGCTCACCTTGTTATAATGATGGTCTATATTTTGAGGAATAAGCTTATTAATGTGTAAACAAACCATTTTTTTTGTATTTTATCCGTCGTAGCATGCATATTCCTTTTGTTCGTAACCTATTTCGGATTTTCATCCATCGTAAGAGCAAATTCACCAAGTAGAGAGTTCACTTCAACGCAATGTTTCTGTTACACTCACACTTGTTGGTTGTATATATGTGCGGGAGGTTATAAGGTTATGTAACTATGTTTGTATGTGTATGTGTGTTTAATGACAAAATAAAATTATTATAATTTATGGTTTTTCAATAGAAAATAGTGTATAATAAATAGCATGTCTTGAAGGATACTTTATAACGAAATTGTAATAGTGGAAATACGGAATACTTAATCCAGCATTGCGGACCCATCCACATATTAAAAAACCATTTTATAATTGGAGTTGAAAAACTCAAAGTCTTTTATCATACCGTTATATCTATACATACATAAATGCCTATCATTTTTATTTCATTTTTTTTCTTCAGGATAATGGATTGTTGTGAGTTCCAAGGGAGTAGCGATGTTCAGCTTAATTAATTTTTTTTTTTTTATGCTGGGGGGTGGTGCAGCCCCACTTCTAGATATAAAGAGTTGTTTGTGTACATAAATAAGAACTGATCTATGGGCTGGAATTAAACATAACCTAACATAACTACGAATGCACATGCGATATAGTTGGAATTATATATTTTGTCATGCATTAAATTAAAATTTAATATTTTTGGCGCTATATCTAGAAAATCGGGAAATCTGAAACAAAAAAAAGCCAGTAAAGTAGCACTCCGGTTGATGGATGAACGAAACCGAATTCCCTATCAGAAAAAATATGGTAAATACGCCGCGGGTCACATAGCCATTTAGTTCTATCCTTCGCTCCCAGGTTTCGCTAATAACTATAGCTCCCAACCTTTTTCTCACGTTACTTGGCGAACACTGTCTTTTCCGTCACGGGAATTGAACTCTGAATTTTCGAACCTAAGGCGAATATCCTAGTCAAAGCGTGAGGGAAAGAAATCTGTAACTATTTATTTAAACTGCCTACAGTTTTAAGTTGTAACTCCAAAATTTAATTTAAATCTATTTTCCAAAATCTGCCAGTCAAGTAATACTTCTTCTTAATAAATAATATTATTACATTTTATTCTGCACATTTACCTGTTAATAGTTTCTGGAAAAAAACCGTGAAGACCTAATTGGAAGTTAATGAATTGAAATATACAAAAAAATAATATCAATAATAATAATTAAATAATAAATTAAATATTTCCAAAAAAAAAAAGAAAGAATATATTTCCTGCCCATAAAGAGCGGATATTGTTGATAGAAGAAGAGTCCGTTCGTTGACCGGACATATAACCAAAGCCGACGTACTCTAGACAAAACAAATATGACCGAGTGAGCAATGACGTAATCTAGCCGGTTAAAACGTGGCACGTAAAAGTTGCCGGATTGCAGCAATAGATTGAACTTGAGTTTCTTCAACTCGACCGGCTAGGTGCGCTTCGACCCTGACGTCTGAGTATACATAAATATTTCCACAACAGGATACAGTGCTCAGTCCATAAAGATAAGTGATCGACTGCCAGTATTAGGGCCAAATATTTTGCCCTATTTTTATACTTTTTAATTTCATTATATAGTATTTTTAAACAATAGAATAAAAATGGGATATGATACGAAATTTAAACTGACTAATAAAAGCCCTAAAATATTTTCATTAAAAAATGTTTTAGTAATAAGTAATAGGTACTAAAAAAATGTTGGTCTTATTGTGAAATTACAACATATTTTCTCCAAATACGATTAGTTTGATAAAAATAATTAAAAAACTTAATTTCGTTTTAAATGATGTAAGTGGATTATAACTAAATTTTAGAATTCCAAAAAATTAAACAATATATTTATGGTGCTAGTAATTAATTTCTTTTTATTATAAAGACAATATTGATTCCCCCGTTGTATTTTATTTAATATTTCAATATATCTTTTTAGATTTTTTTTATAGATATTTCATGGATTTATAAAATTTCCCATCAATGGTATTCAAATCGCCAGAGGCCTTAAAATTATAATGAGATGTTTGTACGGCAATGGGCAGAGGAGTTTTTGAAGAAAAAGAATTCTTTGTTGCTCTACGTTTCGGGTACTATTGGTGCCCTTCTTCAGGAGCTCTGTAAAGTTTATTAGAGAAAATACGTTATTGTACATTATTGCAGTTAAGAAAAAGTGCATAGATTGATAACAAACAAAAAAAAAAAAAAGAAAAATTTAAATTAAAGAAATATTAACAGAAGAAATTATAACAACAGAAGTGATAGTAAATTAATTAAAAAAGATATTAACAATAAGAGAAAATATAAAACAGATAAATAAATATACCTTTAGGGTAGAAGAGAAGTGTACGTTCTGATTGAAATGAAGAGTATTTTTTTTTAATTAAAAAAAAAAAATCTGTTAAAAAGTGGGAGGAATAAGAAAAATGTTTGTAGTGAGTCGCGGCAATTTCAAAATTTGGAAGAACAAATTACTGGCGGGCATCTTTTCTTCTTAGGGTTAGAAAAATATTATTATAAATTGAAGTTATGATTTGTTTGTCTTTTTTTAAAATTCATAGAGTTCGGATGGAGGTAAATTTGTAAGGATTCGGATAGAAGACGTTTTGCATGGTTAGGGTTAGTGGTTACAATGGAAGGGTTATTGAAATCGATGGCATGATTGAAAGTCAGAACATGTTTGGAGAGAGCAGTGCTGTCAGTTTTTTTTTTTTTTTTTTTTGTTAATAATGTCTAGTTCATGTTGTCTGAGTCTTTTTTGTAAAAACTGTTTGGATTCACATATGCATTAAAGGTTGTATACCGTATGTGTTTTGTTAGGTTATTCTCATCAATACTTTAAATACTGATTAAATAAACTGATGTGCATTTAATTGTATTGACATATTGATGATAACAAGTTTTATAAATCCTTGAAACGTCTCAGTAAAAAATTAAAAAAAAAAAAAACATATATTGAAACATTAAATAAAATACATCTGGAGAATAATTGTCTTTATAACAAAAAGAGATAATATATATTATAAATAAATAAATTTCTTACAGGACTAATGAGGATATCCTCAGCTATTTTCACTTTCATTATGAGCATTCATATTTTATAAAATTAAAGGTCTAGTTAGTACCAGAATAATATTATCAAGAACTTCACTAATTTCAACATAACAAACATGAATATTCCAAAAATAGTCAGCTACAGTATTATTGAGTTGAACGAGAACTGCACACTATTTAATTATTAAACTATATTACGAATCATAAATCAAAATCTTCTGAAATTATTTTTATTATCAGTAAGCAGTTTTCTTCAAAGAATGAATATTATTTTAATGTTCTCCTGGAGAGTATGTGACAAAAATGTTCGTTAGTTATTGATCTCTAGGTATAAACAAAATATTGTAACGTTTTTCCCTCTAAACTAGCTACTGCAACTAGCTTCTAAATGGGTTCGTTTAGATAAAACACTCTAAAACTTCAATAAAGAAAACACCAATTTATTGTTATACACAATAAAGTACAAAAAAACAACACTTAATAATAATTACTTCATAGTTTAACCACAAAAGTTCACTTTGTTCACTTTTTATACACTTTCCATAAACGTACACTTCGTTTGTAACTGGAAACTCTCTCAACTCTTTGCGGTCCCACTATTTATACCTGTGGAGAATCTTTTAGAATCTTCTCAATCCTTCCAGAGAAAACTAGAGCGCGTCGCCAGCGCTTCCTAGCTGTCACTAAGAGAACTTGAGGTTCCTACTTCCTCTCCTAGATGGCACCACTGGCTGCGTTACAATATGTTTAAAAAAAAATGCCAAAATAACAGAAAGTTCAAACTTATATTGCCTACAAATTATAATTTTAATCAAAATCCTTCAATTTGTGGTGGGGATTTTATTTTTGTTTAGATTTTCTTGCAACAACTACAATAGATTAAATAGGGAAGGCATTAGCTCCCTTTAATTACCCAATGAGGTGAAAATCAGTTAACAGGAAATACAATTTCAGAGAATGTGTGAACCAGATTATCGTGATTTTTCTTGAGAATGGCAGGAGAGATTTTCGTTTATGTAATGGGGTCCGAATCATTAAAGATTCATAGGATTGGAAGAGCGGAGAAACACAAAAATGAATTAAAAAAAGTTAATTACTCCCCACCTAGGTTAGACTAGAAAGGAACAGTTCAATCCATATAAATAGCGGACAGCAGGAAGTTTCACAACACCTTATATTTGTAACACTTCCCTGGAAAAAGTTATTTTTGGGAGTTTCTAGGGACAGGGTTGACTTTACGTGTCCCTCCCTAAATAATGCCACATCATATAAAGCTTCTCATCTTCTGCTGACAATGAAAAATAAAGGGTAATAATCTGACTTTCAAAGAAAATTTGCTAATAAGAACTTTTAAAATTGCAACAACTTTCTCTAACTCCTAGTAAGGAGGAATTATTGTAATCGTGTCAAATTTTCGATATCGAGTTTTCACCGGAAATATCCGTTTTGAGGTCCCCTGAGCACAAAAAAAGTGGTTTTTAGCAAATGGTCTCTGTGTGTGTATGTATGTGGAACAGCATAGCTCAAAAACGAAAAACTGTAAAAAGTTGAAACTTGATATTCCGTTTAGGTATCCCCATGGGATCTGACTTACGTTACCCAGTCAAAATTCCTTAGCCGGAACCACTTTATTAGTTGTTTTTTTTTTTTACTTTTTCGCGATTTTCTCAAAATCGGCTTCGACGATTTTCTTGAAACTTCATATATAAACTAAACATATAAAGAACTACAACTTTTATTTGAAACATTTCTCTGGGAAAATTCATTTAAGGGCACTTTTGGAGGAGCGGTGGGGTTATGTCTTTGTCTAAAGTGCTATCATAGTTGATTATATAATAAATTCTATCATCCAAATAAAATTAATTAGAAATAAATAGACGGGCAAAATTCCGAGTTTGAAGGAAATTAGTTAACCAGAAGTGCGCTTTTAGTGAACAGTTTTTTCAGTTTTCGACGAATTTCATTAAATTTGGTACACACACTATAAAATTTGTCAATTATAATTTTGAAGACTAGAGTAAGAGAAAGTTGTGTGCGTGTTTCACACCAGATTTTTTTGCTTTTTTTAAATTATTATTATGAGTTGTTTGTTTAGAACAACTATCGTCTGTGTACAAAAAAAAAGACCCTTGGAAACTTGGGAAGAAGAAAAAATAACTGCTAGAGGAAAGTGGAGTAAAAAGAAATTCACGAGAATTAATTAATGAAAGAAAGGAAAGAAAATGAACAATCAAGGACTGAAGAAAGTAGGGAAATTAAAAGAATAAAGAATCTGGTATACGAAAAACACACATACACTCTCTCTTTCTGCACTTAATTAATACTTTGCATTGAAAATTTTGTATTGAACTTAACAATGTTTACTAATTGATCTGGCGGAGTTTGCATTACATATAAAATAAAAATAATGGTTGGTAGGTAACACTTGTTTAGGTTTTAGATACAAAGTTTACATTATGTGCTACACTGATGGTAGCGCTGTCTGTCATAACCTCTCAGCTTGCATAACAGCAGTTTAGGTTTTATACCTAACTCGCAGATCTCAAAAAAAAACCTCTAAAATCCATTTTTTCAAGAAAAGTGTTCTAAATAATAATAATAGGTTTATATATCTGTGCTGTTTAGTATTCCATATTTACAAGCAAACGGAGCTGTTAACGAAAAAAATTCCTAAGGGTGCAGGAATAATAATGTATGGTGAGGTTGAAATGTAGATTACATTTTATATGTTAAAGATCCTAGAAAAAAGAAAGAGTTTATAAGTGAATTGAGTGGACTAGCGAAGAATGATGGTGCTGGTAGCGTAATCAATATAGCATAGTTGAGCGATGCAGCTAGTTTTGACATGCTTATGAAGAACTCTGACAGTTGATTAGTTGTTGGAAGCTGTTGCTTTCGGAGTTATTACTAGACTTCTCGATAATTATTAGAAGGCTCTTGAATGACTTTTTGAAAAATCTGTTTCTGATGATACGATGAACTTTCTCCTCATATTGACCCGTCCTGCTTATCGTTACTTCAATCTCACATTGAATTCATTAAGCCTTAGCTTGGAGAATTAAGATAAACAAAAGTAAATGTAAGATTGTAGATTTTTGTAGGGGATTATTGCACTGAGACCTGAAAGATCTGTTGTGCCCCCCGGAGCCTTCTCCAATGCACAGCCGCCCTCCAAGCAGCGTTCTCTAGCTACAGACAACACTGCCCATCAATAGGTTGTAGAGACTCCTAGGAAGAAAATATCTAAGGACAGCATGCTTAGATTCGAACCTGGGACCTCCGCGGTGCTAATCCAGCGCGCTACCACTGAGCTAATCCCTTCCTTCTCCCTTGGCTGTCGCCAACTAACTAGGGACGGAAACCCTAGTTTGTGTACTGTGTTTGTCCTCGTCTGTAAAGTGTAGAGTGTTCTGACGAAGTGCATGGAATATTGAGCTGTAATAACTCGAGGGGGTCGCTACTCCCCAAGTAACTGCATGCAGCAGATACCCCTTGCGGGCAAGTATGTGTAACTACATAACGTTTTCCGTAGAGTGAAATAATACTTTATTAGGTTATATTCAAAATTAATAGGTAAATTTATTTTAGTTGAACCATTTATATATGTATATATTTCGGAAGCTCATAAATTTGTATATTTATTTTAAGTAAATATATGTGTATAATAAATAAATAAGAAACGACTTCCTACAACAATACTCAAACTGGTTTAGACATGAGGAATAGAACTTTGGGGTTAGCCAAACCATCCAATCAATAGAAGCCAATGCTTCCAATCAAAAAACACTTCGTTAAATCGCATCCACATCTTACTTTGTATGAGATAGTACCCTTGCACCATGACCTTCTAGTTCCATATGTTTCCGAATAGATGAGACCCCCGCTATATCAAGCTCCACGCCTCAGTGCCTTCACATCCCATCCTTCTAGTCACCCAAGTTACTAACATCCACATTCCCCAAATCTCCTCAACAATGCTTGAAGCACCGGTGGCCCCGTGATTTTGTTAAATAAAATGCAGTGAGTAGTGAGTAAAGTAATTTCATCAGATAAAACTAAATATACTATCTCCATTTAAAAAAAAGAAAAAAAGTTACATTAGATTGAAGAAAGAAAATAAATACTCTGTCTTTATATATCTGGCAGCTTATTTTTGACTTACAATATAAATAAATAAATAATATATCAATGTACATTTAAACAAATGGATTAGGAGTTGAAATTGATAATAACATAATTCTTTTAAAAAAATATTATTTCTTCAATAATGTTAGTTTCCAGAAACACTGAAACGGTTTTTTTTACACTAGAAAATAGAAATAAAAAATGTTTAGTATATATAGTTGCCTCTAGCTAGCAGCACATACCGAGATACAATCATTAAAAACTTAACTCGACGATGGATGAGAATCTGTAACTGTTAGAAATCAAAATAATGAAGCAGATAAAATCATAGATGTTATCCAGCATTACGGACCCACGTAGAAAATCATAGATGTTTTCAGCATTGCGGACCCAATTGCAGAATTCAACATTACGAAACTTTATAGTTACAAAAATGAACACCAGGTGCCAACACTTACCAAGAATTTATAGCACTAAAATTCTATGGATTCATTATACCATCCCCCCTATGTGTAAATGTGTTTACAAAAATTTCCACCAGATGCCAGTACTTAGCGGGAATTCATTATTATTTTTTTTGTAAGAATAAAAATACTTTTATTTGCCAGGCAGCCTTACAAAATTAAATATGTACATTATAAATAAATATTAATTATTTTTTTATCTTGGATAGTTTCGGTTTTAGTCGTCGGGCTGTTTTCTGTCCGAGTTGGTGGTCTGTCTAAACTTCGTTTCTAGTTTGTTTAGAAATCTGAGTGCAGCCCTGTCTATAAAGTCTTTGCTTTTTAGGATTTACAGCTCCTTATGGATATAATCGTTCTGAATGAACCATGATGCTCCAAGGCGATGAGCAGTACCTTTTTTTTTTGGAACACTTGTAACTTGTTCATTGCTGTCTTAGTAGCCCCCATCCATAGGGGGCGGGCGTACGTCATTAAAGGTCTATGTATAGATGTAAAAATTACTCTGCAGCATTGCGGTTTCACTGGCGTCCGTTTCTTAATTAAGGGCTAGAGCTGTCTGGAAGTTTGGTACGCCTGCCTAATTTAATGAAATTCGTCGAAAACTGAAAAAACTGTTCAGTAAAAGCGCACTTCCAGTTTACTAATTTTCTTGAAACTCAAAATTTTAGCCATCTATTTATTTATAATTAATTTTGTTTTTATGGTAGAATTGTATAATCAAGTATGATAGCACTTCAGAGAAAAACATAACCCCATCCCTCCCCTAAAAGTGCCCATAAATAACTTTTCCCAGAGAAATGTTTTAAATAAAAGTTGTAGATCTTTGTATGTGTAGTTTCAAGAAAATCGGCGAAGACATTTTTGAGAAAATCGCAAAACATTGCAGACATTTTTGAAAAATTGAAAAAATTATTTAATAAAATGGTAAAGCAAACGCACTTCCGGTCATCCGATTTTTTTGGAAACTCGGAATTTCAACAACATATGTAATTCTAATTAACATTATTTAAATGATAGAATTGCCTAATAAACTGTAATAGCACTTTAGATATAAAAAGTGCCCTTAAATGACTTTTCCCAGAGAAATGTTTCACATAAATGTTGTAGCTCTTTGTATGTGTAGTTGATGTACCAAGTTTGAAGAAAATCCTCGGAGCCACTTTTGAGAAAATCGCAAAAATGTAAAAAAAAAAAACAACTAGTAATGTGCTACTTCCGGTTGAAGAATTTTTACCGATAACATACTGTTAGATCCCATGGTCATACCTAAACGGAATATCAAGTTTCAAGTTTCTACGTTTTTTTTCGTTTTTGAGCTATGCTGTTCACATATACGTACGTATAAACATATATTTATTTACACACACACACACACAGAGGCCATTTGCTAAAAACCACTTTTTTGGACTCAGGGGACCTCAAAACGGATATTTCCTGTGAAAACTCGATATCGGTTACAATACTTCCTCTTACTAGGAGTAAGAGAAAGTAAAAAGCGTCACTTTTTTTTTAAGATTTAGGTAAAATAAAATTATAAATTCAGGTGTAAAATAAAATATTTATTTTTTTTAGGAGATTCATAAAAGTTGTTTATGCCAGCTTACAAATACTTTCCCTTAGTGCACAAAATAAATTTGCCAAAAATTGGACAACTTGGAAGGAAATATTGTTCACTGATTTTTGCGGAATTGACTGCCTCGTCTAAAAATAGTAATTGGATTATGAGATACTTTTTGACCTCGTCGTTCATTTATTATGAAATAGTAACTGTTCAATGGGATTTTTGTAGATGATTCCAATTCAGCTCTTTCCTAAAAAATAAATAAAGAAATAAAATAAAAATATGAATAAATAAAACTATTAATTTGTATACAGTTTAATTTACTAAAATAAATAAAAAGAATGTAAGGAATATTAATAAAATTCTAGGAATAATAGGCTGCTTTACTTTGTGGGCATCATGGCATTGTAATGTGATAACAAGAAGGAAAATATATAATTTTTAATTATAAAAATTATAACTAGTGGTGCCAGCCAGTCGCTATTATTCAGGTCAAGAGCCGCGGTCAGTGAACGGTCAAAGGGACCGCCAAGGACAGGAACCGCCAAAGACACACCGCTTTCAATAAGAAACTCTTTTAAAAGGGTCATTATACGGTCAGTATACAGAAGCCACCTGGCCATATACAAGGGTCAACAAATCACTCAAAAGACCAGCTGGCTACAATCTTTTGATAACCGCCAATAAACAAACACTCAAAAGACCACCTGGCTACAGTCTTTTGATAACCGCCATCACTTGTTGCCACACCTGTTGCCACGCTGGTCACCGACCTATTCAAGACCTAGGGTCAACACACGGCAAGAGATGTTTTAGTGTGACCCGTAATTACACACTTGTCAATGTTTGAGTGATGGCAATATAACATCTCTCCACAGGAAGAGGGGATGATTATTCTTGAGTATTTTATCAGCGTATCATCAAGATTCTACCAGTGATATAGTTCATACATCGGAGCGCGTCCCTATCTAAGTATTTTAAACATATATTTATTTATCAATCATTATAGTTGTGCATTCTAGTTACCATTTAAATCATTTTAAATTAATTGTAGTTATATCCTGTCAAACGTTAAATTATTGTTAAAATATATATCTATTCTCGAAAATTAGTAGTTCACATTTCGAGTAACAACTCTCTAAAAATCTCTAACTCCCAACTATTCATCGCATCATAACCCTCTCCAAGACATCTGATCCCACTACAGCAACCACAGTGCAAATCACAAGGCATCATCAAATCGATCGATGATCACAAAATAGAGCAGACTATCACATAGAAAAAAATCTCTTTATTTTGTCAAACATTTCGTGTATTCAAAAGCACATGCATAACAAATTTATTTTTATTATCTTTACCTCAGGTGTAAACTTTTCCAAAAAATTATCAGTCACTTTAAATCCTCCACAACTGAATGTTTCTTTGTAATGAGAAATTGGTACTTTTTTATCCAACTCAGGTGGTTTTGATAATTCTTCTATATATTTTTTGGCGAATTCTTGCCAAAAAAATTTTCGAAGCATTTGCTTTCTTCTACCTATTAATTAAAAATTTAATAAATCTTTATTTTCTTAAGAATAAAAGTTTAAGACATTTAGTCTAGTTTTTTTTAACTGTTTTTTTAAGGTTCTAAGAAGTAATGCAGGTATTCTTGAAGAAATTTCGGATTTCCGAAATTGAATTTTAATCATTAATGTTCAGTAATGGAAGTATTGTAGAAATACTTCTTAGATATCGAAAGAGTTTGGGTCAAATCCGACGAAATTGAATAAAGAGTCTTCTGTTTAATGAAATACACCATAACGGGCAAATAAGCGCTTGAAAACTTCAGGTTTGTTGATGCCAGCCATATCAGTGCTACGCGAAACTTCAACGAGTCTCCCCCCCCACCACCACCACCGCCCCGAAGTTTCCAAACATCCATTTACGATAAACGGACGAATGGACAACATTCTTCCAGAGCTTTCTTCCTTGAAGGATGTACTTCCTAATCTGGGTGCCAGTCATATCGGAATTTTTGAGAATGAAAAGGTGGATAATTTTTGCCCAAATTAGGCGCATTTCTCCCTTTCATTGGTTGCGAGCCTAACGTTAATATTTAGACACATGTTGGTCGAATTTCCAGCCATGGATAGTTTCACAGCATTCATCCCTTGATGCAGCAGTCTATGATGCTCACTGGGGATGTTGATGTGCTTTTCATAGATCTCTCTCAGGTTTCTGGTAGGATCCCTTACTGGGCATTGTGGTTTAAGCTGGATCCATTACTAGGCATTGTGGGGCTCATGTCAGACCCCTTTTATAGTGTCTATGAAACAGGAAAGGCAACACCCATCCATCATATAACAAATTGCTTGGGGTTGTGAGGAAATTAGATTCAGGACCTTCGGTGGGAACAGAATATAATATGTGAAAGAGTACTTAGGCTACTTCTTCTTTAAGGTTATCGTCGGATTTGTTCGGAATCTTAGATGAGTTAAAACCAGTCTGGATTTTTGTTCTGGACATGGTTTGTTGTGTTTCTTTGTATATGGACCCAGTGGGGCTTTGGATAGCATAGGATTGGTCCACCCTATAGACGAATGATTTTAAAATAAATACAATTCATAAATAATTAATTTCATTTTCAGTAATAGAATAAGCAGGATATCAATTTTAATGCACAACTAAGTGTAAATGAAATTAATTATAAAAGCTCATTTCCTAAGCTTTGCTAATAGTACTTAGAAGCTCTTTTCTATTAAAGTTTACTAACAAGACACTGTGTACGACAATTCAACTAGCATTATTTCATGATTTAATTAAAATTACAATTGAGTTTTTGAAAAAAACTTTAAATAGGACGAACATTCGGTGGGTCATGTAAAACACTTAGGTCTTCGGATTGAGATCGCGTGTGTTGTTATAAACCGAAGTTTCGCCCATATTTCAAAAGGCTTCTTCAGGGTGGTATTGATTCTAAAGCTGAAACAATACTGATTAAGATGGCTAAAGACCAAAGCAGTCGATGCCATTAATCATTATTAAAAAAAAAAAAAAAAAAAAAACTGATTAAGGTCAGTCATCTGAAATGTTTACATAAATCACTAGGTGAGTAAATAGCTCGAGTGCCATTTTCATGTAATTTACGGGTTCGACCACCTCTACAACATTCAGGGTATTTCATAAATTAAGTATATTGCTAAGAAAAATGGTGGGAGAAAGATATAGATTTCTATTAATACTATCCTATGCTTGTTTTATTTAACTAACTCACCTCTAGGAACTTCATCGATTCTGGGGATTCGAAATTCATCTTTCATTGTAGAAATTTCATAGGTACGAGATGCTGACCCGTCAGATATAAGACCTGGTCTGCTTGCATTTCCATAATCTGGTTTCCAGTTATCATTCCACAACATATTAATTTTAGTTTTCACTAACCTAGTGAAGCATCAGTTTTATTTATAAACTAGTTTTACGTTGCCTAGCAACTTCATTATCTGGTATATACATCTTAATTTGCTGTTAGAATCTAATCAATCAAACTTGATTGTACCGCTTTTATTTTTTACCCATTACCTTTATAATTTTTACTTTCTCTTACTCATCATGGTAAGTGAAAGTATTGTGATCATGCAAATTTTCGAAATTGAGTTTGAGACCGGAAATACATGTTTTCGGGTCGCCTGAATATGAGAACAATCTTTTCCGCGAATGGTCAATACAATTTATATGTGTATATTAGGGCAAGGTGAAAAGTTCTAGACTAGCCCATAGATGGCACTGCTACAAATGAAATTACAATTTTATTATGTTCACACTTGTTGCAAAAGTAAATACCAAATGGCTCCTTGATATATTCAACTCTTTGGAGCACAGTAAAAAAAAAAAATGTTCAAGAAAATTACTTGAACTCGTAACGGCCCTACTCCTTCAAATCCAGAAACGGGAAAAATCACCTTCCCATCTAGTTTCTGCAACATTCTACATTCAAACGAAGAATTAGACAAGGTATTCCAAAGCATCGAAACAAATTATTAAAATCACGCATGGTTAAGCGGAAGATCAATTCTAGCGGCTAAAAATATCGACGTACTCGATATGAACATCATCAGCGCCCGCTCTAGCGGTTACGTCGCCCCGGACAAAAAGACAAATTGCCGCCCCTTAAAAATTTATACTCTACCGAACAGAAGTTTGGGATCAGTTAAAAAATTTGGCCTTGAACTACTTCACTATAGTCCAATAGATAGTGTCCAATTGATATCTTAAAGTTGTTCTTAAATCTGCCACGACAAGTCCCCAATAGTTTCGTTCGCTGGAAGTTGAATGACGGCAAGTGAAAACCAAGATTTTTAATAAATCTATAAGATTCTGGCTGAAGATTTTACCGATATAAAGCAGCTCAACGCTGAAGATATGCTATAGAAGACTTGTGAAGCTTTTGGATGGTTCTGACATTCCTTTTAACTGGGTGGCATCTTCTATAGATTAATTGTCCCTTGGCTAATGGTAGCTCATATGTAACTATTAGGTGCTATCATTAAAACCAGATTGATAGCTCAAATTAGAGTAGCTAGTGATCGTCACCCCAGGATTTTTTATAATGGAAAAGCCCATTTATTTGATCCTAAAAGAGTTGCTTTACTTGTGCGGTGGGAAAAAAATGATAATATTATGCACTTTATTTTGGAGTGCCCTTATTGTTTGAGAAGGAGGTTGTTAAATAGGTATTTACCTTCACACAGTTCTTATGTTTTTGCTAACTTACTAGATATAGAAAATACAGAAAAGTTAAACCACTTATTTTATTTTATCTCTGAGACTTTGGAGGAAAGATATACATAGGTTTGTAAAGGTATTATTTAATACCTACGAGCCTTCAAACTCCTTCCTTAAAATAATTTGTATAAATGAATAAAATCTATTTAAAACATTGTTACTATCTACTTTATTAATCAAGTATTTAATATTATTTTATTACTTTGAAGATTAAGCTGTAATGTTTGTAATGTTTCTTCTTGTAACGTTTGTATTTTTCGTTCAGCTTTCAGCAGAGGTCAATCTCATGCTATAGAAATGTATAGTTTCTTTAGGCAATAAATAAATAAATATTGAATGAAATTTCTCAAGAAATGTTTTTTTGGACCACCATTTCAAGAGATTTTGAAGCTGCTTTCAAAAATATATCCAATACAATATTCAATCAATAACAACAAATGAAATTAGCCCATAAATTTTATTGACAAGATTTAGATAAAAGTTCTTGAACTGTATGTTGGTACATATAAATGCTTAAAAAACAATACTTCCTCTTACTAGGAGTAAGAGAAAGTAATAATGATTATATAGGATGGATTGCTATTTGAATTTATCCTTCTATAGTCTAAAAATTTCTCATTTTAACATTGTATCTAAGTTATTACATACGATAGTATTAATATTCGTAGCCCTCTATAGCTTCTAGAAGAAAATCAAATGTACATGAAAAAGACAGGAGGGAAAAATATCATATCAAGCATTATTCCACAAAAATATTTTGGCAAATAATATGCCAAGAATTATCTTAATAGCTTGCGAAAGAATATACGTGGAAAAAAGATAAATAAATATTTGTATTTTATTAATACAATTAATATGTTCATTTATTTCTAGTTTAAAAATTTAGTGTACGCTTCTTTTTTTTTTCAATTGTAATGTACATCTAATTAATTTTTTCAGTTTTTGTGATTTTCTCCATAAAAACACCGACGAATTTTATTAAATTTGGTATACTAACTATTAAGTTTGTTACAGTTTTGAAAACTGGACTAAGAGAAACTTGTATGAGAGTTCCACACCAGATTTTTTTTTGTTTTCTAATTAATAAAGTAACTAATTAAAATTAGTATATTTGTAGTTATAAACATTGCCACCAGATAACAACACCTACTGAGAAATCAATTTTATTTATGGTTGTATAGTTTGTCACTAGGTGTCGCTACTTCCAAAGATTTTTTTTTTAACCACTACCCGTCCCTTCACAAAGACGCAATTAAACTATTAAAAATTGTTTACATCACAGGATGGCGCTGTGATCGGGTGGCAAATTTTGGAACTACAATTCTGTAAATCTAGAAGCTTATGCTTTCTAGCGGCAATTATTTGAACTACTACAAATTCTAAGTTAAGTATGTGCTGTTACCTGGCGGTGAATTCAGAAAGTTAATTTTATTCGTTTTTAACTATTTTTTTTATTTCAACTAAAATGTAAAATTTGAATTTTTTTTGTTTGTTTTATAAGAATATAGTCCTAATTTTTTAGTATAAACTTCATCTACAACAAATGACATTCTTAAAGCAGTTAGAAAAAAAATAAATTATATTTGTTCCTTAGCTCTATCTTTTTTTATGTCTTTTATTAATTATTCAATATTTGTTAAAGAGGGCTAATTGTGATTCTGAAATTAATTAAGTTATTTTCTCTCTTATTAAGGTACATGTATTTATTATATTTAATACCGAGTTAAAATATTCTTCCAAATAATTGTGAAAGGTGCTTTATCCCGAGACTTAAATTGTCCTGCAAATTGCCGTCACAAGCATTGCTACTGGACTGATAGTGAGCTTGCTATCATATAAGGCAATCTTATTTAGGTAAATAGTATAATCCTCACCTCCTTTATTTATCTGTAATACATGCCCACTAACCGTTTATTTGCAAATGAATTATACAATAAAGGAATGAAGGGTGATTATTTTATATCAGATTTCTTGTTCCTAAATCACGGCAGTAGACTAAATAAATTTAGGGATGTCAAATCTAGACTATGAGGGAAAATGCAGACTTTGTCAACAGAGCATCATTCTGATTAGGAACATAATTTTTTTCTTATACAACCTTTATTTGAATTTTATTTTTCGCATTATTTGTTTGTCTCAAAAGTTTTATTTTCGGGACTTCATCAGTCATCAGTTATTTTAGTGCTACTTTAGAGAAAAGCATGATTGCTAATCAGTAATTTTAGTGATACTTCAGAGAAAAGCATATTGCTATTGTTCCTTCAGAAAAATGTGGCAAATAAAAGTGATAAGAATTCAACAAGGACAAGGAACAAGGTTTCTTCAACTGGGGACTAGCAATCACGAAGTCACGAGCTTCATGACGGAGCCACTTTCAGCTCTGCTAGGTCTGATTAAGAGGGCGAAGGTGAGGGATGTCATACCCAGGAGATACACAATAGACCTCTCAATGAAGGTCGCAGTGGAATGAGGCGTGGCCCTTCCCCATCCAATCTAACATAATATACACTTTTCCCTTTCAGAAACTATTTACCTCTTGGATTTGTTAGTAACTCACAGAGAATAATTTCTTTCAAATTATTGATTCTGTTTATAGATTAGGACTTTGTATTGTTTGTCAACAAATCATTTATTTACTTACTTTTTATCCTATTTTATTTATGGGAAGGAGTTCACTCCTTGAGCTTCACGGTTTACGAGTTTATCTTTTTGCGTTTACGAGTTTATCTTTTTGCGTTTACGAGTATATCTTCACGGTTTACGAGTACATCTTATTCCAACGCTGATTTTTCCTCTCTTGAATTAATACAAAATGGGCAAAGTTAAAGAACTTATTGTTGCTACCAGAAGTACCATATAAACTTTACATAAAATAGGGAAATCAGAACAGAAAATAACGGCTGAACTTAAAATTTCAAAAAATGGTGTTCACCGGGCTATCAAACGGTTATAAAAAATATGGTGATCATGAAGATTTACACCGCTCCGGGAGACCAAAATCAACAACCACAGCTGAGGATATGTTCATTATTTTATGAAGTAAAAGAAACAGACGACTCACAGCTCCAAAAATCAGAGGGAAAGTTATTAAAACAAGTTCGAGGCCAATTCCTGTCTCAACAGTTCAAAGTCGACTTCGTCAAGCGAACTTAATACGAAGAATTGTAACGCTGAAACCATTATTAAAGGGTGAAAACAAGAAGAAACGTTCAGAGAGGGCTTGAAATACAAAGACTTCACAGTGAAAGGTTGGAGGAACTTTCAGCTCAGAAAAACTGCATCCAAAATGCATAATACCCACCGTTATGCACAGAGAGGGCTCGGTCATGGTTTGGGGATGTTTTTCAGGCCATGGAATAGGTGATCTCGTCCGTATTGACGGGATAATGAAAAAAGAAAATTATAAAAGCATTTTAGAAAATCACGTCTTACCGATTTATTGGGGAAAAAATTCAATTTATTGGGGTAGCGATTTATTGGGGAAAAAATCATTATGCAACAGGACAGTGACCCTAAACATACTTCCAAATTATGTAGACAATACCTTAAGGAAAAAGAAGATGAAAATATATGTCAATATGGTCTGGCCGTCGCACTCCCCGGACTTGAACCCAATTGAACTTTTGTGGGATGAGCTAGATGGGAAAGTTCGTCTCAAGTGCCCTAATTCTCTAAATGCTCTGTGGCAGATACTGAACAGTGTGTGGAGTAATATTGAATTCGAAACAATCAATACATTGATTGAGAGAATGCCAAGAATTATAAGAGAAGTAATTAAGCGGAGAGGTGGTCACTTTGATGAAAAAGCCGTTTAGACGAAATTTATTTTTGGGAAAGATTTACACTTTGTAATGAATTTGTTATCGCTTATATTATTGTATATAGATTAAATATAACATTTGTGAATTACTGACATTTTATTTCTTTCATAACAAATCATTAAATTAACAAAAATAAATATAATACATTTTTATTCTAGGTGGTCCAAACTTTTTATCAGTAGTGTCCTTTTTATCAGTAGTGTCCTTTACAAATTCTGCGATAATTTTTCAATAATAAAGTAAATATTTTTAGCCTTAATACATAAGCTATATAAATACCCACGCACTATAAATTTTTAGCGAACGAAAAAATCGATTAGTGAAATTTGAGTATTTAACACAAAAATATTTTTCCCCATACTTACAGCCAAAATGGCGCCACGGACAAATGTCCGGGTTGCCCGCCCCTAGAGCGGGCTTTGACATCATTCTAAAGAGAATCGCAGGTGAAACAGTGATACACAAATCCATTGACTCCGTGAGAGACCAGAGTGAAGTAGTGAATTTTCCAACGGAATTTCATAATTCATTTGATGTTCCCGGATTAGCGCCTCACATTCTAAATTTGAAAATTGGAGTGCCAATTACATTACTTCGAAATATCAATCAGCCAAAGTTAAGCAACGGTAAACGATCAGTAGTTAAAAAATTGATGAATAATCTAATTGAAGCAACAATTCTTATTGGACCTCATGAAGGTGGAATTCGTACTACTTCCACGAATACCACTCATTCCGACAATTATGCCGTTCGAGTTCAAATGATTTCAACTTCCAATACGCCTTGCGTTCGCTATGACTATCAATAAAGCGCAAGGACAAACTTTGCAAGTGTGCGGTTTGAATTTAGAAAATGAATGCTTCTTTCATGGGCAATTATATGTCGCATGCCTCAGAGTCGGTAAACCATCTGATCCTTATGTTTATGCAGAAAACCGACAAAAAAAAAATGTAGTCCATTCACTAGCTTTACAATAAAAAAAAAAACTTTCAGTTAAAAAAATGTTTTCTTTCTTTCCTTTCAGTGCACAGCAACGCAAAGTAAGATATTAAATTGAATGATGTGTTGTTTTGTTGCTGAATGTATGCTAACTATAATACTTTCTATTTACTTTCCCAAAAATCAGACTGAGCCACAGCGAAGCGTGGCCGGGTTTAGCTAGTTAGTTAATAAAAGGATTCCTTGATTTAATTTTGTTCTTTCTTAAATTCATTGAATAAGTTGAGAATTGGTTATGTAATTTTATGGTTAAAAATTTTTAGTATTGTTAAGAGTATTTTATAGAATAAATTGTTCAGAGAAAGTTGAGCAACATGTGATCACCATCTGTGTTGTGTTATATTTAAGGATTTTTATAGAAAGGGGGAGTCGGTTTAGGAAGGGAAGGTCGACAACAGATCATATATTCACCATGCGGACAGTGCTTGAAAAATTCTACGAAAACAATTTAGACCTCCACCAGTGTGGATTTTAAAATGGCTTACGACATTGTATCGCGCGTTGGACTCATTAGGTGTTTGCTGAACCTTAATGTTCCTGCGAAGGTGATTAGATTGATTAATATGACGCTGACAGGCACTGTATCCAAGGTAGTAGTGCAGAATAATTTATCCCAGGAGTTTCCCGTAAACGTGGGCCTAAGACAAGGAGATCCAATGTCACCGTTTCTTTTTAATTTGGTGTTGGAAGTGGCGATAAGAAATACGTCGTCACTATCCGGTGGCAATATATACAATCGCCTAGTGCAGTGTCTCGCCTATGCGGATGACATAGCACTTATAGCTCGGTCCGCAGCGTCATTAAAATCATCCTTTATGGAACTAGAGGAAAACGCTGCAGAGAATGGACTGATTGTCAACGCTCAAAAAACCAATATATGGTGACTACGAGAAGAGTCAGGCAATTAGAGAGCTACAAGTTGGGCAACACCGTTTCGAAGGAGTGAGGGAATTTAAATATTTGGCAGCTACCCTTACATCCAAGAACGAGGTGAGCCACGATGTTAAGAGCAGAATAGCAGCTGGGAATAGATGCCTGGGCATGCTAAGACAAACTCTCCGGAACAAAAACTTGTCCAGGCAGGCCAAAGCGGTCATTTATAAAACGATGATTGGACCGGTTGTTATGTATGGCTCGGAGACGTGGGCGCTGACGGTGGCTGATGAAAATAGCTAAATTGCTGGGAAAGGAAGGTCCTTAGAACTATCTACGGACCTTTATTTGACAATGGAGTCTTCAGATGTAGAAGGAACACCGAGCTCAAGGAGCTTTATAAGGATGTAGACCTGGTGACCGCTATTAAAGTCGCAAGACTGAGATGACTGGGGCACCTAGAAAGAATGGATCGGGGTAGAGGCCCACGCAAAGCTTTTGAAGGACATCCTGGGGGGGAAAGACCGCGGGGTAGACCTCGACTCCGTTGGCTATAAGATGTGGAGGATGACCTCCAAAAAATGCAGGTTCACCAATGGAGAAGAAAGGCAGAATCGAGAGGGCTGGTCTAATCTGCTTAAGGAGGCCAATTTCCTACAAGGGCCGTAGTGCCAAAGGAAGAAGAAGGAGTATAGATTGCATTTTGCCAAAAATTAAAATTGTCTTTATTACAATAAGCTGTGTAGAGAGTATCACCTAACAACGAAGATGGTGGGTTAATCGAACGAGATTTCATACCAGATTTTCCTTACACTCACGACATCTCAAAACATATATTTCCATGAAAACTCAATTCGAAAATTTGATTCATTTTGAACAAATTCGTTTTCGAGAAAATTGGAACCTATTCGATAAAGTTGCACTTCCAAATGACTGAAATTCCTGTATCTCGAAATCTTATTGTTACATAATGTTATGAACATTATTAACAATATCGAGCGTGAAACCGTAAATTTTACTGAAACGACGCTTTGAATAAAAATGCCATGATATAATTGATAAATTAATGTTTCATTTTAGATTTATTTTGGGAGGAGGTTCTCCCCCCAAGATCTAAAAATAATTTTCTGTAAAAATATTTCTAAAGTCGAATCCGATGCAAAGCTAAAAACAGCCTCCTGCGATTTTTCTTCTTTATAAGAAAGCCGTAAATAAATAAAAAAATTCTTGTAAAGCTATTAGAGAAAATGAAAAATATAATAAAACTTCATTTTATATTTATTTTTACATCAAAATTTAGTTAAATATTCTTTCAGTAGTAGCTCCTCGTTAATAGAATGTTATTATAGTTCAAAACATCTTTAATATCATTTTAATTAATTATTACTATAGAAACCAACTTTAAATTAATCCACCTGTCTTGGTTAGTTATTTTAGTCTTAGTTAATGAATTTAGTGTACAATAAGTTTTATTAAAAAAATTATAGTTAAATAATTAAAAGAAATGTCTAAAACTGATTTTGGAAAAGGATTCAAACGCCTGTAAACTATAATTTACTTTCCTAAATCAATTTATTTAATCATTTTAATAAGCAACTTCACTCTCTTTTCTACAGTCGAAATTATTAAAAAAAAAAAAAAAAAAAAAATTATTTTCAGACAAATAATGCTTGAAGATATTCAAGAAGTTGGACCTTTGGATAATCATCCACAAAAATACAAACCCTACATGCCTTTCTTGTTAAAATTAAAAGAAGATATTAGAGATACAGGCGATCAATTTAAAAAGGTTAGAATTCACTTCAATCTTGTTTGTTCGGATTGCTGTTTTGTTTTTAATGTAAAGAAAAATGCAGTTCGATACAAAAAGATTCTAAGGTGAAACGGTCACACCAACAAATTTTCTTGAAGCTTGTAATTTTTATAAATGCAGTAGACTGTATAAATACAGTAGAATGGTTGTAGAACCTACCCTTAAAAAAAATCTAATTTTTGAAGAAAGCGTAACCTCCAGCTACCAAAAACTCCATAAAATCAGTTTTCTCAAACAAAATAAAAAAAATAGCAAATTAAAATGATTGGTCTATGGTATGTATAAATAACATATCAAGTTATAGAGATTACAGGTTAGTGGTTTTATAAAGAATATCATAGGAAACTCAAGAATCTTATTATTATGAATTTTTGGAAAACAAATTATTCTTATCGATATTTTATTGGAGTTAAAAAATCATGTATCTGTTATAATAAAACAAAATTTTACAAAATGTTTGTACCTAAATTAAACAGGCGGCCTTGGTTTGCTCAAGTCCTAGTAAATTAACCCGAAACCAAAACTGTATGCATTTATTGCTGCAGATGCAGAATTCTCAGCGAGACTGTTAAAGAAAGTATATATTATATAAGAATATTCAGAATGAAATTGGTGTGATAGAAATAGATTTACCAATTGACATTAAAATCGACAACGAGGGCGCAAAGAGAATTACGCAAAATCGATTAATATCTGCACGAATTTAGTATATAAAGTTAAGGATGATGAAGAAATAAATAATTTTTTATGTAAGAGAAAAAACTTAGAAAATATGAATGAATACTCTGGGGGTATATCAGATCTAAAGATAATCTAGTTAGGTGACTCTCCAGAAAGATTGACAGCTTATCTTAAAATTTTAGGAATGGAAAATTTTGGAGAAAAATGTTGCTCTAGTCAAATTAGAACTTGATAAATAATGTATTACTAATTATTAAATATGAATGAATACTCTGGGGGTATATCAGATCTAAAGATAATCTAGTTAGGTGACTCTCCAGAAAGATTGACAGCTTATCTTAAAATTTTAGGAATGGAAAATTTTGGAGAAAAATGTTGCTCTAGTCAAATTAGAACTTGATAAATGTATTACTAATTATTTAAATTGACTAAATACTTATATGTGATCGTAAGGAAGGAATTAATTAGCTCAGTGGTAGCGCACTGGACTAGCAACACGAAGTCCCGGGTTTAAATCCAGCATGTTGCCCTTAGATTTTCTCTTCCTAGGAGCCTCTACAGTTCACTGTCCTGTGATGGGCAGTGTTGTCTGTAGCTAGAAAACACCGCTTGGAGGCCGGCAGTGAGCTGAAAAGGTTTAGGGCGGGCACAATAGATCTTTCACGTCGCACAGCGCAGTAATCCCCTACAACAAACAATCTACAATCTATATGTGATCGTGGAAAAAATAGTAAGATGTGCTCGGCTGGCACAGAAAAATGATTACCTATTATAGTAATTATTGTGAAAATATAATTTGTTTATATGAATATTCATTCATTTATGGAAAACACCCATTATGGAAAACACCTGTTTACGGAAAACACTTGTGGAGAACCCCTAATTCGAAAATCTGATACAAGCGCAAAACTTACATCATAGAGGCAGCAAAAATATGAATACTGATGTTTTAGTGTTATAAAAATTTGGAGATAAATTTTAAATACTTCTACCTGAATTTTTATATAAGTATATAAGCAGCCTGAGATGGACGTAACAAATTTTAGTAATAAGTTGTAGATCGTTGTAGGGGATTATTGCACTGCGACTTGAAAGACCTATTGTGCCCCCTGGAGTCTTCTCCAATGCACAGCGGACTTCCAAGCAGTGTTCTCTAGCTACAGACAGACAACACTGCTCATCACCGTGCAGTGAGTTGTAGAGGCTCCTAGGTGGAGAAAATCTAAGGGTAGCATGCTGGATTCGAACGCGGGACCTCCGCGTTGCTAGTCCAGCGCGCTACCACTGAGCTAATCCCTTCCTTCTCCCTTGGCTTTCGCCAATCAACTAGGGACGGAGACCCTATTTTGTGTACTGTGTTTGTCCTTGTCTGTAAAGTGTAGAGTGTATGCAGCATTACATATATTTCTATAAATTGTCAGAGACTTCTTTTTACTTCCTCTGCCCTTCTTTCTTGAAAGGAGATATTTTCCTTTATAGCCTGCTTCGCTTCTTTTCGTCATCATCATCGACCGGTTTTGGGGCGTTCGCCCCTTATTAGGATGTTTTGTAAAAAAAACAATGTGATAAAATGGACTTGCACAGAGCTAATTTAGTTTATACAATTGCTCTGTGCAAGTCTATGTTATCACACTGTTTTGACAAAACATCCTGATTGGCGAACGCCCGAAACCGGTCGATGACCACAAAAAGAAGCAGGCTATCATGGAAAATATCTCTAATGCCTTGCAGCTTTTATTAAGTTATCTTCAGAAGACTGACCAAAAAATTGTTGCAATATTGTAAAGTATGTGTGATAAAATTTTTATATAGAATATTTGTCTTGTAATAATTATACTTACCATGGCTCTTGACAAACGTAGGGAAAAATTATTTTAATATTTTGTTGTTTTTCATGTCATCATAAACTACTTTTTTATTTCAGCTAAGAAGTGAAGCCCTTAAAGTGAAAATAAACAAAGAAAATCAAGAAATTCATCATGGCTTCAAAAAATTAGGATTAGCTTATATTCCAACTTCCGTATAATCAAATCAATTTTACACTTTCTTTCTTTTTTTTTTTTTTAAATATATATTTTATTAACGATAATTTTTTCTTTAGTATAAATTTTTAATGAGCACAAAAAAAATTATATTTATTAATAATAATAAAAAATTAATACAAAAATTCAGCAACATTTAAAAGCTACATTTTTTTTTTCTTTAAACATATTGTGTATTTTTTATATTATTATTTTAATAACATTCAGATTTACACAATAAGGCTATCTAACCATTATCCTTCTATTTGCACATTTCTTTTAGATTTGTTGAGCACATTTACACAATTTTGGCTTTGCAAACTTACTGTATTATTTTATATATTGTTTTTTTTTATTAACATATATTATAATGTTAGAAATAATATGCATGAGAATAGGAAAGAATGAGTGGAAATATGTTCATACTTATAATACATATAATAGTTATTGCCAGTACAGGTCTTTTACTAATCAATTTAAAAACATTTTTCCAAACAAATTTCCAGGGAGGAGGGAAACCTTATTTCCATGCGTTGTCTTGCGGCTAGCGTACGTTCGATACTTTTGATTGTTCAAACGCATTTGGTGAAAAATTATCAGCGGATCTGGTTAGCAAGGAGAGAACCAAACTGCGAAAGAAACTGTGATGTGCTGACCAAATTGCCCGCACTTACTAACATGGCCTTCTGAGGCATTGATGGAGGAGACCTTGATCCTCCACGGTCCGTTGTTGCTTAAGGTTTAGTTTTAATGTTAGGAAGGAAAATATAAATAATCTTAAAGCATAATGAAATTTTAAAGACATATATTTCAAATTCAATGGCCATATAAATCCAAATTTAATCTAAATGTTTTGCTAATTCAGTTATTTATTGTAGAGACATTACTATCTTTCCCCACTCTCTTATAGTAGTAATGGATATTGGAGGTCTCTCGAGAAACGGAACCCGAATGTAAGTACGAGGATCGCTTCAAAGATCCTGCCCCTCTCTTCTCTATTTAAGGGTGCCTAACCAGCGCTAGGACGGAGACTGCAACGTCCATCAACAATTTATTATGGAAGGCAAACCTTAACTTTAATGGAGCATGCACTAAACATAATAACAGCAACAGGGTGTAAAATTTTACAGAGTTCCTCCTGTTCAACCTTATTAATTATTATTAGTGCAAATAATTAAACCAAAGCCGCTATAATCCAAACCTAGTTGTAGGCAATTACGGCTGGTAATGCTTATGCCCAAAGTTCAATACTTTGGGAACAATGGGACTGACCGCCCCCCCGGGTAATGTAATTTTTTTTTTGTCCAGTTTTCCCTGGCTGCTAAGGTTGATGGCGCCTCTATAAAATCTTTCCTGTAGGAGCATAATAGCTTTCTTTCATTCAGTAGCTTTTCATGAGAGGCTACTCAATTTTCTTCCTTCTAAAGTTCCTAAGGATTTTCCAAGTTTCTTTTGACCTATTAAACTCCGGACACGCAGTTACTTTCCTACAGTTTTCTTCCCATTATTATTCATGGTCTTAAACACTTTTTTTTTTTTAGCATTTCTTTTCCTATGATCTGACCAATCTTCTTCGTTATTTGAATTCTACCACTTGTGTTTTTTTTTTCTTTCTTTCTACTGCATGAATTCCGCTATCTCTTTAACCCACCATTTTTCTTCCGTTTTTCCTAAAGTTTCTTTTGCTACCTGGTTGATTGATACACTTCTTCAATACGTTATAACTTCCTTCCGAACATTCCCTTTTTTCTTCTAATATCAGATTCTGACGCATTCTTCTCTAGTGCAGATCTCTAACGTTCGCTTCCCTTAACTGATGAATATTAAATTTAGGAAAAATTTGCCTTCACCAATGGGGTTGAAATTTGATTATAATATTTCCTAGGTATCCAAGAGAAAACCTTATATCTTCCACCAGCAAGGAAGCTGACTTATCTTAAAACACAGTAAGCAATACTATATTGAAGGCCTCTTCCAGGTTGTTGGCTTCAGGTATATTTGTGGACGTCTTTTAGTTTGAAGAAAATATTTAATATTTTTGGATCAATATGACAAAATTTATATGTAAGATGAATTAATAATGGATTTGGAAATTCCGAGAGAGTCAGTGGAAAGTGTATTATCCCATACAGAAAATTTAAAAAAAAAATTCATTGTTAAAAGACTCTTAGCAGTAACATCCCGGCCATGCTTATAGATAACAATTGGAATGAAAAGCGAGAAAAGCTTGAAAAGAGAGCCCAGCTTAGCATTGCCCATCTCAGACAACATATGCTTATAGGAAAAAATAACAGAAGTTGGTGACCGACCCCAGATTTGTCGAAAACAGTTGTACAAGGAATTAGGATTAGGGTCCCAGGATTAGAAGGAAAAAAAAAAATGGCAACCTCTGATTGATAGGGATGGAAGAATTCCCAGAGACTAAGGCTAGGAAACACGGACCGGCCATGATTATCTCCAATCCTCTCCTCTGCTTTGACTAGCTACAGATCCGATGTGTGTGCTATGCGGAACAAGTAATATGGACGTAGATCGAAGGCGATCTGTATTATATTGGGCAGCGAGACGTCGAATGGCTGATAGTACCATGACATTAAAAAAAAAAAAAAATTAAATAAATAAAAAGAATTAGGATCGTTTGCCTTTAGAAATATCCGATATCTTGAATAATCCCACATACTGTATCAGGCAGAGAAAAAGAGAAGTACATTAAAAAGAAGAAGAAGAAGAAAAACAAATATTGTTTGTTCAATAAATAAATTAATAATATATAATACATAAATTGTAAAAAAAAAAAATTAATTTGTTTAGTAAAAATTTTTTTTTTTTTTTTAAATTTTATTTGTCATGATAAGCTTTTAGAAGATGGCAAATATTGAACATATTCTTAAATGACTAGATTTGAATAAATAATAAACAGTAAACATTAACACTGTCCCCCCCCACACTCAAATGTAAAAAAATACTTAAAAAAGAATAAACAAATATAAAAAGAAATTCTTTAACAATAACAATAAAAGCAAGAAAAAAAAAACAAAAGCTATTAATAAATATATAAATTGCCCTGAGGATCTTTAATTTTTTTTTTTTTTTTTTAAATATATAAATAAAATAATTATCATAATTTCCAAGAGAGCAAAATAAATTAAAAAAATATTTCTATACATTGACTAATATAAGTTTTAAATAAATTTAACTTCAGTACTCTTTTTAAATTTTTTTTTTTTTTTTTTAAATATTCAACCATAAAATTTTTAGAGATTTTAAAATAAAAAAAAATCACAAAACAAAAAAATTTAAAATGAAGAAGCTGCATTATATGCCAGATAAAAATGTATTAAGGCAGGTTTGATATTTTTAAATTTCGTGATTATTTCTTTTTGTAATAACAGCCATGGTTTATCCACTTATATTATTTTTTTATTAATTTATTTATTTTATTTATATTTTCATAAAGTTTTGTGTAAATAGTTAAAATACAATCCTGCCTTCAAAATAATAATAATAATAATAATAATAATAATAATTTAGTTTTTTTAAACAAATTTTTAGTTTTATTTAATTTTTCACAGTCTTTTGAATTCGATTGTATATATTTTTCCTATACATGTTCGTTTTTTGTTTTTTGTTTTTTTAAATGTTATTTTTATAAAATATAAAATTTCTATCACCCACAATAATGGAAAATTTTCTTAACCCCTCACACTGTACAAAACTCTTTTTTCTGTTTTTTTTTTTTGTTTTGTTTTTTAAAATTAACATTAAAAATTATAATTAAAAATAAAATGAAAAAATAATAAAAAAACGATAAATAAACATAAATGACACTAAAGTTGACTTAAAGTCTTCTTCTTTTATTTTAGTTTTTTTAAAGATCTTACTAATATTCCTAATAAAAATAAATATAACATTATTTTTTTATTTTTATATTTTATTTTTTTTTAACAATCTACAAGAATTTGAATAACATAATAATTTTAATTTTCATAAGATATGATTCATATCAGCTACAAAAAATTGAATTTGATAATTCATTACTAGAAATTTTATTAATGATTTTACTAGAAATTAAATGATTTGAGAAACTTAAAAAAAAAAAAACAAGACACGTCACGTCTCTAATAACACGTATATAAAAAAATATGTTGTAACTATACGGCTTTAAAAAAAACTCTATATGAATCCACCACGTATGCATTTGTCATTCTAATATTCCAAAATAATTGCAGGCAAAATAATTACTTTTAGAGTTAGTTAAAAAAAAAAAGAAAAAAAAAAAAGTTACCAATGGTTACCTCTTTGTAGGAATAAGTGATAATTACAGGTAATTAGCCGAAGATGCCAAATATCGAGAGATATTTTCCATGATAGCCAGGTCATCGACCGGTGAGTAGGTGGATATATCAAGCACTTTTATTGCTTTCAAGATACCCACATCTGCTCCATTAGCCGTTATGCCGTTAAAAATTGAACTTCATGAAAATTGAACACTTTTAAGGGGAAAAAAAAAAATTATATAAAAAAAATCACTAAAAGAAGCAAATATGGAATCTTGGAAGCAATAAAAAAAAATAAATAAAAAAGTGCTTGGTTACGCACCTACTCTAAGATCGGGTTACACACTATTTTGATCATCAAAAATACAGTTTGATAGTAATGGAAAATTATATAAGTGATTTATGGAGTTTATTTTTTAAATAATCAGAGCAAATTTCTTCCAGCTACCGCTTATGACTGTGCTGTAAAAATTATTAATGCCCTTAACTAACATTCATGATAGAAGACTATATTCATGGCGATATTAAAGGAGCAAATCTATTAATCCGGCCTTAAAAGTGGTACAAAAAATAATGTATTTTTAGTAGAATTTGGTTTAAAAAAAAGAATATGTCTACCAGTAATGAATTATCAATTGAAAACTAACAAAATTGGAACAAAAAAAAAAAATCTTCCAGAATGTTTATGTCAGCCATAAACTGAGTATCTACTTTATCTAATAAAGAAGCAATTACAAGTGAGAATGTTTACAAATTTAACTACAGTGATATGTACTATTATAAACTTTAATATTACTAATATTAACAACTACAATAAATTATGCCATTTCAAAAAAAAAAAAAAAAAAAAAGAAATACAAAAAATAAATAAGTAATCTTAATATCGACACAGATTACTTTCGAGAGAATTATATATTTAATGTAATTGACAATTACTGTCTTACATTATTAGATTTTTAATAAAATTTAAATAAAACTTTGTCTCAGATATATATATATATATATTTTTTAAACTGAGCATTTATTAATAAATATACCACGATCAAACTCAACCAATTTAAATGTTTTAACATAAATTATTTACAGCATGATTTATTTAATTAAATTATCGTTTTTTTAAATAGTAATAAAGCAAAGAAATGCAATTAAAACTCAGTTTTAACAAAATAATTTAAAAAAAAAAAACAAACATACATATGTTAAGGCAGGAATAAATTCCATTTTGATGTACCATTTAAAATATATTGATGGTCCCTATTAGTTGTTACTGAGCGAAATATACAATAAAGAAATAAAAATAAATAAGAATATAATTATATAAATTTTTGCAACAATGAAAGTGATTCAAAATAAAACCGCAAGAATGTAAATTATAAAGCATAAGTATTGAAAATATATTTTCAAGTATTTGATTTTTCGATTATTTATTTTAACAATAATTTTTTTTTTGTTTTTTTTAAATATTTTAAGCAAGTAAAAATAAATACAAAATATTATGGCATATTACAAAATAGAAGGCCATAAGGGACTTTCAAGCATTTTTATAAAAGAAGCTGTAAAAATATATATATATATTACAAATATATATATAATTCATTAATTAATTCACCGTGAAAGATTTCTAGATGAATCACTAGAAGTTTGATGATTATTTTCAGCATCAGATGTTACCCTATAAAGTGGTGCATATCTCATCAAAATTTTGGCTACGTCTTCTCTACCAAGAGTGCTTAACTTTTTTATCAATGTACCTATATGAAAACATATTTATATGTAATTAATAGAGAAATACTATGCAACGATAATAGGTAAGCCCCCAAATGAACAACCAAAAGAAAAATTAATATGAACAGTTCATAAACAAATTAATAATTTTTTTATATAATTCCCAAATTACAAAAGAGACTTTAAATATTTAATTTTAATTAATTAAAAAAATAAATAATAAAAGCTAGCATGGAATGGTGAATATGTGATTGGGGGGTCCGCAATGCTGGATAACATCTGGTATTTTATCCATCGTAGCATGCATATTTCTTATATTCCTGACCGGTTCCGGATTTTCATCCACAGTCAGAACAAATCTATTTTAAGTTCAATGCAATGTTTCTGTTACACTCACACTTGTTGGTTTATTGACTGTATGTATGTGCGGGGAAGTTATACGGTTATGTAACTACATACATATGTGTGTGTGTTTAATGAAAAAATGGGAATATTATTATAAATTATGATTAGACATTAGAAAATAGTATATAATAAATAGCATGTTTTAAAAGATACTTTATAACGAAATTTTAAGAGTGGTGGTAACACAAATGTGTGTGTGTGTAGGTGAAGGTCTGAGCGTGGGGGCTGATTTTGGCAGTGTTGCCACCTACAATTGGTAACAAGAAGTTTATATCTGGCATTTCATCCGTCTTAGCATGCATATTGATTTTGTTCCTGACCGGTTTCGGATTTTCATCCATATATGGGAGGTTTATAAGGTTATAACTATATAACCTTATATATATATAAACAGCTCAGTACTCCATGCACTTCATCAGAACGGTACACAGTACACTTAAACTACAAACACTCTACACTTTACAGACAAGGTCAAACACAGTACACAAACTAGGGTCTCCATCCCTAGTTAATTGGCGAAAGCTAAGGGAGAAGGAAGGGATTAGCTCAGTGGTGCGCGCTGGACTAGCAAGCGGAGGTCCCGGGTTCGAATCCAGCATGCTGCCCTTAGATTTTTTCTTCCTAGGAGCCTCTACAACTCACTGTCCGGTGATGGGCTGTGTTGTCTGTAGCTAGAGAACGCTGCTTGGAGGCCGGCTGTGCATTGGAGAAGGCTCCGGAGGGCACAATAGATCTTTCAGGTCGCAGTGTAATAATCCCCTACAACAATCTATCTATATCTATATATATATATATAAAACCTTCCCACATATATACAACCAACAAGTGTGTATGTAACAGAAACATTGCATTGAAGTGAACTCTCTACACAAACTTGATGAATTTGCTCTGACGATGGATGTAAATCCGAAACCGGTCAGGAACAAAATCAATATGCATACTACGACGGATAAAATACCAGATGTTATCCAGCATTGCGGACCCACCCACATTTTCAACAAAGAAGGTTATGATGTTTTAGAACAGAAAGGTTAAGTTGTTGGGTGTGGTGTGTGAATTGAAGACGTGGGTGTGCTTAAACTTTTTTTTACAACCAAAAGTTGTCAGCTGCCTATAAAGACTGTTATATGATAATTATATAAAAGCTATGTGTATAGTCAAAAACTATTCAAACATTGTGATCTGAGCAGATGTCTTTTCTTTATCACTATTCCTATAATTGAATCCTACATATATAATATAAATATACATAAGAATAGTTAAACCTAAGTTTTGATTATATGTGTAATTGTGTAGACAAGTCTTTAAGACTTAAAAAAAAAAATAATATTCACATCAGAAAAAAAAAGATTTAATATTAATATATTTCTTACCCACGCTAGTATCATTTTGATACGAATAATAATGTAATAAAGAAGCTGTCCGACTGTGTGGAGTAGTTTCAATTGATGATATTTTATTTGTAAGACCAAGTTGAACAGCCAAAAGACACCAATCTTTTCCATGATGATCTGGTGGATCTAATAAAGAACACACCCTCTGTACACATAATGTGCTTAACATATCCACATTTATACCGTAAGCACTACATACGACTTTTCTAACTTCCTAAAACAAAAATATAAATAAATAGTTTATGAATAAATAATATTATTTTGAAGTACAATAAACTGATATTCTAAGGAAAAACGTATAACCTCATCCATTCCAAATGAAATTAACTGAAGAATACTTTCAGTTGTATTGGCTAAGGGATTTGTAACTTGCGTATCTAAATCTGTAGTTTCTAAAGAAGCTTTCATTAAAATATCAGGCGAATAGCAATAAATTGGTATTGCATGAGTTCGTAAATCATAAGCGCTCATCAAATGTTTTTCCACTACCAATCCTGGAGCCACATCCATTAGAACCTAAAAAGAATTAAATTTTAACATTTAATAGAAAATGAAAATGTACTCACCGAAGTTATTCGTGATAAAGAATTTTTTTTTTATTTTAACAAAAGTGAAATACTATAGCTAATACATATGTAGCTGTTTTGGTCGACTCGGCAAAACAATATGGTGTTTTAAAGAGGCTAAATGGTAGTTCTCTAAATTCTGAACTTTTTCCTTAGATACAATATCTGTCAAAATGCAGGTCCCCTATTGTACTTTTTTGAAGATTTTTCTTGTCTGCAGCGTTTGCATTATTTTCTGGTTTTCGTTCTCCATTTCATCCTTATTATTATTATTATTCACAAAAGGGGAGGGCAAACCCTACGCTATCCAAAGCCTCCCAGGGCCCTTATAGCTACCCCTAAAGAATAACAACCACTGCGACTAGAACAAAAATCCAGGCCAAGTTTTAACCATCTAAGTTTCACTATAGACCGAACAAATCGGACCAAAACCTTAAAAGGACACAGCTTAAGATCCTCTACCGATATCCTATTCCGGCCGAAGGTCCTAAACCTAATCTCCTCACAGCCCAAACAATCCGTCATCAGATGCATGGGTGTTTTCTCCTCTGTCTCACAAACTCTACAAAAAGGGTCAGGCGTGAGTCCCATTGTATAGAGATGTCCCTTAAGCCACAATGCGCAGTGAGGAATCCAACCAGATGCCTGAGAGAGGTCCGTTCATTCCATCCTATCCACCTGATAATGTTCCTTCAGGCGTCGATTCTCTATTATTTGGAAGAAATTTGCTCTCCATATCGATCTTGGTTTCTTCTCATTTCCTTCCCCTTGGCGGCGAACATTCCGAAAAATTCTCTTCATTCATTTTTTTTCATATGGTCTGTTATGACATGTTATTGTCAGGGCTTTTCTTTCAGTTATCGCCATCAATGGTTCCACAGACTGTATCGTTTTCCTCAACTCTTCTTCTTTTTACTCCAACCTGGATAACCTTTTAGCTTCCCTTTTGATTCTGTCCATCTCCACAGCCTGCAACTCTCTTTCTAATCTATCGGGTTATCCTTCCACACCACTCGTCCAAATATACTCTCTTTCATCTTTAAAAACCTGCTTAATATACCACTCTGCCAAACAAACACCCGTTTAGCATTTTAATGGATTCTTTAGCTTGTAGAATCATACATTCTAAGAGGACAGCTTCACATCTCCCATATTCCCTTTTTTTTAAATACTTCAAAATATGACTAGAGATGGTTATATTTACCATATCGATAATGCCAAGCAATTCTTCCATAAAATAAAAGCAATTTTTGCCAGAACCAGGAGGACCTCTGACTTTAACTTCAAACGATTCATCACCAGTTTCTGCATCAGTTTCAAAAGTGATCATACTTTCTATTGCACCGAAACATAATTTTGATCCACCCATCCATTGATATAAATCACTTTGCCAATCATAATATCCTAATACTGTTCTTCGTAGTTCAACCTGTATGAATAGAAATGCAATGTTTAGAAAGTACCATCCAAAATTTCATCAAAGTGCAGAACAATAAAAATTATAGAAAAATTAACCTGTAATCTAGGAAAAATACAATGTAAAAGATGTGTAGTCCCTTCGGGTGTTTTCAGTCTTACTCCGCCATAAGCTCCATCTGCATAACGATTATCTGAACTCTCCCAAAGTCCATCTAACCTCTCAACTAGATTGTAACAGGGAAACTCATATTCCAGTTCACCATCGTTCTCACACTATATATATCAAAACATTGCTTTGTCAAGATAGATAATGAATTCAACTCCTTAAACGATAATTCTTCAGATCACACTATTAGAGCAAAATATTCGGCATCTTACTTGAATACATAGTTGTAAGGCTTCTAACACTTCCAACATGGCCATTGCGTCAGCCTCTGGAAAAGCAACTTGAAAATCATCAACCGTATAGCATCCGGTTATTCGAGCGTGTGTAATAAAATCCACGGACAATAACTGTCCAAGAACTTGGCCACATAACCAGCTTGGACTTAATACAATAAGATCTCCTATTAGAATGATCTGAAACAAAAGTAACAATTTTTGTTAATTAAATCGAGCTGAACACATAAAATTGAGAATTATTATATTAAACTTAAATGCGTCATCACAAGCACTTGGATTGTGATTAAGTTTTTACATGAAATGTTAAAGTTTTTATACAGGTGAAAATTAGAGAATTAAATCTGGCGAATAGGGAGGATGTTCCAACAATATTCCTCATTTATCCCACTGCCAAAACGTCCTGGTAAAAGAGGATTTTTTTTTTTTCACGTGGATCATCTTTAATCGATGTATGACCACGTTTAAATTCAGCTGCCCATTTTTTTTTTTTTTTTTACTGTTGATAACGAAAGTGCAGACTCCTTATAACTTTCACCAAGCTTGGATGAATTTCTGTTGGCGATAAACCATCAAAACGAAGAATTTTATGACGGAACGGTATTCAAGTTTATTCATTTTGTCAAAAAACACCCACTTTAAACAGTAGTGTAAACCAAACTATTTGTCTGATCAAATTCACATATATATACACATACATGAGTGGGGTATGTGAGGTCATTTATTTAAATGGAAATAAAAAAGGAATTTAACGTCACAAGGACAGAGCTCTAAAGAATCCCAAAATCAGTTTTCCCAGAAAAATTTCAGCTATATGGGATAGATCTTGGTATTGTAGATATCCCAGAAAATAGCAATTTTTGGGTATTGGAATTTATATATAGTCCATTGACTAAAATAATGTTTACTATTTCTTATATAAAAGAGGAAGCATATTGCGATAATTAGGATTTTTTCGTAATCTCGGAATCTCAAATATTTCATTTCCAATGAAAATTTTTCTATTTTTTTTTTTTTTAACAATTTTATTTGTTATTTTAATTATTTGTTATCATCTGGTTAAGTTAATATAATAAGTAAATATGTTGAAGAAAATAGTCTTGTCATGACCGTCTTGAGGAGATAGCTATCTACTAGTCCCGCTGTGTTATCCAACTATATCCGTCTCGTAGGAAGTCAATGAAAAACCTCAACTTCAAAAATAAGTCAGAAATGAAAGCAAGTAAAACTTGCTAAGCAATTATTAATATTCCAGATTTATTTACCTCTCCCATCTGTTCCAACTGTGTGAATAACATTTGAAAATGATCACTACTCGCCAATGGATTAACTTGAACCCTTGCTTCATCTACAAAAGCTTCCCAAGTCATAACAGGTACAGATTCAGCAGATTTCCTCAATGAAGGCAACCAAGATACAATTGCTTCACAAAACCCAGTCATCTGTCTTGAGCCCTGTAATTATAAAATATTTCCATCATTTTTAAATAAATACAAAATAACAATTAACCGTTACAATTAATGAGTGTATATAATTTTAAATTATTTCGCCAGGAAAACATTATAATTCTAAATAATACTTTATAATTATTAAACCAATTTCCAATGTTTCTATTCAGACATGCTGTTTCAATTCAAACGATGTATACATCGTTTATATTATATTATAATATGTACGAACAAAGTAGCAAGTAACATCTTTAATAATTGATTTGTAAAATTATAATACAATTTTATCAGTACTCAATCTGGATGATTTGTTTTACAGCCTGAGGGAACTAGCAAGCAACTATTCACTATATAAGGAGCTTATTTACAAAACAACTGCAACTGCACTATACATAATATATTATGCAAAACTATTTTCATTGGAAAGGACATTTCTTATATTTTCTTCTTCATGAAAAACTTAGCTTTGATGTTTACACTACATGGAATTGAATTGTATTTGCAAAATCCATCTTCTTGGTGACATTTAATAGCACTGGTCTTAGATAACATTATTAGCGCCCAGTCCGTTTTCTTATTCATTCAAAAAATTATATCTTCTTCTCGTGCTTGATAATAGAAATAATAAACCGGGAAAAGGTAATTAAGTGAGTCAAAAGGTTATGCATTTTTATTTAAACCTAATTAAGAGAAAAATAAAAATACAAATACTTTTTTCTTCAAAATATAGCTGATTATGTTCGATAAATCGAAGCTATAATTGAGCGCCTGTTGGAATGTACCACGATTTCTCTCCTGAGATGGGAAAACACCTTATACTCTATTTCCAATTCGCTTGTTACCATGAAATCTTGCAAAAAGTACTCCATAGCGCGAAAAAGATGATAAATAAAGATGTTAATATTAGGCACAATGTAAGAGGGTACCGTATAAAAGGGTAGTCCATCAATTTTGCTGGAGTGGATGATGTAGTAATCTGTGCTTTATTAAAGCTCAGTGGTGATCGCAAGTCCATCGAGAACCAATCTGATGAGCATTATTCTCTCAAACGCAGTATGGCTTTTATGTCGAATCTTTCTCTTCGCGACAGGAAGTACCCGTTCACCAGATCTAATTCGAATTTGTAAGAAAAGTTTTGCAAAGGGTCTCCTTATATTCTGCCTAAGTCTTGTGAAATATTTCTACAGTAATTTGGTGCCAATCTCAAATCGCACAAGTAATGGCTCAAGTGGCTATGACGATCTTTAACTCAGACGAAAGTTTTCGAGTATTAGAAGGATTTGTCTCCACAGTTCGCTGAAAATCTCTGGAGCAAAAGAACGAGGAGCCCATAACGTGGCTTAGTAAAGTCACGTTATATCGTATTTAACATCTATTCCATATATTTCATGGGCAATCATTAATCGGATGAAATAAGTGACATTTTACCTTGTTTAACAAAAATAACAAAACCAGTTTCAATATGCGTAGAATATGTTTTTATGTTTTTCCATCCCTCACCTCCACCACCACAACAACCCCCCATACCTCCCACTACTCACTCACCCACTACCCCTGCTATGAGAAAACGTTCCGTTCGCTTTTTCATATGAGAAACATTCGGTTTCTACCAATTAGGTACCTCCCAAAAACGTATTCCACGTTAAAAATATCGTCTTTTGAATAATGAACATTCAAGGGATAGGGTTAATAGACAGCCAGCAATGAAGGTCTAAGACAATGTTTTATATCAAACTTCGGTTTTCATAATTTAAAAACGCTGACTTTTGACTCTCTATTAAATTAATAACCCATTTATTTAAATTTAATTCTAATCGGTTTTGTCATTGCAAACATTTCACCGCTATTTTATTGATTTGCTTAATTTCTTTTACAATTTAATTCCAGACTATTGAATTCATTTAAAATAAATATATGAATGAATAAAGAATAGCAGGCCTAAGTTTAAAAATTAACAAACTTTAACTAAATTTGTGTTTTGTATTTCTGGTTTATATTTCAGACTCTTGAATTAACATCTCAACATAAATTTGATTAACTAGAGCCTGATGATGGATAAAAATCCGAAACCTTTTAGAATCAAGAAAATGTAACATGCTAATGGACACAATCTTACGACATTGCAGATCTTAGAAAATAGTTGTTCAGTAATATGGGACTATTTTTTAGTTCCCACAGCAAATTATATCACTTAAACTTTTCAATATTATATATCATAATAACAGTGCAAAAACAAAGTATGTATTATGGTGAGAATTAACATGTGATGTAATACACAAAATCAAAATCTTAGTTTATAATTTGACCAATGGATGTGAATTTAATATTAAAATTTCGTTTGATAATGTTGCTGTATCATTGTGTGAGTATTATTAGTGAAATAAAATTAAATAAACTGGGGAAAACAGAAAATGTTAGGATTTATATACATTTATTACGAACAGAAATATTATTCCTCCCTTGGTAGCCAATAAACCCAAAATATCGGAGGGCCACTCATAAAAATTACGTGCAGATAATACAGCTTCCTTGAGATTTGGGCATGGAGGATGCATATCTATTATCTCAGCATTTCAGCAGAGTGAACTATCAACAAGAGAATGTTGTACAAAAGCTTTTGCAAGAATGCGAGAATTCACTAAACACCACTGTTCGGAAAGAAGCGACATCATCTGGGCTGAGATGATTCTTGGAGATTTTGAAGCTTTCTAAAGATTAATTATTCCCATAGCTGTCCTAATCCCTTTATTTCCGGACCCATTCTCATAATATAACCACCCCTAGTGCAACTTCCACAAAATGGCGAAGCTTAAAATGCCTAATTATTTCCAAAAATTATTGTAATTCGATATTAGTAGTTCGACTTCATATGTCACTGGCACCACAGATTTATTAAAGAGTCTTCCTCTCAAATCGAGAGGTCAAACTAAACCAACAACAACCAACCAAGCATAGGCCAACATACGGATTTATACGCCGCAATGAATATACAAGGTGTAAGGGGCCGGAAAACTAAAATTATGATTGTATAATTCATTTGATGTCAAAAGGGAAGGCAAAAACTAGATCCTCTCGAGCTGGTCTTCAGTTTCCGGTTGGGAGAATCCACAGATTGCTTAGAAAAGGAAGACCGTCACTGCTATGGACGTCGTGTACGCCTTAAAACGACAAGGTAGAACATTGTACGGTTTTGGAGGATAAGCTGAGTGCTATCAGTAAAACTTCTATTTCAACGGCCCTTTTCAGGGTACACTGCGCCGGGACCGAAACTATAATAAGTGTTAGTATTTGCATGTACATATATCTGTCTCACTCACCTACTATGCTTATAATTACTACTACACTGTACCACATCGCTACTAGAACTCAACTCTATTCACTCTCAATAGCAACTGCCTGCTCACTGTTCACTTCTGCATTGTCTCTAGTTGTACTTTTTATTTTTCTTTTCTTGCAACCTCAGTATTCCCACGCTCGCTGCTCGGCGCGTCTGCTGTTCTATTTAATAATGACATCAAATGAATTATACAATCATAATTTTAGTTTTCCGGCCCCTTACACTGCCCCCCGTTTTTCAAAAGTGTGGCCTAACCTTCGGCAACACTTTTATCCCCTGTGTCAGCCTCGGGGTAGGCGGCCGTGCTGGGAACATAGATCATCAGGGGCTTTGCGGCAGTCGGTGGGATTTCCTCTGCCTGCCTCGTAGGAGGGCCAGCTCTTTGCTGCCTTCTTCTAATGGCAATGTAACCTCCCACGATCGTGGCGAATGCAACGGCTAGTAAGGTGCTTCCAGAGAGACTCCAGCCCCATGTCCGGTGTAGTTCTTCCTGCTTCATATTCTCTGCCATTCGGATTAGTTCTTTAACAGCAACCTCCCCGGCACCATAATCCCCTTCTTGCACGCGACCTTCTTCTTCCAACCGTTGCCAAAGTGCGCTGCAGTTGGCGGACGGCAGCTGTTGCTCCTCTTCCTTGGTAACTAGGGGGATCGGAGGGAGTTTGTTTCTGCCAGTTAGTACGGCCTCTGGTTCGTGGAAGGATCCGGTAATCGGCCGTCCTGTAGGAGCAAGCTCCCTCGGCGCGGAGCTCTCCGGCACCGCTTATGGTTTGGTAGTGTACGTCTGTGATCCCAGCTGGTCCGCTCCGGCACTGAACCGCTAGCTGTTCGGGGGCTGGTAGGCTATAGATCCATGTAGTACGCTCCTGGTCGAATATCCAAATGGGTCTCGCTAAGCGGGTGAAGGCGGTGCGGTAGCATAGCGCAGCCGCTTCCTGTAAGTCCCCAAAGAATATCGCACTAGTGCAAGTGGCCCGCTGTCGGTGGTACATCAAAAAATTCGCAGGGCACACTCGGGGTCGGCTTCCCATACACAGTTGGTAATCACTGGATTTTAGCAGGGCATAATGCTCTTGTTCCTGATTCACTGCTAAGTAGTCGGCTTCTCTCCAGGTCCTGAGGGTGATTCCTTTTAGCGTGTTCTGTATAAGTGACAGCGTCTCGAATCACGTTCTCAAGGAATACTTTTAACACTCCACGTGTTTCTTCATAAACCAACCCTGATATACGTTTCACTCCACCACGACGAGCAAGCCGACGAATAGCCGGCTTGGTGATTCCCTGAATGTTATCTCGTAATACTTTCCTGTGACGCTTGGCACCTCCTTTTCCAAGTCCGTTTCCGCCTTTGCCACGTCCTGTCATGATATGTACTGTTCTGAGACAAGAAACGAAACTGATCTACACTGCGCCGGGACCGGAACTATAATAAGTGATAGTATTTGCATGTACATATATCTGTCTCACTCACCTACTATGCTTATAATTACTACTACACTGTACCACATCGCTACTAGAACTCAACTCTATTCACTCTCAATAGCAACTGCCTGCTCACTGCTCACTTCTGCATTGTCTCTAGTTGTACTTTTTATTTTTCTTTTCTTGCAACCTCAGTATTCCCACGCTCGCTGCTCGGCGCGTCTGCTGTTCTATTTAATAATGACATCAAATGAATTATACAATCATAATTTTAGTTTTCCGGCCCCTTACACTGCCCCCCGTTTTTCAAAAGTGTGGCCTAACCTTCGGCAACACTTTTATCCCCTGTGTCAGCCTCGGGGTAGGCGGCCGTGCTGGGAACATAGATCATCAGGGGCTTTGCGGCAGTCGGTGGGATTTCCTCTGCCTGCCTCGTAGGAGGGCCAGCTCTTTGCTGCCTTCTTCTAATGGCAATGTAACCTCCCACGATCGTGGCGAATGCAACGGCTAGTAAGCTGCTTCCAGAGAGACTCCAGCCCCATGTCCGGTGTAGTTCTTCCTGCTTCATATTCTCTGCCATTCGGATTAGTTCTTTAACAGCAACCTCCCCGGCACCATAATCCCCTTCTTGCACGCGACCTTCTTCTTCCAACCGTTGCCAAAGTGCGCTGCAGTTGGCGGACGGCAGCTGTTGCTCCTCTTCCTTGGTAACTAGGGGGATCGGAGGGAGTTTGTTTCTGCCAGTTAGTACGGCCTCTGGTTCGTGGAAGGATCCGGTAATCGGCCGTCCTGTAGGAGCAAGCTCCCTCGGCGCGGAGCTCTCCGGCACCGCTTATGGTTTGGTAGTGTACGTCTGTGATCCCAGCTGGTCCGCTTCGGCACTGAACCGCTAGCTGTACGGGGGCTGGTAGGCTATAGATCCATGTAGTACGCTCCTGGTCGAATATCCAAATGGGTCTCGCTAAGCGGGTGAAGGCGGTGCGGTAGCATAGCGCAGCCGCTTCCTGTAAGTCCCCAAAGAATATCGCACTAGTGCAAGTGGCCCGCTGTCGGTGGTACATCAAAAAATTCGCAGGGCACACTCGGGGTCGGCTTCCCATACACAGTTGGTAATCACTGGATTTTAGCAGGGCATAATGCTCTTGTTCCTGATTCACTGCTAAGTAGTCGGCTTCTCTCCAGGTCCTGAGGGTGATTCCTTTTAGCGTGTTCTGTATAAGTGACAGCGTCTCGAATCACGTTCTCAAGGAATACTTTTAACACTCCACGTGTTTCTTCATAAACCAACCCTGATATACGTTTCACTCCACCACGACGAGCAAGCCGACGAATAGCCGGCTTGGTGATTCCCTGAATGTTATCTCGTAATACTTTCCTGTGACGCTTGGCACCTCCTTTTCCAAGTCCGTTTCCGCCTTTGCCACGTCCTGTCATGATATGTACTGTTCTGAGACAAGAAACGAAACTGATCTACACTGCGCCGGGACCGGAACTATAATAAGTGATAGTATTTGCATGTACATATATCTGTCTCACTCACCTACTATGCTTATAATTACTACTACACTGTACCACATCGCTACTAGAACTCAACTCTATTCACTCTCAATAGCAACTGCCTGCTCACTGTTCACTTCTGCATTGTCTCTAGTTGTACTTTTTATTTTTCTTTTCTTGCAACCTCAGCATTCCCACGCTCGCTGCTCGGCGCGTCTGCTGTTCTATTTAATAATGACATCAAATGAATTATACAATCATAATTTTAGTTTTCCGGCCCCTTACACTAGGTTTTGAACAATTTCACGAGGAAACTTTTTTTTGATATACCGCTTACATATCAAGGATTCCGGGACGATAATGGTGGCCTTTAAACTTGGCCTGATAACACAAATATAGGGCTAAAATAATTTAGCACGATAGGGTCAACGCTTGCCAGAAGGCGAAGTTTATGATCAGCATGCAGCATTTACCTTCACCGTTTAGTTCTGATCTTCGCTATTAACTGTAGCGAACAAACTCACGATTGTTGAATCAACAACGTTTAAGCCCTTATAAGGGTTTATCACCTATTTACTTACTGTAAGAGATATTTTTACTAGATATATAATTTAAAAAAGATATGTCAGCATCTGGTAAACGTATTTAGAGAAAAACATATTTATTTGTGACTTATTTAGATATTTTATTATTTTTTGGAAAAATCTAGGAGTCTACCCAACACCCTATCAATACCCATAGATAATGTCACATGAATTCCATAGCGTTTTATTTTGTTATTCTAATGCTTAAACACAGGTCTTTAAATATGTTCGATAAAGTAGGAAAGGAAGTATACCTTTAAATACAGGGTAGTTGTAAATATAAATAAATCAAATACCTCAACACAAAGGATGATACAAATAATGACACAAATTGTGCAAAAACAATTCGAGCAACATTTCATAAAGTGAGGCAAAAATAGATATTACTATAAATAACATTATTTACAATGTTATGTGTAATATAAATAAAAGTGACAAAAATCCGTGTCTTGTTATATATTTTTCATGGGTGCCCATGTCCAAAAAAAAACACAACAGGGTGCACACAACAAGTCTTTTTTCTTAGTTGGGATCAACTTAATTTATTTTTTTTAATTTTTCAGTTTTAAAGGTGAATGTGGTAAAAAGCAAGCAATAAATAAAACATTCACAATATTACAACATAACACATTATTTCTGTATTTATATTATTAATGTGACAAGTAACAGTGCTATTTATAACACTGTAACTTAACTGTCCATATTCTTGTTGTGGTGATTCCATCAGCAGTTTATAACCTTTATGACCAAACAGTGATGTCGTTGCATGAGAGCTAGTTCCTTGCTTAACTTGGTTTGTCCCCTGATAAGTTGCAAATACATTTTATTCAAAAAAAAAAAAAAAAAAAAAAAAAAGTGAGAAAGAAAGAAATACATCGTACATTTAATTTAAATTGTAATTTTGGTCAGAACTTTATGAAATTACGAAAAAGATGTTTTTCTACCAAGAAATCAAATAGTTTTCCTTTCAGCGTAAATACAAAATCACTTCACTAACCTAGAATAGATGTTATCAAGAATTAATTTACAGAAAAGTTGAAGAAAACAGAAGGATTTAATACATGCTTGTCATCAGTACTTGAAACAATAAAAAAGAAATCACATCAAGCTTAAAGGTAGCCTGTATATGGTTGAATAGCCAATAAGCTGAGAAAAATTAAACAAACTCCGCTAGCCGATCATTTAAAGTACCTTGGCATCAATTTTGACTAAGCATTAATGTGAAAATGGCTTACCCTAAGACAGTAAACAAGGCCAAACTTGCTTTGGCCAAGCGCTTATCTACGAGGACTTTACTAAAAATGACCTTCTATCTATACCATTTTGGGTTAAACGTTACGAGTATTGGGCTAAGTCCTAGAAAACGGGGAGCCAAAGGGGCTATTCAGAGACTTGCAGAAGGCCATATGTCGTTAACACCAAGGAGCACCAACACAACAACAGAGAACCACACCAATCTGGAGATGTTTTTGGAGCTCCGATTACTAATTACCATCTGCCATTTGGACTGTTCTCTATAGTTTAGCAATTTGAAGATATGATGCTCATTTTAAACTAGGGATGAACTGAACTGAACTAGGTCTGTACTTAGATATCTGTGAAAAAGGTTAACTGCTTTCTACGGGAAAACTGCGGTTAAAAAGTTAGGCTGAGGAGAACAAACGATGGAATTTAAAGAATCTCAGAGCCGTCATTTTATATAATGATCGCAGGACTATAAAAGGACCTGCCAAATTCATTGGCATCTAATAGGGGCCTTCCTAGATGCGCCAATGATATAGGTATGTAGTCAAAACAAATTGATACTAGTTTGGGTATTTGGGATAAAGAAGAGGCTGTTCAGAGTATCCGAGGAATTAAGTGGCTGTCGAGTTGAATTTGAAGATTTGGACCCTCTTTGACAGTCCGGGCCGCTCTGGATACTTGATTAAATCATCCATGGATATCGAACTTCCTGATTAGATCATCAGGGCAAAGATGAGGAAGTATTTTATTAATGAGATCATCGTATTTTATGAAGATTGAACCAGGAGGTATGGAATTATTAGAGAATAGTGATTTTTTTTCCTGCTCCTGCAATGTCATTTCGCAAGGCATGTGAATTTATTGGGCATAGCTTACGAGGGTCGCGTAGCATTATCAGAGGAAGCATCACTCAAGCCTAAACCTTTTATGCACCATCTAGCTTGAAAACCATATCTACTTAGCCGGATAGTATAAACACGGTAAGGATCCCATGGTGGAACGTCCAGGATACAATTTTTAATCATAAAAAAATATTAATGATTCACTTCAAATAATGCCACAGATTAATGTTAATTTTCTTAATTAATGTAAAAATTAATTAAATCAATTATTTTATACAAATGTTAAGACGATTATACAGAAAAACACATTAAGAAGCATTCTGAAAGTCCACAAAAATATTTTATTAATAATAATTACAAAAGTAAATAAACGCTGCAGGTTATTTGAAACACATACCTGCCACATAACATTTTTGATATCCGAAATGGCTGTCTTCAGTAATTTGATTCCATATGAATTTGGTACATGTGCATCAACAACAATCGGTGTAGGATGGATGTCAAAATATGTGGAAAAAGCCATTTTCAACTTCTTTGTTAGTGCTATTGCTTGCGGACTATTAAAATCTCCACTACTTAATCTTGGTGCTCTTACAACATCTGCATGAGTTCCGACTAATATCACACGTGGAGTATTACTTGTCTTTCCACAATTTCCTATAAATATTTACAAATAAATAAAATATTTTATTAAATAATCAAGTAAAAACTTCAACTAAATAAAAGGAAGAAAAAATAGAAAAAGACTTTTCAAATGTTTCTTCAATAACACCAATCGAATAAAATAGAACGGAATCTAGCATGGGACAATATCTTAAGTACGACGAGGCCGAGTTCGATTCCCTTGAGGGTTTAATTGCTGTAATCCAGCATCGTCAAAAAGTGGGAAAATTAACAGTTTATAGCGGACCCTGATTACGAATAAACATGGCGATGGAAACCGCGGCTGGCAGATCAAAGTTACCACAACATTCACTTGGTCCTTCATGAACAGTTGCGATGGTTTATTACTTTCTCTTATACCTAGAATGAGAAGTATTACTATTGAATTATTGAAATTTTGTATTTCACAAGAAATATATGTTTTTAGGTCCAGGAATTATAAAAAAATGTTTTTAGCGAATGGACTGTGTGTGTGTGTATGTGTGAGTGTGAGAGAACAAAATATTTCAAAAACGAAAAATGCCGGAAGCTTAAACTTAGAATTCGTTTTGGTGCTACCCATATCCGCATCTGACATAGAGGTTTCGGGCAAAATCCATCAATCCATCAAAATCCACGACTCCATCATTTTATTTATACCTTCGTATGGCTATCTACACAAATGAATAAAAACTTCTTTATTTCATTTTTGGGACTACACCCATACAAAAGAGTTTGCTATAAAATTACAATTCTTAAACAGAACTCTAACGGAACACATACATACAATATAAACTAACAAAACAAAAATAAACAATTTAAATAAACAAATAAAAAAAAAATTTAGAAACCAATAGTAAGTACACCTTAATTAAATATAAAGTAAATACTTCCAATGATAGTTTCTTTTCTTATTTTAATAAAATTTTCAATAAATTATGAAAAATGTGTTAGCCAAACTCATTGTAGCCAAAATGATCTACTGTCGCACTCTTGGGTATCAAGAGTTTGTAGAATGTAGTTAGTCAATTGTAAAACGTACAATTTGAAAGTATGAATAAAAGTGTATGGTTTGGTAACTGTGAGTACACTAAACAAAAGAGGTGGCATACATTAACTAGTATGGGTAAACTAATATTGGTCCTATGTATGAGGAGTCGTAGTGTTAGTGTTAGGTGCTGTTCTTGTTGATGACTCTGATGATGGGATCTCTGAAAAAGTATCACACGTCAGATTAGTTGCTATCCGCAAGGAACGCCAAGGTCATATCTTCAAACCTAGCCAAGGCTTGGGGATGAAGTATTGTTTTGCTTCCCCTATCACAGGTGTCTATATTTAAGGAATAAAGAATAAAGGGCCCTCCATTCTATCATCTATTATTATTATTATTTTTATTATTATTATTATTATTATTATTATTATTATTATTTGTCTGTGGGGAGGAAAACCAAAGCCTCACTGGGCCCATATAGCTACCCCAAGAAAAACAACAACAAACCGGGTCTAGAACAAAAATCCAGACCCGGATCTAATCCATCTAAGATTCACCGCAGTCCGAATAAATCGGACAATAACCTTAAGCGGAAATAGCCTAAGCTCTACCACAGACATCCTATTCCGACCAAAGATCCTGAACCTAATTTCCTCACAACCCAGGCAATCAGTCATAAGATGGATGGGTGTTACCTCCTCTGTCTCACAGACTCTACAAAATGGATCCGGCATGAACCCCATTATGTAGAGATGTCTGCTTACACCACAATGTCTTGTAAGAGATCCAACCAGATGCCTGAGAGAGTTACGTGAAAAACACAGCAACGTCTCACTAATGGCCTTGTCCAGACCCCCGATGAGCATTTTGGGCTGCCGAAAACCAACTGAGCTTATCCATAAGGATGAATGCTGTAAAGCTGTTCATGTCTGGAAGCCTGACAGACATGTGCCAGAAGACAACAGCAGGCTCGGGACCAATGAAAGGAAGAGAGGCGCCTAATTTGGCAAACCTATCCATACCTCCTCATTCCCAACAATTCCCATGTGACCTGGCACCCAGACTAGAAGCACATCCTTCAGAGAAGAAAGCTCTTCCAGTCTTTTAGAACATTCTAGCAGCAACCTGGAAGCGAAGACACATGGCAGCCTGGCTGTCCGAGCAGATACAAACACCTTTTAAGTTAGTGTTACGTACCCTCTCATCCAAGACACAACAAAGAATAGCATAAACCTCAGTCTGGAAGACCGTGGTCCATTCACCAAGAGATACTGCCAAATGATCTCCGGTCTCAAAATAGACCGCAGCTCCAGACCTACCATCCATTCTGGAACCGTCCGTGTAACACCGGAAGTAATTATCAGGTATCATGCCAGACGGACCCAATCTTGACCAATCTTCCCTAGAGGGTAACCTGACACTGTAAGAATGCTCGAAAACAAAAGTCTTCAACATTCTATCAGAGGGAAAAACCTGTAACAGGAACCTTCAAAAGCATCTCGCGATGAATGGTAGAGTAACCATATCGCTTATCCTGCCAAAAACCTGCCTGTTTAATTCTATAATTCTATCACCAATTTCAAGACCGAAGATACCTTCCGAGCTACCAGCTAACAACATCCAGTCTACACACCACCCACTTGCCTATCTCTCATTTAGTTTTCGCTCCGTGTCTCTTATCTCCTAATTATTAAGTCCTTCAGTGTATATATATTAATTATACTGCAGCAGTCATACATTTAGTTATTAATTATAAACCCCTGAAACTCCCAATACACTAGAGCCCATTTTTCTCTATGGGGAAAAATTAACTTGGGGGGTGGTTGTCGCACTCAACTTGCAATACCATATATATACTACATATAATTATTGCCTCTGCACTATATTTAAATAATATAATTATTATTATTATTATTACCTATCAAGGGTGGACTATACTCCGACACTGCAGCCAACAGAGGCTTATTGTGCCATCCCGATAACCTCTAGTAGTTGAACCCTCCCTCCCTAAGGAGTTTGAGGACTTTCAACACCAGATCATTTTGGGCTACTATCTCCTCAGGTCGCAATGTACCAAAGGTCTCGTACCTCAATTTATTTATTGCTACGCAATCAAATAGCAGGTGGCGGGCCGTTTTCTCCTCCTCCTGACATAATCTGCACAAGCGTTCCACGCTGATGAGCATCTACCTTGTGCAGATGTTTCCTGAACCTGCCATGACCCGTGAGTAGTCCCGTCAACAGAGAAATCTGGTTCCTACTCAGACTAAGGGTCATTTGGGTCCTTCGTTTACACAGCCCTGGCATCATCCTTTTGCTGTGTGTGGCACCTGGGTTCCCCCTCCAGAGCTCTTCATGCTTACTGCGAAACCACTCCCTAATCGCTGCACGAATCGCTCCGCCAGTGATCCCCAGGACAGGCTCTGAACCAATGAACGGAGTATTGCACCGTTCTTGGCCAGTTGGTCAGCCATCTCATTACCCTCAATCCCTATGTGTCCAGGCACCCATATCAGCTGTACCTTGTTGTGCCTGGAGAGTCTCGACATTGCCTCTCGGCATTCCTTCACTAAGGATGAGGTAGTTTTGTAAGCCTCTAGGGCTTTCAGTGCAGCCTGACTATCCGAGCAAATGCGTATGACCTTGCCCCTTGGGGCTCTACGCAGGTTCTCCTCGGCACAGACCTTGATAGCAAATACCTCAGCCTGGAATATTGTGGAATATCTGCCCAGCATACCTGTGGGTGGGCCCATTCTACACACTTTAAAAAATTTTTACTTTACGTATTATTTTCTGTAGATTATTAAAAATTTAATTCACTCACCTATAGGTTCAATTGGTGGTATCCTTGCTTGAAGAAATGAAAGCCAAAAACAACATTGTTTATATTGAATAGTTGGTGAATCATTCAAATTAAATACTAATAATAAAATTGCATGATTTGCTGATGTAGTAATCATATGATGGTAGAAACAAAAGTACGTATCTTGTCCTGAAAAGTCCCATAAAGTAACATAACCAAGGCCAGAAATCCATACCTATAAAATAAAAAAAGTAAAAAGTAGTATTATTGGTCATTGTTAGTTTTGCAATTTTAAAATAGTAACAAAATAAATAAATAAATAAAAATGGAATAAAATTGTCCAGGATATTATATTTTAAGGAAGTAACAATATAAAATAGTTTCACTCAATTCTTCTCTATTCTAAACCATCAACTATTTATTTTATTCACTATCATTAAGTTTTTTAAAAACCATTTTTTTTTTACACTAAAGTTTTACTAAAAAAAATAAAAAATACCTGTTGAATATCTATCCCCCGAGTTGACTGATGATTATAAAGATCAAAATTAAGGGAATTCTGTCGGGATGTTGTATCTAATTCAATATGCGTTCGACTAGGTGAATTAGGATGAGCTACAAAAACAAAATTAACTATTACTAACTGGAACATTCTACAACTAGACTAAACAAAAAACAAAAAATGCTAATAAATTAATATTAAATATTTGAGAACCTATTAAGCCTAATTGTTAATAATCTAATAAAATGAAGTTGATGATGAAAAAATGAATTATAAATGTGAAAGTCACATTTAGACTTAATATCTGAAATAAAATAATAAAAAAAATGAAGTAAATAAAAGTGAAAAGAAAGTCTAGTGGGAATTCTTTTTTATTTATTTTTATAAAAGTTTAAACTTCAATAATTAATTGCGACAATTACAATGTATCTAAGAGTAATAATAGAAAGTAAAAAAGTGATCAGTCTAAAAGCCCCACTTCTTTAAGTCCTCTGCACAAAATCTAAGAGATGGCGTTGATAATCGAAAAGAAACCATTCTCCGTTCATCGAAGGATTGTGAAATGACTAAATTTTATCAGTTTTTCATATTCGAGGGTCCTGCTGGAGAGTTATTAGGACTTCTCCCTTGGTTGTTTCTCTAGACTATTGTTTCTCTTGATGAAAATAGTAAACAATATCTCCTCAAGTGACACTGTTATGGTACCATATTTTAATAAGAAAAATTAAAGAAAATAACAAGAAAGGGTGTGTATTCTTCCTTTCCTATGACTAATCTTCAAGGACCTTGACGTCCCTGCGATTATCTAGCCTAACAACACGAAGAATACTTATACAACACTCTCGTAATACGACAAGCCTACCCAGGAAGTTAAAAGAAAAACTTTTATTTTTGAGAAAAATTGAAAATAAATGAAGTACTTTCATGTGTACAACCCAAAAAAAAAATCGGTGGTATGCATTGGTCTCGGTAAGAACAAGCTCCGCATTCTTACAGGTTTCCTCACGGGGCACTGTACACTCAAAGAATACCTGACGAAGCTGGGCTTGGAGAGAAGATAGCAAGGGCAGATTCTGCAGGGGGGGGGAGGAGACTCCGATACACCTCCTCACAGGCTGCGAGGCTGTTACGCAGAGAAGATTTAGGAGCCTGGGAGTTACCAACAAGTTGCGGACTCCTCTAGAGACCTCCAAAATATTGAGATTCTTAAGGAGCCTTAATCTGTTGGGAGTGGTATAGGCGAGATGCTCGTCTGCAGCACCTGAGGGGGGGGGGGGGGTTGGCCAGCCAGCGACATCCAAGAGGCATGGCACAATAGATCGTAGAGGTCGCAGTGTAGTGGGCCCCTTCTATGAAAAAAAACATTCCTTGTTAGGACGCTCCACTAACTAGACAGATACAAACTTCATGTAAATAAATGAAGTTTAAAGAAAATAAATTGTTACTGTTTTTAGAAAATTGCAGAAACAAAAAAAAAAATTAATAAGTACATTAAATGGGACATCCTAACTGATGTTAGCCCGAAGCGTTTTTTAAACCACTCATGATACAAAAACGGAATACCAATTATGACTTCTAACGATTTTTCGTTTTTAATTATGCCATACTCATTAACACACCAAAAAGACTATTTCCGGAAAAAATGTCCATCAAGGCATGTATTTCTAGAGAGAACTCAAGTTCGGAAATTTGCATGCAGTAAAAGAAAGTAAACAGAATTTTTAACAACTAATAAGAAGAAGAATCATCTAATTTTAACATTATATACAATACATAAAACGCTGCCAGGGTCAAATGATAGGAAGAATCAACAGAAGTTGACTCTTTGAGCAACGGTAATTAAAAAAATAAAATACGTATAATGAGATGTTTGTATGGCAATGGCCAGAGGAGTTTTTAAAGAAAAAGAATTCTTTGTTGCTCTACGTTTCGGGTACCATTGGTGCCCTTTTTCAGGAGATTTGTAAAAATCTAATTTGGAGAAAATACAATATTGCACAGTACAATAGTTATGAAAAAGTGCATAGATTTATAACAAAAAAAAAAAAGAATCTATGCACTCTTTCACAACTACTATACAGCACAATAATGTATTTTCTCCAATAAATTTTTACAGAGCTCCTGAAGAAGGGTACCTACCAATGGTACCCGAAACGAAGAGCAACAAAGAATTCTTTTTCTTTAAAAACTCCTCTGGCCATTGCCATATAAACATCTCATTTTAATTTTAGGGCCGGACGATTTGAATACTATTTTAAAGTAGGTATACTTTATAACAGAGTTATTTATGTAAATACTGAACATTTTTTTAGGAAAACTATCTAGATAGATATATCTATAGGAAACTAAAAATTTTTAAGAATTTCACATCTTTCACTAATTTTTTTGGCGACAAGGTATAAAATGTCAAAACAAAATTTTGAACTCAAATTTCTTTCAGCTAAATAAGATGGCCTAAGTTGACAAATTGTAAGTTTATAAACGAAGTAAATATCGTCAGAAAACCATAGGGGAATCCAGGCATGCATGTAAGGCTCTAATAATACAATGTTATTGTATCCATTTATAACATTTTTTTTTTATAATTACAATTACAAATAATAAAAGTAATAAATAAAAACTAACATAATGTATTCAATAAAGGTGTATAATGACTATTAAAATGATTTGATTTAGTTCTTTTAAAAAAACCGCTGAAATATCCAGTTCTCATTGTTTCTAAGAGTGTAGACTTTCCTACACCTGAATGTCCAAAAATCTGTATATTAAATCGAGGTAACTGTTGTCCATTAGGTACTAACTGCCTGATGTATAAGTCCCTCGTATAATTCTGTAAGTTACAAGAAGAAATATTATTTAAAATATAACATTTTAACTACATTATTTATGAATACAATCTATTTTCGGGATTATTCACTCACTTATTTTGAAATAATTTTTACAAAATGTTTATGAATGAACAAACAAACTGAATAACTTACCGATCTAACTTTATTAAGTAAATCGCTTATATCATTAAAACCATATTTTAATGCAGTTATTTCAGCTTTTATTCCATCACTATTCTTTATCTCCGTATTACAGCCCGCAAGACATAGACATCTATAAAGTAAACTTTATATTTACTAAATACAGGGTAAAAAATGTATGATAAAATATTGGATTTGTGCATGCATATAAATATATCTTCAATCATATTAAGTAATATGCACATACTAATTAGAGAGTAGACAGACCGATGATGACGAACTTATGGCACGCATATGCGAAACGTGCGAAAATTTTACTGGGATTTGACCAATTTACAAAAGATATTTGTTACATATCACGTACAACAAAATATAAACAAAACACAAACATAACATTTACATCCTCTTAAGGTCTCTGCCCACTACACCGTACCATACTAGGGCCGTAACCGTATCTACACATGCCAAGTAATATTCTTTGTATTGATAGTATCAAACAATACCCGCTAGACCGTTCCGTCATCGGCCAACACCGTAGCGTGGGATGATCGTACCCTCAACAGTTTGACGGAGAGAATATTTTGCAGGTACCGGCTCGCTACCAAATGGGTGTGCGCGGACGGACCACTGCGTTGTTGCGTATGCTTCGCGTTGTTATCCCTATCATGTTTCTTCATCGTCAACTAGGTACCTATATAACGTCCAATATTCTCTCTCAGCTTTTCGTTTTCTTAGAGTTCATGAATCCAGTAGCGTCTGAGAGTCTTTGTTCCGTTTTCTTTTTCCTCCTCCTCGTCCAGAATAATGGAAATCATTGCCAATTCCTCCCAAGGATAATTTCCGAATAGCCATAGTTTGTTTATTTTAAAGAAACTTCAGAACACTTTTAAACTATAGATTTTAGTTCTCTCGACAACGCGTCGAGGAAAATGTACAACAACCGACAGAACGGGAACCAAACAGGTACGATACGGTTATCATACGTGTTGTATAAGGGAATAGAACACTGTTGATCCGTTGCAGTGGGCATAGATAGTGATCGGGGCGCCTGACACGTTCCTATTACGGTCATAATATGGTACGGTATAGTGGGCAGAGACTTTTAGTATTGTTTCTTCGCAGACTATCACCACAATTCACATTGTTGCTGGAAGAAAGCACAGCACAATATGAGATTCAATACGGATTCGAAGAGTGTGTGTGTGTATATGTGTGTATGGTTTTAAATTACTGCTTTGGTCAACTTTAGGGTCATGTCGCTTTGCGCTTATTTGTACTTTAAAAATGTATTCATTTAGCTTTAAAGTTCAGAAAATTCAATTGTAGAAAATAATTGTAATTCACATTTGAAAAGTTAACTGAATCATTATTTTATCTATACAGTTATATTTTTTTGCAGTATGTAAAATCAAAAATGCCTGCTTATTCTGATGTTCCCGGACTTTTTTGTTATATACATTTTCTTCTACATATATTTGTAAGTCATTACTTTCCTAAATGAATTTTATAAAAGAAACAGAATGACTGATAGATCTAGTTCAGCGTATGTATTAAGTGACAAAATATGAACCAATGGAGAAATTGTTAAAAATCAGTCCGATCTGATAAATGCTTGATTTAAATTTTTAAAGATAAAATAAAAGTTATATTAGTTTAGATGGGATTAATATTTTTATAGTTGAAATAACAATTACATTAATAAGATGTTAATGAACAGGCTGGTACTAGAATCTCTCTATATTTAGCCATGTTTATCAATTACATTAAACTAAACGACGAAAAATGCTGATATATTTTTATGACAAGAAAGCAGGAAACAACCAATTATCATTATCTCAATCCAATTAATACTTTTTCTTATCATTCTGCGCGATTGGAGTTAAAGGACGTTCATATAAGCTGTGTAATCGGTGGATCTGTTCTTAAGTACATATGCAGTTTAACAGTACATATGCTGCAATAACAGTACTTTTTGCATTATTAGTTGAATAGATCTTAGTAGTTTCATATGCATTACTATTATGTGGAGAGCTAAAGCAACTTAGTAGATGATTTATTGCTGTCGCAGATACAGCAGCAAAAATATCAATAAATGGGCATTTTTATAGGATTTATAATTTTCAATTTGATTTATTACATAATTTATGTGAAATTCATGTTAATTTTTAGAATTATTCCAATAAAAATCGACAAAACTTAATTTTTTTTTAATAACATTTTCTTCCTTTTTTTCTTCCTGCCTGTCATTCGGCAAGTCGATAATTTTGAATTTGTGATTTTTGGCCGGCGTACGAAAAAATGGTTCGCCACCACTTACGACTACAAACTGAACATCACATCACTTTTACTAGTAATATTGTTCCAAGAAAATTTATATTGGGATTTCTGCAACTTGGGGGGGGGGGCACAGTGCTGGAAAATATAAGAATCTTTTCCGTGATGGTATGTTTCATTTAATTTTCATTGACCAGTTTCTGGCGTTCTACCTATTTTCAGAATGTTTTGACAAACAGTGTGCACAGACTTGTACAGGGCTTAATCCGTTAACACGCGTTTTAGGGCAAGTGTTTTTATGTCATGAGTGAGTTTATATTGTTTTTCATTTGAAGAAAAAAAAAAAAACTAAACAAAAAGGTAAACCCAGCAGTAGGGTAAACAACTTATCGAAACTAATGTGTACAGTAATTTTGTTCTGAGCAAGTCTCTAATGTCATATTGTTTATTAAATCATTTTTAAGTAGGGGATGCCTAATTTCCTGTTCTGGAGAAGTAGTATGATGATTCAATGAGAAATGCCTAAAATCAAGTTTTGAAATTAAACTAAAGATAAGAAAAAACAGCAAATTTTCTTCGGTTAACATTAATAATGATTGTTGAAAGTAGAGAATAAATAAATCTTACACGGTTCTAAATTGATCTATTTAGCTAGAGATTTAATTATACCAATTAGATGTGACAAATAAGGGCACTTTTAACATCCATTACATTGCTCATTGTGACCTCTAATTTAAATGAACTTGGTTGAATAGGTTTCTGAGTTTTTCGGCATTTTCTCTAAATTGGCTCTGACGATTTTCTTTAAAGTTAGACTACTACCTTTTTTTAACACTTTTTCCGAAAGAGTGATTTCAGGGAATCTATAAATTAGGCTTAAAACCAATGCCGGTTGAAGTATTCCGGGGAAATCAAAGAGGACGCTATCATATAATGTGATCACATTCAAATAGTGACCTTAAAACTTTTGCCCTAAAAACTAACATGTATAATATATAATCCTGTTACCGATAATTATATATGATGGTAATTATAATTATTAAAAGTATGGTAGAAATGTTTTAAGTGAAAAAAAAAAATATTATCAATTAAAATTATAGCAAAAGAAAATTTTGAAAATTGTTTCAATATAGATATTTCTGTTTCATAAGAATAGCTGTTCATGAATTCCAATTTTAAAAAAGTCCTGGGTTATTTCTGAGAGTGATGCCGGATTTCTTCCATAATATTTCTTCAAGAGATATGGCTGATAATGGAGTAAAAATAGGGAATAAAAGAATTTATTCCACATTTTGAGGCGTTATTTAAAATATTTTTGAACAAAATATATTTCAAATTTCTATATTTAGATACTTCAACTATATTCATGCCTTCTCTAGCTACCACCGAATCTTGCACTGTTAAATTCTAAGAAATGAGCTTCCTTATTCAATCGATTTTTTTCATCTCCACGCCTTTCGAGCAAATCACCACCAGCATCATAATAATCAGCGTCCAAAATATTCTCTTCTTCTACTATTCTTAGGCAGTGCGAGTTGGTTGCTCGAAGTGTCGCTTTGACACAAATGAACCGGTTATAGACTCGTCTTTATTTTGCAACAAAGTCAAGTGTACACTACTAACCTCTACACTACCCGGGGAGCTTCTATACTACAGCTAGATTAATTTAATTATTTTTAATCCTAAATTAAAAGAAAAAAAAAAATATGCAACATTCACACATTTACCTTACAATATCGGTATGTCCTAGTCTTGCAGCAATATGGATGGGACATAATCCTTGATTGTTGGCTGTATCTACACTGCTGCCCATTGTGCATAATGCTTGCACCACTGTCAACATACCTTCACGAACTGCAAGATGAATAGGAGCATTTCCATCCTACAGGAACAATATTTCATACTTTTAATGACATTCTTTTTTGATTGGAAATAAATTATGATTTCTCTTAAGATATATGAAACAATATTTCACTAACAATACAGATAATTTTTATCAAGGGATCCAAATAGGAGTGAATAGAAATAGAAAGATCTCAGAAAGCTTGAACACAGAGATTCCGTATGCTGAAGGAAGATTGAAGGAATTAGCAATAACTGGTGGTTTCCCTCATCTTAATTCAATATTTTTTTTTTCTCAGTTCATTCCAACAAGTGATTTACTTTCTCTTCCTGCTGTAAGAGGAAATACTGCGATCGTGTCAAACTTTCTAACTTGAATTATCACTGGAATTACATTTTCAGGGCTTCTGAGTATGGAAAAAAGTTGTTGATCTTTCTAAAGCTAATAATACCAAAAGATGCCCTGAGGTGGCCATTATGGACTGCAAAAATGGTTATGTATAAAGCCGGCCACAAATTGAGCCTTAATTTGAAATCATCTGTAAGTTAAATGTTCAAAGAATGATAGATATTGTAACTTTTTTTTTTCTAGTAAGTCAGCGTCAAATTAGAAAATATCAAATTCTGAACTACTTAAAAACTGAATCAATGTCTACATAATACTTATTTCTGGTTGTTACTTAATACATATTAACTTGAAATTTTCCTTGCAAAATTTATATTTAAACTTACAATTAGTCTTATTTAAACTTACTGAATCATGTAGATCAAAATCTGTTCCACTGTTTAACAGATAAAGTGCAACATTTGAATGCCTTCTAGAAATAGCAACATGTAATGGTAATTGTCCAATATGATTTGGTATATGAAGTAATGCCCCATTTTCAACTAAAATTTTTATAACTTCTAATTCACCCCATGCTGCAGCCACATGTAATGCCGTATCCCCTTCCTAAAATAAAATATTTATAAATTATTCAATGTCCTGAACAAGAATTATGACATTTTGGAAAATTGAAAATGAAATTGTTTGTAAAGTAGAAATTGATGCAAATGTACAAATTACATTGTTGAAAGAATTGAAGCTTACATGTGAAATCTGATAAGAATGAAATTAACCTCCTAAAAGTATTAATATTTTTAAAAGATTAAGTTAAAGCGGCCCTTAGACGGTCAATAAAATTGCGCAATTACTAGTCTGGTTCAAAATTTTGGACGATCAAGACGCTACCATACCTGTGCGATATTGTACAACAATGCCCACAGACGGCACAATATTCTCCTATTACGCAATATATTTTAAAAGTTTTTGATCCGCTCAATAATATTGTGCAACCTTTCAATCTAACCACTAAGACACATTCAAAATATTGTGCAATCAATAATATTGACTGTCTAGGGACCGCTTAAAACTGAATTGTCAATTGGGGATGATCAATCCCCAAAAATGCAATTACAAAATGAAAAAATATCACATACGTACTACGCTATCAAGTAAATTTGTAAGGGAATGGCGAGACAGCTGAATCACCTAGACTTAAATCAACTTTGGTTATTTGTAAGTCATTATCCTGAAATTGGTGGTCATTGGACACTTGCTTTTAGTTTATTTTCTTGTTTCAAGTTAATTGGAGAAAGTTCAGTTATAAAATAATAATTATTTTACATTATTAGTATAATTTATCTTTAAAAATGTAAATGGATAAATATCAAATGTCTATTTTAAAAAAGAAAAATGTCTTGTAAATTGTAATGAATATAATAAATCACTGAATAACAATTAATCTATAATTTTATTACTGCAAAAAAAATGACGATTACAAAGAAAAATATAAACGACAGTTTCGTTTCCCAATTTTAATCCAACGATTCCTTATTATGAAAAAAATTCAATTTTTTTGTGGTAGTTACAATTTTGGTTTCTTGATTGATCATTCCTAAAGTAAATCGTTAAAATGTCAGGGAAATAATGAAAATTACGTCAGTTATACTGAATTATTTATTACGAGCATTAATTCCCAGTAGCAAAATCAACTGTCAACAAAATCAGTATTACTGAAAAGATAATCATCAAAATCTTAAGACACCTCCAATAGGTGTAGAAAGTAATTAAAAAAAGAGCCGAATGCCTGAATATTGACTGACAGTTTTCTAGAGTTTGAATTCCTTAACTGCAATCGGATTGTGTATGACATTGAAAAAAATAGATTTTCACAGAAGAAATAAGAAATATAACATGTTAAAATGTAATTTGAATAAAAATAATTATTTATTGTATTTAATGTCAATGTTCAGAAGAATCTAAAGATATCTAAATACCTCTTCCACAGAATTGTACATAATTATCTTAAAGTTGTTGTACAAACTAATTCTTCTATTTGCAATTTGTGAATTATACAAATTTGGGTGCTGTTCACTTTGTTAAACTTGGAAATGTGCATTATTATAAATAACATTCACTTCTTAAATTTAAAAAGTAAAAAATAAAATAAAAAACTTTAGTATAAAGACAGAAAATTCTGCAGATCACTTATTTTGTTTATACTACTTTATGGCGTAAATATTTTTCAGAATTCTTGCACCTTATCTCATACTGTTGAGATAAATAATACGATTCCTACTATCATACTGTCAACAACGAAAACACACCTGACTCTTATTACGCAGTTTCTAAAATGAAAATATTGTAACTACAAAGAAGAAGATTAACGTCAAGCAATAAGATGTTTATAATGAATAAAAAGGCCAATTTATATATCTACCTGATTTTGTACAGAAATACATGCACCAGCCTTGATGAGCATTATTAATATGCTTATAGAAGCATGCCTTGCGGCATGAATTAAAGCGGTATCCCCTTCGGCATCAGCCAATGCAACATTAGCACCGCACATAAGTAATAATCTTGCCATTTCCACTTGTCCCATGGCTGCTGCCAAATGTAAACCTGTTTCTCCATTCTTGCAACAGAATCAAAATAAATTTTGACATACTATTATGAATATATTTTATTAGTTTCTTTGGCAGGAAGCTCATTTTTAGAAAAAAAAAAATTAACCAAATATTGGGCTGCTGAAATCTAATAAAAATAAACCGTGATAAAGTATTTATTTTTATTAAAATTTCTTCTTTCAAAAAAAAAAAAAAAAAAAAAAACAGTTGGTCCATGCATATGTAGATTAAATTGGAATAGAGATGGCAAAAGCCTTATTCCACCACCAACTACACAGGAGCAGATTAAGAGAAACAACCAATTTTTACAAAAAAAAGAAAAGAAAATCATGTAAACAGGATGATTTCTTCCTACTCCAATTTTGATGGTTCTGAACCATAAATTTGCTTAAAAATGGAACTTTTACTAAACATTTAGTTACTATCATTAAATCTTACAAGGTAATGGAACCGTACATATCCATAGGAAAGAAGAAAATCTATTTTCATGTTAAGTGAGTATCTTGCAAGAAATCTCAAAAACCAAAAAAAAATGATACGAAGCTCGAACTTGATAATTTCATTTAGATACGACGAATCTTTCGGTTAAAAATCACTAACTGTTAAGTGCGACATTACTGAATAGTTTTTTTTTTTTAATTGTTCGCGATTTTCTCGAGAACGGCTCCAACGAATTACCTTTAAACTTCGTATATTATCTTAGTTCAATCAATTATATCTGAAATATTTTTTTTACAGTAAAATTAAAATTTGGAGAATTCTGGGGGGAGGGGGGAGGACAGCAGCGTTAAAGCCTACTCTCCTCTAAAGTGCCACTTCTCTATAATATAGGATTTTCCTTAATCGGTTAATAGGAAGTGTGCTATCATACAGGATAGATTTCTAAATTTTTAGAACTTTTCTTGCAAGCGGCTAAAACGATTATATTTAAACTTAGAATGCATACAGATGTAAACATTTTTATATATAACATTTTTCATGAAAAATTAACTTTTAGAGGATTCTAGGAGAATCCATTAAATTCGATTTCGATTACTATTGAAGTTCACTTTCTCCTGAATAGCAATTGGAATTCATTCTAATACTATCTCCACATGTACTTCCAACATCACTATATTTATGTTAAGAGAACATAAAACTTGAAGAAAGATTTCAAATTTGTAAAATTGATAACTGTAGAACTTTTAATAAGAAAAAGTCGGTGTGATTTCACATCAGATTTTTTTTAAGAATTTGTCAAAATGGAGCAATTATATAAGAATTTCTTTGATAGTCCTAAATAAAAAAGACTTATTTCTTAATTACTGCACATGAAAGAACACTCGGGGTCCTTCAGTCAGAATTTTATATGTAGTGCATACGAAACAATCTAAACTTATTTTCTCATTGAGCAAATTCTGAATATCTGCTTGCTTTATAAGTGCGAATAGTATTATAATTGCAAGTTATAATACTTTAATGTTCTGGAAAGATGAATTATAACCAAGAAAGATGAACTTTTTTTAGGACGATATAAAACCACTATATTAATTGTTACACAGAATGATTTAGAATGTTCGTGACTCTATGGTATAAACTGATATTATGGAAATGGAAACTTGAACTCAGTAATTTGATAACTCAGTTTGACAGTCCGCACTAAACTCTATGCACTGAGACTATGGAGGAATTCACGCAACTGGAATGTGTCCAGTTCATCCTCCACAGCAAGCATCGGAATCTGTGATCCTATCCAATAGCCAGGCCGCCATAAAAGCACAGGGGCTTTTATAGGATATTAATGATCGAAACTAAGTTATTTAGATAGTGCATTTAAAATTCAGGATTCTAAGCACAAGTGCTCGAAAAATCTTCTGCAGCAAATTTTGTAACAACTGAAAATATATTTCACAGAAAGAAGAAAAAGAGTTTCTTCTTAGAAACAGTATTTCCTTAGAAAATATCGGCTAATAAGACATTATCCTGTAAGTGATGTATATCAATTGTCAATTTGAATAAAAATAAAATAAAAAAAAACGTATTTTTTATTCACTTAGTTACTGATAGACGTATTCCAAATTTATAAATATATAAATAATCGCATGCTGACGTGAGGTTTCCTCATGAGGCAATGTAGACTCTGGGAACATATGAAGAAGTTGAGCCTAGACAGAGATAGCACTTGCGGATTCTCTGCAGGAAGATGAAGGAATAGACTCCAATATTTGATAGACTGCCACCTATCTATCATTCAAAGAAAGTTTAAAAGCTTGGGTATCTACCATTCCAAAATGTTACGTTTTCTTGGAGAAATTAACTTTACTATAGTTTGAGGTCTCATCCCGGTAGGGGCACAATTGATTAGTTCATATACTATCTGTACAATAAAGGTTGTTTGTTTAGTTTTATTTTATTACATTAAATAATTATAATTTTTTCTTTTTTAATCATGGCGCGTCAACATCTATGATAATTGGCGCCCAGAGCCTCCTCCAGCCACCGGACAGTGTTCTCTCATTAAAGACTACACTGTCCATCACCGGACATTGAGCTGCTTTGGGAGTTTTCTCAGAGAAAACTTTATTAAAATTTACTTGAACAAGAATGAACTTCTGCAGCGGATTTCAATTCAAGTACTCAACAAAACATGTGTGTTGAAAATTATGGTGTACCTTTTTTTTATTAATTTCACGACAACTGGTCAGAACTGGACAAACTGGTAAGAATATTCAATTCTAGTTTTGCAAGTAATTTAACTTTTACACTTAATGTGAATTACATATTTAAATTAACATGTGCAAAGACGAAAAATACTTTGTGCAATCTGATGCGCGAATGTTCCATATGTTTATTTGAAAAAAAAAAAAAACAATTCAATAGCAAGATTATTCTATTCAGTTACCCATATGATGTTACAAAAAATACAATATTAATATATTGTTGAATATGTGGATGGGACCACAATACTGGATAAAATACCAGATGTTAATATATTGTAGTGAACATAGTATTAAACCTTTTTTTTTTGAAATGCTGGTGTACTTATTCCTAATCCCAACATATATGCTTCTTCAGACGCAAGGAAAAAAAAAATTAAGAAATATTTAATGTAGAAACAGAAACTATAGCTAATGATAAAAATTATGAAAAAAAAAGTCACAGATAATTATTAAAGGGTGTAAAAGTCAGAAATAGTAGAGCCCCACTCACTAACGCAATCTAGTTTTTTTTTTTTTTTTTATGTATCCACCACATACCTACAACATAATATTATGTTATGCTTAATATGTAAAATTAAATATATCAAAGTGAAATACTTATAAACAAAATTTGAAATAATTTCAACAACGGAAATAACCTAAAAACCATATCCTATCTATTTGTTAATCAGGGGTTTCGGCCCTTTTTTCCGCCCCTATTACCTTCAATCTACCTTGAAAAATTACACGATAATGGCATTTTCTTATTTGCAAATCAATAATTTCCAACATTATTATTATTATTATTATTATTACTTAAAAATTCTAAATGTAAAAAAAAATGCATATTTGATATTTAAACATTTTATTTCTAAGACTGTAAATAAATAATAAAAAATCTAATTATTTTCAGCGGGCTTTTCTGTTTGTAAAAACATTTATTTCTTCCATTTTCTTTTCAATAACATCCAGTTTTCTATTATATTTATTCTATAGAAAAGAAAAATTGTAAATCATATTATCTTTTAAATAGATATAAAAGAAATTAAACATGAAATTTCTGTATATATTTTTTGTATATCTTCTTTTTCATTTTTTTTAAATTGATGTAAAGCCTTTTGCTGTGCTGTAGTCGCAATAAATATTTATAATGTAGAAAAATGATATTCGCATCTGATGTGTTACGTATGAGAAGCATCTTTAATTTTAGCACTTAGCAGGGTACCAACAACAGCCACTATAAAACATTATAGAATAATTCTACTAAAAAATTATTCTATACAGCCACTATAAAATATTTTTTTGAAATTTTTTAATTTTGTTTAAAACTTAATTGTAAAATAAAGCTAATAAGAGTAAAAATTTACTAATGGTGGTATCTTTCAGTGTAGCTTATACTTATTTTCCCCCACCACAAAAAACTCGCCAACATAAACAAACCTCTATTGTGATTATACGATTTTTATACTAATAGAACTTTAAAATATATTTTGCGTTTCTCTACTTAAAAAAAGAAGGGCTTCGCCTCCCCTACGCCCGGTACGCTCGGGAAAAAATAATCACTTAGCCGGTCAAACTCGAAAATAAGTAGATCCCTATTCTGTACGATTTTGTCCGCAACATATTCTCGCAAACTCTAAATTATAATGGAAAGAAGTTACTTACGTTATACTTAATATTCGGTAAGGTCCTCAAAACTAAGTGGAAACTATATACAGTAAACTCCTGATTATCCGGGCTCAAGGTGTGAAGAGGCGGCATGGATAATCGAAAAACACGGATAATCCGAACTATAATTATTTATTTCTAAAATACAACATATTATACATTTCTAAGGCAGACAATTATTTTAACATGTTTAATGCTCATTATTATTTTTTTAAAAATCTGTGATTTTGGTTTGTTGAGGAATCTTGTAATGATTTTTTTAATCTCAGTTCGAATTTTTCTAAGTGCTATTATGTCGTTATACACAATCCCCATTGGTCAATGCGTAAACATGAAAGCTAGCAAATATGTCTTTAAAAAAATACATATACATATAATTATTTTTTTTAAATTAAATTCATGCACGGATGATCCGCAAACCGGATAATTTGCACACGGATAATCGGGAGTTTATTGTATATGTACGAGGTGTGTAAATTAAGTAATGAGACTGATTTTCTAGTGTTCGATCTGGCAACACTGGAGACGCGGCGCATGCGTGGTAGGGCAAGTAAACATCTGATACACGTCCAGTGCAAATTTGAAAATGCTAGAGTTGTAGTTGAAAATACACTGTCCGTAGTGACTTTTTTTGTGAGCAAGGTTTTTTCAGTGCGTTTTTAAAATGAGTGACATCAATTACAAGCAACGTTGTGCTATCAGGTTTTGCCGCAGACTTGGGCACAGTGCAACGGAAACGTTTGAAAAACTGTGCCAGGCCTATGGAGACAATGTTTTGTCGAGAGCACAGGTTTTTAGGTGGTTTAAGTCGTTTGCAGAAGGAAGGGAATCAATTGAAGACGAGCCTCGCAGCGAAAGGCCTTCATCTTCAAGAACCGACGAAAATGTTGGCAAAATCCGCGATCTCGTGCGTTCAGATCGTCGTTTGACAGTCCGAATGATCGGCGAAGAGTTGAATTTGACTCACACAAGCGTTCATCAAATTTTCACTAATGAATTGGGGATGAGAAAAAATGGTTCCGCAAAATAGTAGTAGAAAAATAGTATTTGGCCAGTAATAACATTCCTGTGGCTCCTCAGCCTCCTTATTCACCCGACTTGAGTCCATGTGACTTTTTTTTGTTCCCCAAATTGAAAAATCACCTCAAGGGACGTCATTTTGGAACATTGGAGAATATTCAAACAGCCGCAACCGACCAACTGAAGTCTATTCCAGTATCCGAGTTCCAGCACTGCTATGACGAATGGAAGAATCGTCTTCAGCGTTGTGTGGCTTCCCAAGGTAGTTACTTTGAAGGGACAATGTTGAATTGTAATTTTATTTGAATAAAAAAAAGATAAAAAATCAGTCTCATTACTTAATTTATACACCTCGTATATTGGTAGAAAATATTTTCGCACGCTTACCCAGCCCAGATTTTAAGTGGTTAATGGATTTTTAGCTATAAAGATTAATGGGTGTATAATGCATTAGTGTAGTGAAGCTTACGTTTTTAACCACACATATATATATATATAATATTATATATATAGATATCTATTAATATAAGATATCCAACCTGGTATGAATAAAAAGTTAATTTATTGAGAAAATAATTTTGAAGCAAATACATTTGAGGCTGTGTAGGCGTGGCCTTAATAGTATGCTGGTAGCGATGGGGGACCACTTAGGGCGATAGGGCCCACCATAAGTAAAGTTTAGCCCCAAATAAGAATATTTTTTAATTTTTTTTTTTGTTTTTTTTGTTTTTTGTTTAACTTAATTCTAAATAATTTTACCTTCAGTTTTAATATAACATTTTATTAATATTAATAAACTATACGCACAGTTTCTCCCGATTAGTTTTGATCAGTTTCACCTTCTCCAACTGCGTTAGGAGAATAATCTGAAATGAAACACTCACACGTCTTTCTCTTACTGTAGTTAAGACAATTATAAAATTTTTATTCAGATATCGTATCATAAATAGAAATGATGGAGGAATGCATGGTTAGCACCCTCATAAAACAGCGCCAATAAGATTAAACAAAATCAATTAACATTTGAAATGTTTATATTATCACAAAATTCCTCAAAAACAACTTAAAAACCAATTTTTCCGGGTAAATGTTTCAGATAAATGTGATACATTTATATTTGTGCAAATGGCATGCCAAGTTTTAAAAGAACATCATTATAGCCGTTTTCCAGTGAATTTAAAAAAAAAAAAATCCAAAAAAACTACTTTAGAAAATTTTGCACTACTGTTTAATCGATTTTCTTCAAAATTTTGAATTCTAATAATGCCTTTTTTAGTGCATCTTAACATTATGTAGGTGACTGAACTATAAGATTTACTGAAGTAAAGCTTGATATTGTTCTCTCAGAACTCCTCCCCAAAAACAAATTTTTCCAGAGAAATGTTTCAAATAAAAGTGATAGGCATATATGTGTTTTTAGATAGTATAGGAATTTAAAGAAAATATGTGGAAGCTTTTTTTTTTTTAAAAAAAAATCGCTAATATCGCACTACTTCCGGTTGATGGATTTTAACCGAAATCTTGGTGATAGATGAGGCGGTGGTAGTACTTAAATGAAATACCAATTTTTAGCTTCCTACGATTTTTCGTTTTTGATATTTTATGTTCATTTACACACACACACACACACTGGCATTCGTTAAAAATATTTTTTCATACTAAGGACAGTTTTTGGACTACATGTTGGAGTTTCAAGGGAGCCATTTTCAAAAATAATGCTTTTAGAAATTAGCCTCTAACTAGCAAATCTCCCAAGTGAAAACTCGTAGGAGTTTTCTCTAAAATTAGCTATTCTTCCTCAAAGTGAAGCATCAAGAAGACATTCGGCTAAAATTAGTACATCAGAAAACCTCTTTACTCAGTTTTTTTTTTTTTTACTAAGAAGGATGCTTTTAATCCTTAAGACAACAGTCTCCATATGGTAAGTTTAATTCGTCAATTTTTACTCCTGATTCCAATATGATGAAAAGGACTATGCCACCTACTGTATGAGGGAATACAATGGAACTTGAGCTATTTCCGAAGGCTGTTAAATAGAATAAAAAAACTCTAGTGTGAAACACTCACACAACTTCCTCTTACTCCTGTTCTCAAAATTATAATTGACAAATTTTATAATTAGTGTACCAAATTTAATGAAATTCGTTGAAAACTGAAAAAAAAACTGTCCAGTAAAAGCGCACTTCTGGTTTTACTAATTTTTTTAAAAAAAATTCGGAATTTTGGCTATCTATTTATTTCTAATTAATTTTGTTTGGATGATAGGAATTGTATATTCAATTATGATAGCATTTTAGAGAAAAACATAACCCTACCTCTCCTCGAAAAGTGCACTTAAATGAATTTTCCCAGAGAAACATTTCAAATAAAAGTTGTAGCTCTTTCTTTGTACGTGTAGTTGATATACCAAGTTTGAACAAAATCGTCGGAACCATGTTTGGAAAGAAAAGTAAAAAAAAAAACAACAAATAAAGTACTTCCGGTTGAGGAATTTTGACAGATAACCCACCGTCTGATACCTAAACGGCATATCAAGTTTCAACTTTCTACGGTTTTTCGTTTTTGAACTATGCTGTTCACATATATATGTATAAAACACAGACACACACACACACACACAGACCATTTGCTAAAAACCACTTTTTTGGACCTAGAGGACCTCAAAACGGATATTTCCGGTGAAAACTCGATATCGAAAAAATTGACACGATTACAATACTTCCTCTCACTAGGAGTAAGAGAAAGAAAATACGATTCTCAATATAACTACCCTCTTAACCATCTAAAGCAGAGGTTCTTAACCCTGTGCCCGCGAAGGTATTTTTGTGCGCCCGCGATTGTCCGCTATATACTATATCAATATCAACCATGGCCAACCCGCGGTCCGCCACGAATTTTTGTGTGGCCGCAAGATTCACATACTTTTAGAAATAAAATATAAGCAAGAAATTATTACGGCAATACAAGATGTGCAGTTATCTAACGATACAATTACTAAGAGAATAAAGGTGCTATCAACTAATTTACTAAGTCAATTGAACGATGATATGCAAAAATGTGAATGGTTTTCACTTCAATTAGAGGAGTAGGCAGATTTATCTGATACAGCGCAATTGGCAGTAAATTAGCAATTTTCGATTACTCAGCCAGTGGCTTCTTTTATTGTAAACCCATTCAATCCTCAAATTAATATTTCTGAAGTTGCATGGAGAAAATCATTCAGGAAGAAGCATCTTCAATTGAAGATGAGATTTTAAATATTCAGACTGATATTGTATTAAAATCGTGCGGACTTAATAAAAAGATTTGGAATCTAGCCGAAGATAAAAAATATCCCCTTTTGAAAAAAGAAGCTTACAAATTAAAATCCTGTTTCGGTTCCACATATTTATATGAATCGTTGTTTTTAACAATGAAAACAATTAAATCAACAATCAGATCTCGACTTAAAGATAGCAATCTCGAAGATGCTATAAGATTGGGAATACATCTTATACGCCTGACTTTGAAAAATTAGTGGATAATATGCAATGCCAAAAATCGCATTACATGTAACTATTTCGAATTTCTTGTTACCTTTTTAATGTAGGATATTGTTTGTGATGCCTATTATTGCAATAAAACAAAGAAATATTAAGAATCGTTATACTTTTTTTGAACTGCGCCCGCCAGCAATTTCCTGTTTGTTAGGTGTGCCCAGACGGGGAATAACGTTAAGAACCCCTGATCTAAAGGGTCTGAGGAACAGAGGCACACCAATTTAGTTTTGGACGTCATACTCATGCACACTTTTTAGCTGAGGGAAAAGTAATCTATAGAGGGATAATTGCCTAATTGCAGAGATCTGCATCTATGGGGAACAATTTGAAGTGAATCTCCTTTCTTTTTGTTTGTTTAGTCAATATAATATTTCTCAGTTTTGGCAAACTTGACAAATGATTTAAGTCTGGGAGAAGGGAAATTCTGATGCCAAACGAAATATTTTAATTTATATTTTTCATTTTGTTATGATATGGGGGGGGGGATATTGAAGATAGCTCTGACATCAAACCAAACTACATGGGCGATGGGAAGCACAGTGAACCTCAATAATTTACTATTCAAATTATTAAGTGGGCAAATAATTTATTCTTTAACTACAATTTTTTTTTTTTTTTCACTTAGTTTCTCTGAGTTTTGTCGAGGAAATTGTTTTTAGGGATTTTCTAGTTAGTGTTAACCTTCGTTTTAAGTTGTTATTTTAATGTAAGTAGAGTTTGCCTCATTTAAAAAAAAAAAAAACATTAAAAAACATTTAAAAATTTGACTTTTAACATAAACTGTCAATATTTGAGAATTATTTATAGTAAGGGAAGGTGATAGTACCGCCTTTATTATAAATTATTAAATAACTGAATTTGAGCAGCATTTGTCAAAAATACGAAACAAAAAAACATGAAAAACTAAAATTTGGTATTTCTTTTTACTATTAAAAGGTGTCTCGAAATTAAGTTTTTTTTTTTTTAAGAAGAGAAGAGAATCTATCTATAGAACATCCAAAACGCAAATCTTCAGACGCCTGTGCACATCAATTCGCTCAACTTGTCTATTAAAATGTAATCTATATTTTGAGATTCTGGATAGCTGGTTTGAAACTGAAAAAAAATCTTTTACAAAATTCAAATAGATTGTGAGATAATCTAGAGATATTAAGCATATAGACCAATTATTATTAAAAAATAAAAACAAAAAACAAAAACCTTGGTATCAGATATTAACGCGACTTAAAGAGAGAAACAAAAAATCTAGTGTGAAACACTCATACTATTATCTCTTACAAATTTTTTTCAAATTTATAATTTTTACTAAATCTTTAGTTATCTTCAATTTTTATAATAAAACGGGACTTTTTTGAGAAAGCACGATACCTCCCCCACTACACTCAAAGACACTTCCCCCCCTTTAAAATTAGTTTTCTCGAAAAAAAAAGTTACAAACAAAAGGATAAGCGTTTTATTAGAAAATAGTAAATATCTGAATTGGAACAGCATTATTCAAAATACGAAAAAGTTAAAAAATGATGGAACCCGAAAAGCATTATGGCGAAATTCGCTTAAAATCTGATGAATAAAGCCACACTTCCAGTCAACCAATATTTTTTTTTTTTAAATCCGGAAGTTTCGCGACACTTTAAATTTCTAAGCATGATAAATATCTTTTAAATAAATTGAAATGACGCTTTAGTGAAAAGCATAATAAACAACACTACTCTTCAAAAAAACCATCTCTCTGAAAAAGAAATATTCAAATAAAATGATTTCTAAAGTCTGGAGGAGGGAAATTCTGGTGCCAAACGACATATTATTTTAATTTATATTTTTCATTTTGTGATGATATTGGGGGGATATTGAAGATAGCTCCGAGACGGTTGGAGATTGAAGATATGGTTCCGAGACGTGGGTCATCACAAAATCTGATGAAAAAGCTCTGGTAGCCTTCGAGAGGAAAATCCTTCGCAGACTTTATGGCCCAGTGAAAGAAGGCTCAACCTGGCGAAGGCGCACAAATCAGGAGGTGATTCGGCTCTATCGTGAGTCTGATGTTGTGCAAATAAAGCTGGGCAGGATATGTTTATAAGATGGATTGTACTGACCATGAATGAATCGGGACAACTGGCGAAAGAGCATCGAGGAGGCCAAGGCTCACTAGTGGGCTGTAGCGCCAGTCATGATGATGATAGTTAGAGTACACCAAGTTTAATGGAAACACCGTTGGAGCCATTATGGAAAAAATCGCAAAATGGAAATCGCGATATGAAAAACGCGTTTCTAAATCTGAACAGAGCTGCCAAGATATTGGGACTTGTGGTAAATGAGAATAAAACAAAATATATGCATGCGGAAGGGGGGGGGCACGTTCAACTGGGCGCGAGAGATAAGTGTTGATGGATGGTTACAAGTTTGAGAGGGTAGGACACGTTCATATATTTAGGTTCTCTTGTTTTTAAAGATAATGAAGTCAGTCTAGAAGTTAAAATAAGGTTGTTGCTGGTTAATAGGTGCTATTTTGGGCTCAGTAATCTTATGAGGAGCAAACTAGTAGCGAAAGCTACAAAGAGCTACTCCTCTACAAAACACTTCTCCGTCCTATGTCCTTATCTATGGCTCCGAGACGTGGGTCTTCACAAAAATCTGATGAAAAAGTTCTTGGCAGCCTTCGAGAGGAAAATCCTTCGCAAAATTTATGGCCCAGTGAAAGAAGGCACAACCTGGCGAAGGCGCACAAATCAGGAGGTGATTCGGCTCTATCGTAAGTCTGATGTTGTGCAAACAATAAAGCTGGGCAGGACATGTTTATAGGATAGATTGTACTGAGGTCTCAAAATTAAGATTTTGGAGGCAAGGTTGGACCGCACTAGAACAATGGGTCGGCCTAGGTTGCGTTGGGTGGATGGCGTGACGGAGGATGCCAGAACTATGCTTGGGATCCGGAACTCGAAGGCCGCTGCAGTGAATCGGGACAACTGGCGAAAGAGCATCGAGGAGGCCAAGGCTCACTAGTGGGCTTTAGCGCCAGTCATGATGATGATAGTTAGAAGTACACCAAGTTTAATGGAAACACCGTTGGTGCCATTATGGAGAATATGCACACACAAAAAACTGTTCTGTAAAGTCACATACTTCCAGTCAACCGACTTTTTTTTTCAAACTCAAAATATTGGCCTCATATTTAATTCTAATTAATAATATATAGATGATAAAATTATGTAATTAACTAAAATAGACCAGAAAAAAAGTACAACCCAAAAACTTCCCATACATTAATTTGCCCAGAAAAATATTTCAAATAATAGTCATAAGACACCTACATGTATGTTGTGTTTATATAAAATTTAAAAGAAAAAAGAAAAAAAAGAAACGTTGAGCCATTTTCAAATAAATCGCAAAAGACTGGATGGATATGACAGATAATTTCCAGTTAGATCCCTTGGTTAACAACCTAAACGGAATAACAAGTTTGAACTTTCTGCAAACTTTTCTATGTTGAGCTTTGCTGTTTTTCCATACATACATATATACACATACACAAACACAATTTTCTAAAAAAAACATTTTTTACAGATTCAAGGGACCTCAAAAAGTCTATGTTTATTGGAATAGAATTTCCCCACCACCATCCACCAACACAATATTGCAGATTGAAAGTATCACTTCTATTTCACTGATATCCATCTATAAAAACAATGGTATACTTGGAGTTTCAAACTCAAGGGACCTCAATATTTCTCATGAAAACTCCATATTGAAAATTTTCGTATGAAAAACAATTTTTTTCTAAAATCCATTAAGATTAAAAGTTTATGTACTAATAAATTTAAAAGCACAGTAAAATAATTTTTTTTTTTTTGTTCTATCGTAGCGAAAATGTGATGATATTCTTTATTTACTATGATTAATAAATTGTATCAATTATATTTGAAACATTTTTTTCGAGAAAATGATTTTAATATTAAATTCTGAAGAAAATTGGATAATCTAATTAAATAATTATTTCTATATATTATGATATTGAAAGGTTTCACCCTTTTTCTACAAAGTGTGAAGAACAGTCTATTAATGACAAATTGCAACTGGTTGAATTTTATAATTTAAACTTAAAAAGTTTATTAGATTAAGAAGTATGAGGGTTTCACAATAGATCTTCCTTAAATGATTTTCAAACAGATCCAAATAATGAAATTAACAATAAATAAATAAAAAAAACAGAGAAGAAAAATTCAATTCTTCAACTAGTTCATGAACTATTATTGAAACTAGGAAGAAAATAACTTACCTTATTTGTTTGATTAACATCAACATGACCTGAATTTAAAACATCTTCAAATACTTTAATATCCCCTTCCTTAATGGCACTTAACAACGTAACTGGTGGAGTTAAGATTTCAGTAACCTAAAAAAAAAAAAAATTAGTATTAATAAAGAAATAAAAAAATGATAAATATTAATTATAAGAAAACGGAAATTTAATCACATATACGTATTTCCTAAATTGTATTTCTCCTTCGTATATAATTTTGCAATGCATTTTTATGAACTATTTCCTAACACAAAACTAATCATTCGAAACAAATAATTTTTATCTACTTTTAATAATCACTTCTATTGTGAAAAGCAAATAGAATTATCTATGATTTTTGTTAGAATGGAATTGAATCAAACAATAAACAATACTAAAATTTAAAAAGAATAAGGAATTAACTGTAAAATTTTTGGAAGTTGTAGATGCGGGAAATTCCCGACAGTTTTTAGTTTTTACTATCAAAAAGAAAAATATGAATCTAAAGAATATTTTCCTAAAACTATTCATTTTTTATAACTTTAACGAGCTTTTTTTTATTATTTTATTTTTCTAAATAGTGAAATTATATATTATTTTATGTTATTTTAAATGAATATATAGCTTACAATCATATCTAATGAAACTGGTAGTTCTTCAAATAAATTTGATAAATGAGGCATTTTTTTTATTAATTGTTTATACACTAATTTGGACTTTAACAATCACTAATTTATATAACTATATCACTGAATTAAGTTTATCACTAATTAAGTTTGTTTGTTTTTTTTATAAATTATTAAATATTATTTTTTAATTTCAATTTAACACAAATAATCATATTGCAGGCACAAAATGATAAGTCACATAGATATGTAAAACTGTATAAGTAAATAAGGCACATAATGTTTACATGTGTTAGACTGACTGGTCCCAGAGGGAGATCAATAGCTTGTTGTAGTAGTTATTACCTCATGCAACCTTTATACCTAGTGCACTACTAACAAATTTGTAACAATAACAAAGAATACCAGCACTAATCAAACAAAAAAACAAACAAACAAATTGAAGTTCACAAATTTGTCTAAATTTATAAACGTAATATATCAAAAAATTTACAGCAGACATAACATTTTAGAAAAGATGGAATATATATATATACATAAATAAATAAAAGATTACTTACTTTATGATGAAGCCATGGATGTCCCAAACAATCAAATACAGAATCACGTTTTCTGTAAAAAAAAAAAAAGTAAAAAAATGAAATTAAATGAATAATTTAATGCAAAAGTTTTACAGTATTGATCAATATTGGTTAAAATAACGTAATCAATTATTACTTACTTAAAGCAATTAAAACAAAACAAAAAAATCGTTACAAAAATTGCAAATGAAATATACTTCTCTTATTTAATTTGAACTTACATCAAATTATTTAATTATGATTTAAATTTCTTATTAAAATAAAGATGGGGGCCAAAAAATTTAAAATCTTTTTTTTTTTTAAATTAACATAAAATTCATATGTTTTCGTTTAGTACTACATGGACAAACACGAATTTATCTCATATACCAACCATGTTAGTAACAAAATTTAAAAATTTTTTTAGAATGCTTTTAACCTCTAACGATTAAGGTTAAAAGCATTCTAAAATGCTTTACAAAGTATATGAGCACTAGCCCAGACCGCAGCTGTGCAGAATTTAAGGCAGAAGGTTTTGCATTCGAACGCGTTAAAAGCTTTACCTACCTGGGGTCCGAACTAAATGATAAAAATAAAATGACAAACGAAGTAAATAAAAGAATTAAGTCTGCAAACCGAGCGTACTTTGCTAACACAAAGTTGTTTAAAAGTTCGTATCTATCCAGAACCTCGAAGATAAGGCTCTACAGAACTTTGATCAGGCCAGTACTTACCTATGGTGCTGAAACATGGACACTTACAGCTGCCGCGATAAATAGTTTAAATGGTTTTGAAAGAAAAATTTTAAGGAGGATTTATGGTCCAGTTTTCGATGCTACTTCTCGCACATGGAGGCTCAGAAAGAACTGCGAACTGTATACTTTGTATGGGGACGAGAATGTGGTCCGTTTCATCAAGGCTCGCCGCTTAGAGTGGTTAGGCCACGTTGCAAGGATGCCAGAAGACAGAATGCCGAGCAGACTCCTGCGTGGTACTGTCATAGGCAAGAAGAAGAGAGTTGGCCGACCGCGAAGACGCTGGCTTGACGATGTTGAAGAGGACTTAAGAAACCTGGGTGTAACAGGATGGAAAGCAAAAGCAGCCGATAGAGATGTCTGGAGTCGAGTTGTTAAGGAAGCCAAGGCCCACCCCGGGCTGTAGAGCTACGTAGTAAGTAAGTAAGTAAGTAAATCTTCTCAATTGAGTTTTCCCCGGGGAATGTATTTTATTGTCGTCTTAATCTGAAAATGTAATTATTTGTTTTTACTTTGCTTTCTGTTATACGTCGAAGTATTGCGACCGTGTTAAAGTTTCGAAAGCGATTTTCCACGTTCAAACATATTTTTTAAGTCACCTAGCGTGCGTGAAAACATCTTTAACCAAATGTATGAGCGCGGCTTTAATTAAAATAGAACTTTAGGACAGGCAGGAAAGTTTCTGGTTAAAAGGGCAAAGAGAGATGATGCAGCATTACTAAATTTTTTTTTTTTTTTATTCAACATTTTTTTTTTTTTTATTTGATACATTTTAGGGATTTTTTTCCGGTCCCGCGCCTACATTTATTAAGGGCTATTAAATAAATATTTAATAAAAATTCCAAGTGTAAAAAGAAAATTTGATCGATGGGTAAGATCGATCAAAGCAGTAATAAAAATCGAAAGATCAGGTGTGAAACACTCACACAACATTCTCTTACTGCGTGTTTTTTTTTTTTTTTTAATTTAAGGCGCGTCAACATCTATGGTCATTGGCGCCGGAGCCTTCTCAGTGCACTGCCGGCCTCCGGACAGTGTTCTCTCGTTAAAGACAACACTATCAATCATCGGACAGTAAGCTGTAGAGGCGCCTAGGAAGAAAAAATCTTCATCTTCTAGGGAGAAAATTACGGAATTGAAATATTTTCTTTAAACATTCTATTTCTTTTTTAATTTGTCTTATTTATTTTTAAAGCACTAATAAAATTATTTATATAGTGGCCGTGGCAGATTGTCGTTAAAATATAATTACATTATAGTCTAGAAGACAACGTCAATAATATTGAAAAAAAACACGAAAAATCTGGTGTGAAACACTCACACGACTTTCTCTTACTCCTATTAATTTAATTAATACAATTATATATAAAATGCCCAAATTTCTGTAAATTTCAAATTTTGCAAATTTTTTTCCTAACACAACATAGTAGTTAGTGGTGAGACCATTTAAGAGTGCGCTAATAACATAGATTCAATCCCATATAATATCTGAAATTTAACGGCACAAATTCCAATAAATTTAAAAGAAAATTATTGTAGTATTATTGTCCGAAAAATTTCCAAAAAAAAATTCAAAAAACCTATTCTATAAAATTGCACCATAGGTTAACCGATTTTTACTTTCTCTTACTCCTAGTAAGAGGAAGTATTGTAATCGTGTCAAATTTTCGATATCGAGTTTTCACCGGAAATATCCGTTTTGAGGTCCAGTGAGTCCAAAAAAGTGGTTTTTAGCGAATGGTGTGTGTGTGTGTGTGTGTGTGTGTGTGTGTGTGTATGTATGTGAACAGCATAGCTCAAAAACGAAAAATCGTAGAAAGATCAAACTTGATATTACGTTTAGGTATCACCATGGGATCTGACGGTGCGTTATGTGTCAATATTCCTCAACCGGAAGTACCACTTTACTAGTGTTTTTTTTACGTTTTTGCAATTTTCTCAAAATGGCTCCGAAGATTTTCTTTAAACTTGGTATATCAACTACACATACAAAGAGCTACAACTTTTATTTGAAACATTCTCCAGGAAAATTCATTTAAGGGCACTTCTGGGGAGGGGTGGGGTTAGGTTTTCATCTTAACTGCTGTTTCAGTATATTAGACAATTCTGTCATCTAAATAATGTTAATTAGAATTAAATATGTTGTTGAAATTCCGAGTTTGAAAAAAAATAGATAACCGGAAGGCGTTTTTACTGAAATATAATTTTCAGTTTTCTGGTATTTTCTCGAAAATGGCTCCAACGATTTTCTTAAACCAGCGTTGTTAACTATACATATAAAGAGCTACAACTTTTATTTGAAACTTTTCCCCTGATAAATTCATTTAAGGGGACTTTTGGGAGAGGGGGGTTATGTTTTTCTTTAAAATGCTATCACAGTTGATTACCACAATTCTGTCATCCCAAATTGAATAAAACTAGAAATTAAATATATGACCCACATTCCGAGTTTCAAGGAAAATTAGTAAAACCGGACCGTTTTACTGGACAGTGTTTTCACTTTTCGACGAATTTCATTAAATTTGGTACACTAACTATAAAATTTGTCAATCATAATTTTGAGTACTGGAGTAAGAGAAAGTTGTGTGAGTGTTTCACACCAGATTTTTTTGTTTTAAATTTAGAAATCTAAATCATTCGCCGCCAACTATAATTAATTAGATGAATAGTGCCATGAAATCTGTCGTTTCTGAGATTACTTGCTTGCTTCCTAGGACAAATAGTTGAATAAGTTCTATTTAAAAATTAGCAATTCGTTGCCAATTATTTTGCTGAAAGGGTATGGTATCTAGCTTATCAAGAATGGTAGAATACTATATTTAGCGCTACCATCTCTACGTGTATGTTTTAGCCTTTTTTTGTGCATTTTACTGCACCATTCTTTATAGAAACGCATCCGTTTTTTTTTTTTTGCAAAATTTCATGATCTGTACAGTAGCAGGTTTCATTTTAAACAAATATTCAATTTGTTATTCTCACTATTAAGATCTGAAGGTCCATGTGAAAGCAATTCATAATAAGCACCATGAAATAAAATAACCGGATAATAATTTTATTAATCAAATAATAAAAAAATTAACAAGCAGGAATGATTTTATTACCAAATAAATGGGTATATATTGCATATTAATGAATATGAAGATATAATAAGTATATATAATATGAATATGAATAATAAAAGTTTTATATTTTAAATATTATACTCCAAATACTTCCTTAAAATCCAACTTTCCCGGAATACTGTTTCAAATAACAGTGATACGTATTATAGATTTAAAGAAAATCGTTATCATGATAAATCTGGGAAAACTCAGATGACTCTTATTGCAGTTAATACAATTATAAAATTCATATATTTTCTTTAAACTTGGAATATGCATCCAGGTGCAGCTACCATAAACATAAATGTTGGTTCTCTGCACATAGGCAAGTAGTATTATTTGAAATGATCTTACTGTATTCCAAAAGACAGGCCTAAATCAACCCTAATAAACTTGTAAATCTAATGCTATAGATTTCCTAAAACCACCCTAACAATGAAATGATGCTGGATGTGTGTTCTTCAAATAGTTAATACATGCTCATTAGCCCACTGATGGGCGTTATGTGAAATTAAAATTCCGCTATGAGGTAAATGATGCCTCTGCCGTTCATATTATTTGCACAGAGAAATGGATACCCAGATTGCTGAACATACCATTTACTAAATGCAACACGCATTTCCTTTTCACTTTCCACTAAATTTTGCTCCAGCAGTGAAGTCGACAAATGTAAAAAAAAAAAATCACAAAATGTGTGAAAGTTCACACCGATTGAGAATTGGACCATAATTTTCAAAAACTGTTTTGCGACAACACGTCTTGCACTTCGTAAATGCACAATCATTGAAATTCGCACTTACTCCATGAATTAGGCATATATCTATCTTTCCATACAAATGTATTTATTACTCCTCAACCAGCTTCCTCCATTCCTCTCGATCATGGGCTCTCAAACGCCATCTACGCACGCCCATCTCGTCAGGTCCGGCTCCACATCATCGAGCCACCTCATACGAGGCCTCCCGCGATGAGGTCGACTCCCGGAAGTGCCATAAAGCACCATCCGCTCCACATGACCCAACCACCTAAGGCGTCCTTGCTTAATGAAGACTACGAGGTCCGGTTCCTGGTATAGATCTTTCAACTCTACATTCGACCTAATCCTCCACCGAACTCGCTCCTTCACTGGCCCGTAAATCTTTCTGAGGATCTTCCTTTCCCAGACATTCAGAGCCCGCTCGTCTTCCCTTGTCAATACCCACGTCGACCAAAAATATTACCAACAATAAATAGAATGTCCCGTATAATACGTTAATTCAAAGTAAGTAAGCTCCAAAAAAATGTTAGGTATATTAAACATTTCCGCCTTGCTTACTTACGTGAACAAAACTAGAATTATATAGAATAATTTCCAATTTGTTACCAGATCAATAATTTATTGCAACAATTTAAGAGATTAGTAACAAAATGATATAAATTTATTCTTTTATATAGCACAATATTATTAAATGATTTTTGAAATGTTTGTTATGGAGACACAACTTACCGATTCATGTTTCTAGTAAAAAAATTTTCCCCTAATCAATATACCAATACTTGAAATTTAAAAAAAGAATACGAAGTATAGATGATACATTTTCGGCACATTTGTATATTCTTTGTAAGTTTCTTGGCAAAATTAAGAACATTTCACATTAATTTTAGTTTCTGCTTTCTCTATATATCTCTTACATAAAGTGAGATTAATAAAACTAGGAAGGATGGATCACTCTTTTATCTAATAATTAGCTATTGAACAACGGATTTTATCACTATAAAGCTCCAACTTGTAAACATTGTTTTTAATATCATGACTTTGGAATAGAGTTAATTTGTTGTAAAGCTCCAGAAAAACTGAATCCGGCCAAAATAAATAGAAAATAAACATTTATAAATAACAAAACAATATGCAAAATTTTCCGAAAATAAAATTATACACTGAAAAAAATATATAAACTCAATACGCCGCTTATCAAAACTTTACATACACTGAACACATTTCTCAACGAACCGTTATAATACACTGAATCGCTCAAGCAAAGCTTAAAGAAAGTAAAATCAAACAAAAAAAAAAGGGTAATGTTTAATTTCTACAATAATAATAATAATAATAATAATAATAATAATAATAATAATAATAATAATAATAAAACAACTTACTTTGGATCCTTCTGTAATAATCTAGAAATGAAATCTTTGGCTATATCCGAAACATTTTCAAAATAACTATTATCAAACTTAAACGATGCACTGGATACATTTGCATAAGTTTCTTGAACTGTATCACCCAAAAAAGGAGATGCTCCACTTAATCTAGAAAAAAGTAAAAAAATTTCTTTCAAATTTATATAAACAAACAAAATGTTTATTTAACTAACAATTCTCAAATATGACACTCATTTAACATGATTTTATTCCATTGTCAAATTTGTATTTACAAATTTTCTTTAAACGAACAATTTTTTTACAATTAATTTTCCATAATCCACAAACAGAAAGTAGATTTTATCTTTATTATCTACTAGTTAGTTTTATCCAACAAGAAAGTTCATATCTAAATTATCAATCCGAAGAGCAACTTTACCCAATTTTTATGTGTACACATATAGAATTCACTTATTTGAAACCTAAAATGATTTTTGTTGTGTTCTGATGAGCTGATATTTCCATTGGTTATACTATTAGATCCAATACGAAAATTATGGTAAAAAAAAAAATCTGGTATGAAACACTCACACAACTTTCTCTTACGGCAGTTTACAAAACTGTAACTGCCAAATTTTATTGTTAATATACCAAATTTAGTGAAATTCTTCGGTGCTTTTATGGAGAAAAAAATCAGGGAAAACTGAAAAAAACTGTTTAGTAAAAATGCACTTCCGGTTTTAATAATTTTCTTGAAACTCGGAATTTTGTCTAGATGCAACTTTATGGCACTTCAGAGGAAACCATGACCCCCCAAACTCTCCCCTAAAAGCTCCCTGAAATGACTACTCCTCAAATAAAAGTTGTAGCTTTTCATATTGTAGTTCTAGTTCTAGTTTAAAAAGAAAATCGTTGGATCCGTTTTACAGAAAATAGTAGAAAACTGAATGAATACTTTTCTGTAAAAGCGCACTTCCGATCATCCGATTTTCTTCAAACTTGAAAATTTCAACATTTTTAATTTTAATTAATATTATTTAGATATTAGAATTTTATTGTAAACTGAAATAGCACTTTAGATGAAAACCTCTATTTAATCCCAAAACTACCCTTAAAAGAATTTTCCCGGAGAAATGATTCAAATAAAAGTTGTAGCTCTTTGTATATGTAGTTGATATATGCAGTTTAAAAAAAAATCGTCGGAACCGTTTTCGAGAAAATCAGAAAATACGGCAAAAACAATTCAGTAACATGATACTTCCGGTTATACGATTTATACGAAAAGTTTATTCTCAGGTCTCCTGGTAGCATTTTAACGAAATATTATGTCTGAAAATTCTGCGATTTTTCGTTTTGGAGATATGCTGTCATCACAATTGCTAAAAAAATTATATATATATATATATATGTAAACCAATCATTTTCATTTGAACATTTTTCTGAATGAATTGATTTTATTGAGTTTATGGAGGAGTTATGACAATTTGCATCTCTTCAGTGTTAGTTTCAACTCACAGAATATTTGTTGTGGTTGGCTCCGCAGAGCTGGAAAGCATCAGAGATATTTTCCGTGATAGCCTGCTTCATTGCAGGCAGTATATCAATTAAATTTGCTCTGTGCAAGTCAAGGTTATCACACTGTTTTGACAAAAAAACATCCCGATAATGGGCGAACGCCAGAAATACGGTCGATGACCATGAAAAGAAGCAAGCTATCACGGAAAATATCTCTAGTATTAACGGATATAGTATAGTATTAAAACACTTGCATACGTTGTTAAGTATTCCAAGTTTGAAGAAACTTTGTAAATATTTGTGAAAGATTAAAATTATATTATTGTTATGCAATTTTTCTTTTTTTTTTGTCTTATCTTGAATAAACTTTTAGAAGTGTCGTAAATATGCAACGTTTAGAGTCCAAATGTGTAAATGAGAACTGAACAAGACTATGAATATTTAGCAGAACCAACAGTGGTGGGTCATCATTTAGCTTCGCCCATAGATCTCTTAAAAAAGTCAGAGAGTTAAATATAATCGGGTCACTTGCCTTTTTTAAGCTTCTAAAATCATATGAACTATAACAGCTTCCTACACTAGACTGGAACTTGTAATCGCTATTTAAGATTTGCCCTCTCTAATTTCCTTTGGAGACACCGACCTCAACTGTTCAGATCTCATCAGACTTCATTTCATACACTTTCCTTGCCTCTTTATGTTTGCATGATTCGCTGCAACTGGAGAAGTTCATGTTTCTCCAAGCCTTTCAGAAACTGATTATTGGTGATATTTTCTGTGAAATCTACTTCATTTTTTAATCATGGGCGTTTGCCCATCTTCTCTGTGATATTTTTGACTAACTTCTGAGGGAAAAATCAGTTCATTTCCCCCATTTTTATATTTAGAATTAGGCCATTAGTAGCAAAATAGAGAGAAGATGAAAGGGTGATTTTTTTCGGGGGTCTTTTACAGATCTTTGACTTTTCTCCTCAAGAAAGAAAACTTCGCGGTACTTCACAATCTAAACCCATCGCCTTTGCGCAGCAGAATCATCACCGAAATAATTTTTAAAAACAATATAAAAAAAAAACTTCCCGATAAAAGTGAAAGATTTTTTATGTGCAAAAAAAAATAAATAGTGAATTTAAAAAATAATGCTAACCAGAAAAATCATCATCCTATTAAAATATGATCGCCAAGAATAGCATAATTAAATAACATGATTTCATTTAAAATATAAGAAATTAAACTCTTCTTTTTTTTTTTTAATACATACCATTAAATCCCAAACTCTTAATAAAAAACTACAAAAAAAACATATATGCAATCAAGCTAGCTTTCACTTTATGGCCTATTAACCTTTTTACATATTCACTCTTCAAATCAACCATGCGGGGACTGGGTATTATAAGATTTTTTTTTTTCTTAAAAAAAATCCCTTATAATACCTTATCTTATTTACTCTTACTCCATCTTGGTGGGCTCTAAATATCAACATGCAAAAATATTTGGTTTAAGTGACTCAAATTTTTTTATGTATAATCCTCATTGCTGATCAAAGATGATTAAAATACCATTAAAGCTACCATAAGTTCAGTGTATGTTATAAAAAAAAAATAATAGTAATAATAATAATAATAATAATAAGTAAGAGTAATACATAATTAAAATTATTATTATATGTCTTTTTTCTTATTGATTTTTAATTATTTTCTTGTGTAAGCAATGTACTGGGATTGTAAATTTACGAAATGAAAGGATGTTTCGAGACCACTGATTGCGAACATAATGTTTTAACGAATATTTTACTCTATATGATCTATATGTTATATGGTTTATATATATATAAACCAGGACCAAAACATAATATTGTTTTATAACAATCATTCATTCATGATACAATAATTTATTGTATACATATGTGTTGTGTGTTTGTTTCACAATACACATACAAACATTATCCATAAAATATTTCTATCCCTAACCCTAAAAGGAAGTACTTCGAAGTGAAAACTCAAAATTCGAAAATCTGGCATTATCCATATATTTCTCTAAAACAAAAGTAAACAATACAATAACTTCTTTATAATAAAAGAAACAAGCGCCACGATAGCTGAGTTATTAGAGGTGCGGTCCGCAAAGCTGAGATATATTGTGGTACTGGGTCCAATTTCCAATCTTAACTTTGGATTTAATTTGATGTATTAATAAGTAATATAGTAATAATGTTTTCTATTTGCCTCTGTACCTAATCTGTGGTTGGATTTAAAGCCCACTTTGAAAAAAATAGACATTACTTTATTTGCCTTGTTTACTTTAATAAAAGAAACAAACTGCTGTGAACCAACAATCACACAACATTCCCATACTGCATTTCCCAAAGTTATCACTATCAAAATTAGAATTCTTAATTAATTTTTAGTTAACCTAATACTATATAAGAAGAGGAACCCTACATTATACGAAACGCTATACAGCTTCCTCACCAAAATCAATTTTTCAGAAAATGTTTTAAATAAAACAGAAAGACCACATGTGTAAATCAGTCACCAATATATTATTACTATTAAAGAAAATCTGATACAAATCTGAAATAATTATAGTTAAGTTACGACTTGTGGATAAACGATTTCTTTCAAACTCAGATTTTTAGCAATGTACTTATTACGTCAAAAATTCTGAACTAACAGTATGTATCCTAATGTAAAATTACATTAGAAAATGAATAGAAATGTTACTAAAAAATACGATTCCAAAATAGATTTTCTTGAAAAATGTTTATACTTAAACTGGTAAGCTTGTATACATATAGTAATATATAGAATAAAGTCTAAAGAAAATGGATATAGTTGAAGATATTATGTATTTGCATGTGGAAAAGTGCATAACAGTGCAAGATTCTATAACTAATACTCTAATAGAAATTCCAGATTTTTTACTTTCTCTTAAGATTTTAAGAGGAGAATTGCTTATTTTAATTTTTTCAAAACTGAGTTCTTACTAATTACGATGTTGGAACTTAATGATTTCAATTATTTTTTTTGACTTATGATTTATACAGTAATAATAATAATAATACTTTATTATGAATTAAATGAAGAAATACAATTTACAAGTATAAGTATTATACGGCTTGGATATTCCGTCAGCTGTGATCTATACAGTATTTATAACTCAAACCGATGGAAGTTCAAACTTTATGTTCTAAATGGATATCGCAAGAAAAGTTACGGTAAATTCAATTTCGGTAATATAATCAACAATGGTGCCTTTTGCGTTTTTGTTATTTTTTCGTAACTGAGCCAAGATTTTTCTGTTCATAGTTCAAATTTTTCAAATCATATATATATATACACACACACACACACACACACACACACACACACAAGAGAGAAATTTTATGTAAGTTTAATACATCTTCTCAAATTTCACACATACTTAATTATACATTGGCCTCCAAGAAGATTTCATATTAAAATTTCTCGATTTTTTTCAGTACAATAACTGCGATAAAATCTTTGATTGTCTCTACAAAGATTGAAAGGGACTTAAAGTGGCTTTTCTTCAATTTTTTTTTTTTTTTAAATTTCTACTTCAAGCACCCAAGTTAGATGATGATATGGACTAACATATAAACTGTAGTATTGTATTGTTAATGTACTTAGTATGTTAACAATCTATATAAAAGCCGGTGTCAGCGTCGACAATCAGAAAAAAGAGAAATAGGAGCCGCGAATTCTGACAAGCCAAACTCCAGCTCATGTATGGGATTTATTTTAAAATATTAACGAAAATTAACTTACAAAATATATGCGATGACTCCAATAGCCCACATGTCAGTAGCCAATGTTAGCCTTTCAAAATTCACTACTTCTGGTGCAATAAACTCTGGAGTACCAAACATCGCTTTAACTTCAGCAACAGAGTCCAAACGATGTGAAAGACCAAAATCAATAACCTTAATAGTAGGCATTTCACAATTTTCAACTAATAATACATTTTCTGGCTGAAATGATAAAAAAAAAGAATATTGAAATAAAAAGATCAAATATTTATTCAAAAATATAAATATATAGAAATTAATCACATTAAATACCTTCAAGTCAAGGTGGGCTATATTTTGAGAATGCATGTGAGCCACAGCTTCTATAATTTGTCTTATTATGTGAACACTTTGTTTTTCTGTTAAATGCTTATGTTGTGAGACAAATTCATATAACTCCCCTCCTGTAACTCTGAAATACATAATGTCTGTAACAGGGACTTTACAAGTACGGTTTAGAGGGTTACAAAATAAAAAAAATTACTTTTTGTCTTCAACTTAAAGAGATTCACACAGCGATACCCTTGTAAAAACCTTACTTTATCGTAAAATGTAAAGAATAAAATCCGGTGTAAATACAAACTCGATTTTCTCTTAATAAAATTATTGCAATTGTAATTGATAAATCTTGATATATCCTTTAGATGGCAATAACATGGCATATACATAGGTGGTGAGGATTAGACTGGATTTTATGGTGATTTTTAAGAGTATACAATTTTGACTGTATTTTATGGCAGCGACCCTATTTAAAAAGAAAACTAACTGCAGTTTAAAGTGACGCCGACTTACAGATTTCCCAGTATCTTCATTAATTAAAATTTTACCGGAAAAAGATTTCAAATAAAAGTGACAGATTAATATATATGCTGTTAGCATTCAAAGTTTAAAGGAAACAAGTTGAGCAGTTTACGAGAAAATTCCGAGATTTACATTTCCGGTTGAAAGATTTTCATCAGACTGCATTACATCAATGCCTTCTTAATATTATATTGGTAGTAGGCATTATTTATTCTAAAAAGGGCACTTTACAGGGAAAACTGAACGTTGCAGCACCCCCAGAACCCTATAAAAATCAAATTTTCTCGAAAAGTGTTTAAATGAACGCTATATGCTTCTAGTTAATACCTCCAAGTGTCGCAAAACGTGGCACATCCTGTTCAAGAATTTTTTACCGAAACCTTACTTCGCGTGAAATGGTGTTATCTACACGATATTATAAAGTTTGAGGTTCATGTGATTTTTCATTTTTGACATATTATATCCACTAACGAGCGCACGCTTGTGGCATATTACGCACAGAAAAGCTATAATGATAAACAATAGTTTGTAAAATGGACTTTTAACTAAGCGTTCACATACCTGTACTCTAGAACTGAAAAAGATCCCAACCAGGGTCGTCAACAAGTCGGCATGAGTTTTGTTTTTATTTACTGACAACCTTACCCTAAACATATTCGGCTTCTTAGAGATAAGTGGTCAAAACTCATCTGACAAAAGATAAAAAGTTATAAGAAAATCGTTGGGACGGTTTAAAGCTTCAGCAAAAACTTTTGGTGAGCCGATTTCATCTAAACGCGTAATTTTAACACTGAAGTTAGTAGTCCTTAATATAATTTAGATGGTCCGTAAATTATACCTAAACAGTGGTAATTTTTGGAAAGCTTATCTTCGAAGCCCACTGGAGTCATCCAAAAATCGTTTTCTCCAAATAAAATTGAAGGCCTGAATCATATAAAATCGGCCACTTTCGAAACCTATCGTAAAAGAAAGAAAAATGCAAGTTGGGTGATCTTTCTCTCAAACACAAACACACACACACAGAGCATATTCGCTAAAACCATTTCATCTACTCAGAATAACACCAAACAACCTGTGAATACTCAATTTCCAAAACTGACACAATTGCTATCCTTCTTCTTAAACCAAGTATCGACCTGAAGACACTTTCAATATACCATAAGTAGAGCATGCGGTTGGAGACTTGCACTTGCCAAGTAGAAAACTTTCATCAATGCACATCAATAATAAAGTCTATGATAGGCGTTTACTTCATTTTTACGAAGCAGATATGATATACTGTCAAACTTTCTAGTAATTTACACAAATTCAAATTTGATATCGATTTTCAAATACAATGAAATGATTTTATGTTACTGCGGTCATAATGCAATCTATAGTGTCTTAAGGTAGAACTATATTCAATGCGGTCCATCAGAGCATCCAAAACGACTAAAATATTACTATATATATAAACTTACAACTCCAAAAGAAGAACAACTGATTGCCCTGTGTCATATACATCATGAAATTTAATAATTCCAGGATGTTCCATTCGAGATAGTGTTTCAATTTCTCTCTCAATATCTTCAATAGGAACTCCTCGACATACTCTTTTTTTTCTGATGAACTTTCCAGCATAGGCATGACCTGTTGTTTTGTTTACACAACGTTTAACAACTGCGAAATGACCTCTGAAATAAAATTATATTTTAAAACCATGAAAAAATAAAGACAAAATTAACGAATTAATCTTATTTATATTTTTTTTGTACAGTCCAATGGGGTCATTTCATCGTGGGAATAGGGACAGTCATCCCACACATCATATTATAAATTACTAATTATTATTTAAATTGATTTATTTTGATACTTTATTACATTATCCGCCCTCATCAGTTTGATTCACAGTGCATAACGGTAGATCTATTTAGGAAAACTGAATTGATAACCCATGTCATAGCAATGTTCTACTTTTAAAAATGTACTTTATCAATTTAATTTGAAAAAGTAATCGTTATTAAATAAACGGCCCTAGTCCGTAGAACAAAACGACACCGTCTGAGTAGTAAAGTTCTATAAAATTGATAGGATTAAGTTTGAAAAGTAACCCTCAAGTGAACACTAAAATCTTTACAAATGAATAAAAATAAACTTACTTTCCAATTTCTTCGCATATTTCAAAAGAGGATTCAAAAGGTTCCTTCTTGAAATTCATTATTCAAGAAGATATAATACTGTGTTGCAATGTAAAACATGAATACAAAATTGTTTACATCCTTTATCCTTTCCAAATAACCTGTCAATGTGAGAGTATTAATGGTTACTGAAGGTATAACGGTATAACTTGACATTTGTCCCCAATGTAATTACCGATGTCTGTGCACTATATTTACTTATAAGAATTGCATAAATTTAATATGAAAAATAGAATTTTTTTCATTAGTGAACTTCTTTTGTAAAGTATCTTCCATTTTAATGTGGCGGGAAATTTGAAAATGTGTTAATGCGCCGGGAGTAGTTTATTTTTCATAGAACAGGGAACCGAATCACTGAACTGCAACTGATTGTTTATATAGTCCTTGCACATTATTTGTTGTTATTGCCTAAGTCTAATCAAACGCCATTTCGTTATCGTCTTAGGAAGAAATAATATATTTCCAACGATTAAGATCACTAAACATTTTCTGACGCAGAACATTTTCTAACTGCAAAAATTGATAACAATGGAAATGCTAGTAACTGGGTAACTTCCAACTATACAAGATAATTAAGCAATGCCTACTGAAACACCAACAGATGGCCCTTCAAAACATTCAGATTACTTCTAATGTGGGTTCTTGCTATCATATTATCAAGAGTCCTGATAACAGATGAATGCTCAAACCAGCCTATGACCACAAAATGCAGTTGGACATTTTTAGCTGGATGGAACTCTTATTCGGTTTAAAGCCAATCTCCAGCAAGTGTTTTAGTCGGATTATTTACTATTATGTTGGGCTTTTGGTTCATAACGAATTTAATGATAATTTTAGTTTCCTCTTAAAGCTGTTGCTCAGGCATCTAAGAATTTTAATTAGGCTGCAAACCCAACTGAAATTGAGAATCCTTAGACAGGATTTCTAAAGTAGCTTCCAACAGAGAGGCTCTTAATAGCGCTGAGTTTGTTTCCACCTCACAGACAATACTAAATAAGTTTTAACAACGGCTCTGAAGAATTAGCTCATAGAAAATACAGGTAATGGCTAATTTAAAATTTAAAGTCTAGCCTTACATACAAAAAAGATAAATAAAAAGATGTCGTTCGAATGACTAAGTTTTGGAAGAAGACTTTCCAAAATTTTTGTGGAAGAAATACGCCGTTGTACCTGATCGGTGGTTGGTCTATAGCACTTCTGAAAAAATTGGCATTCTTTATTTTCCTTCTTACTGTGCTGCTACAACATACATTTAAAATTTTATTTTTAAGATTACTTCCTAAATGCACTTTTAATTTGAACGTATTCAGCACATTCTGAATGAAGGCCTCATTAAGCCGCATTTAGCCATTCCATCCATCAGAAAACTCCAAATATTATACCACCTAAACTGTTCAAATTGCTGGGTATGATGACAAGCTTACTTTATTAAAGTAATATAATTAATATTTTTATTTGATTAAAATTATTTAAAACTATTTTTAATGCAAAAGTATTTTGTTGGTCGTTGGTATATTATGTTATGGAGAAATTGGTGAGGATAGGTCAAAAAGAAACAATCAGTTATGCCAACGTTTCGACCAAGTTTCCTGTTTTTATCAAGTATTTAATATATAAATAGTCTTGAAGATATGGAACATTGAAACTTACAACATATTTTATAGCACAGAAACATAAATAAAAAACTGAAACTTACTATACCCTTGTTCTAATTTTTTTTCTGTAATGACTTAGAACAAGTAGTAATTTTTAATTTTCTTTCTTTAAGTTTCTGTGCTATAAAATATGTTTTAAATTTCAAAATTCCACATCTTCAAGACTATCTGTATATTAAATCCTTGATAAAAACAGGAAACTTTGTCGAAACGTTGGCATAACTGATTGTTTCTTTTTGACCGATCCTCACCAAATTTCTCCATTACATATATTTATTTTTCTTATGTTTCTAAAGGAAAATCTTCACATGGAATTAACGTTTAAATAAATTTATATTATTGAATGTAACAAATATAAATTTCCTTCCACTGTACATTATAAAGCTAAAGCGTATTTAAATACATTTTACCAAAACTGAAATAAATATAACTCATTGCTTTCGGTTTCCAAAGCAATTTTTGAACAATTGTAATTCGTCCAAATAACCTGACGGCAGGAGAAAATTTCGCTGATGGTGTGCACTTTAGTACCTGTTGTAATGTCCCATACACCGAAGTCACGTGCACCTCTAATTAACATTAGTTCTGACCTTATCAAAATCAAATTTATTATACGAAAACTTGTATAAAATTCATAAACCGTCTTTAATGTCTTAATATTAAACACTCTCACCATATCTAAATATGATGAATTACCACAAATTAAAAGGAAAGAAGAAGCAAACTGTATAGTCATTAGATTTAAATAATATTTACTAAAAACCATTTTGTAAACTAATTCTCCGTTAGTTATCCTCCATAGAGAAATATTCTTACCAGTTGTATCTGAAGTTAAAAGATAAGGATCACGAACTAGCACAAGAGGAAGAGTATAATCAAAATGTATAATTAAACTTGTATAACTAAAAGTATTCAAATTGAAACAATGAATTCTGGTACATTTTCTTTCATTTATAATAATTTTTAGAAATAAAAATATTTTTGAATTGTGCAAAGTAAAACGTATGTCTATTATATTTGCATTTACTTTGGGAAGTATCTGCTCTTTGCATTTAATTCCATCAGATATATCCCATATATGCAGGAGAGCATTGTTCAAATCACCTTCTAATATCACACCAACAAAGTATTTTCCGTCATGGTCACAACATATTGTTATATCACAGGGATATAAACCAATGGTAGATGTATACCAGTCTGTAATATCTGAAGAAGTTGGAATATAAAGTGACTCTTCATAAGTCTTATTGAAAAGGACTCTATACTTGAGTTCAAAATCATTTTTCTCTGTTCTTGTAAATACCTGGAGCAATGTACATTGTGCAATAACAACTTTATCATTACATAATTTAAAAAAGCTGGCTAACATATTATTTAATGAGTATGGAACAGTTTGTTTTACAATAATGTCATCTTCAATACTCCAAGGTGTGAAAATTCTTCTTTCATTATTAGGCACTATTATTACATTTCCCTCACTTTCTAAAATCTCACCAACATTTATTTTTGTGAATTTATCTGAAACATATCGCCCACTTCGCCAGTTTTTTGAAATATGTACCTCTTGCATAAATCGAATTCTCCATAAACAAATATCTGTTAGCCTATTGCAATAATTTTCTGGAACAACAAACGCTGGTTCAACATAACTGGGACTGGTGATAAGTTGACAACGCCCCATCTGAATATCAAATTTTTGGAAGCACAAGCGACTCCAAATCCTATTATTGTTTACAGAATTTCTCCAGCCAGTACTTACTAAACAGCAAGACAAGATGTCTGAGATATTTAAATGTAAGGCCACTTCTTCAAAAATTTCCTCAGGTAATAAACTTAAATCCATGACGTATAAATGTGACAGTCATTAGTACAGATATCAGGTGAAACATGAATTTAATTACTAAGAATCACAAGTACAAATTATATTTAAAACTGAACACTGATAGCTATTGAAACGATATCCTCTTAACAATACTTAGCGCTTTAACTCTAGTGTTAACGTAACCACACCTTGATGAAAGTAACCTTTTCAAGCTGTACAGCTGTTTATTTTACGAGTAGTACATATGCAGGTTATAATCGAATTCATTGAGTGGACATATTTTTTTATTTCTCTTATACAGTTGGGATTTCGTTCTTTTCTATAGTTGTCTATAATGGCAACGGCAGCGAAGAAGCAGGATATGCCTCCGCCTGGAGGTTTTAAACAAATGGATTATTCAAGAGTTCCAGCAAGATCTATTTTTGGAGGTACAATTAGTTTTCAACAAAATTCATAAAATAAGTTTTTTTCTTATCATTCCATTATTTGTTTCAGTGGTTTTAATGGTCGAGTATGTTTTCTGATTTAGTAAAAAGTTAAACCTTTATTTTCTTCCAGGGAAGACTATCATCTTAGGTCATTTCATTATCACTGCAGGAAGTTTATACCTGTATTCATTAAATTATAAAAAAGTTCAAATGGAGGAATTAGAAAGGAGAAGTTCCATGTTTGCGATTATGCCTCTCTTGCAAGCTGAAAGAGATAGAGAGTAAGAAATAGTTCTATTATTTTTTATCTAGCCTAAATAAAATAAGAAGAAATTAGTACAAACTTATTTTTTGCTAAGGTATTTAAAGCAGTTGAGACGAAATAGGGATGAAGAAGCGAATCTGATGAAAAATGTAGATGGCTGGGTTGTTGGAACGTACAGAGGTGAACCTGTTTTTAAGACCCTTCCTCCAGATACTCTTGTGAAACCAAGTTTGCCAGAATTTTATGCACATAGCTCAGATAAAAATTATCGTGCCTACGCCAATATTACGTTATGGGATTAGTAGTAATTAATAAAAAAAAACTCTGTTAGTTGAAATGTTAAATAAAATATTAATTCATTTATATTGTTAGTATCCATTTCAACTTAGCCTAAAGAAGGAATAAGACATTCTTGGAAATATTATTTTTTTTGGTAAGATCAAAACAAAATTTCTAATCAAGTTCATGTGTTGTTGAATTATTAAATAGGTCGTTTATATAAACATTTACAATATACAACAGCCCAAAGCAAGACACGACATCCAAAAATTAAAAAAAACTTGGTCCACCTTGTTTGATCCTATTAAGTATTTCCACATCATTTCTTCTAGACATGGTCTGTCCTAAAAGATTTGGATCTTCCTATTGTCTTTGTTCATTGCATTCTTCGCATAAATCATTTTTAAACTGCCACTAATTCCATTGCTACAAGTATATTTTTACTTATTATTTGGATGTTCTTGACCCATTATTATGAGTTAGCGGAATTCTTCGGTTAAGCGAGGTTTAATGAAATATAGATTTAGCTTGCCAATTCAGGGCTTACTATTACAATACCATCTGTACAATCTAAAACAGTTATAGTGAGCCCTGAAGGTCGCGAGTGAATAAATCGCTGAAACATTGGAAAGCCAAATCTATATTTCCATTACTGACCTGACCTAACCGAAGAATTTTTGTTATCTTATTTTGTGTATTATTATTTTCACATACATTTACTTATGACATAATTAGTATAGAATTACCTACTGGTATAGAATTTTTTCAGTTGTAGAAAATATTAGTTAACAATTAAATAACTTATTTCTTTTTTAAATTAGCAAACCATAACTTTTAAGTTTGTATCCTTCACATCATTATGTCCCCTAATTCTGATTGGTTTGGAATTTATTTCTCTCAGAAGGGTTAGATACATCAAATTTATGTAGTACATATGCTTCTACTTTTTTAATTTTTTGTCTCATACTATCAACTTTTAAAAATGGAAATTAAAGTCGATAAACAAACTTGATGAACTAGTTTTGGACGGCAGATGAAAATCTGAAATCAGTTAGAATCGAAAGAAAAGAATATCCTACAGCAATACAATCTCAAATCAGTATAGTGAACTCAGCATCTATTCAACAAGTCCACAACTTATTCTCGCGATGTATTCGATAATCATTTAGCCTGCTGGTATAGAATTTTTTCAGTAGAAGAAAATAGTAAAAAGTTGGGAGACGAAGATGTCAAATTGAATCGTAAACATGCCAATAATTTCGAAAAAGGGCTAAGTCATTTAAACTCAGAAATTCTTCTCTTGCTTTTAAAGACGCAACTTTAATCATATTATTTCAACTGATTTGTATAATACTAAAAGAGGTAATATATACCAAAATAATTGCCTAATTACAGCGCCACCTTAGATTGAATATCAATAAAATTAGAATGGCAAATACTTTGTAGATAAGAAAAAAATAAACAAAAGTCACAATAAATGTTAAAAATAAAATATCTTAAATAATCAACATTCATGATTTTCTAGAAAAAGGAGTACAGCTCAAAGCTCTTTATGTCATTCTATCATAATGACAATTTTCTTAATTAACCTTTAATGGGTCTATTGAATAAAAATAAGCATTTGCTTTTATTTGCCGTTTTATAAGTCTTTACTTACAACAACTTGAGTAAAATATCGGTGTTTACTGAACTCTCTAGTGTTTGCTTAATGAAATAAGTAAACTCTAAATTTTTCAGTAATTACTTAATTCGCAAGTATTTACTCATAGGTTTCCCAGTGAACTCTTATTTTCGAGTGAATAAAGATAAGTAATAACTTTGTGATGCAAGTAATTACTTGTATTTTTTAAGGTTACCGAATATGCAGCATTTATGTTTTTTACTTAAAATTTCTAGCTTCAAATCTACCTATGGCCGACTTTATAAATATACGAAAAGTATAGAATAACAGAGAGAGAAGAAATATAAGTGCGGGTAATTCTAAAGTTTTGTTGCGTTTTTCAAGTGAAAGTGTTGATTACCTATCTGATCATTTTCTAAGTAATTTAGAAAAATAACAGGAGGGGCTCTTAGTTGTCGGCAAAAGATGGAAATATTTCTTCGTGTTTTGAGTGATCCAGGATTTCAAACAGGTGTCGTAGAAGATTTTTGCGTTTTAAAAATTGGATTGTGGTTGGAATGTAAAAGGTGAAAGAAATCTTTCTCCCAGTCCTGCAGCTTGATTTTCTTGTTCCCAGTAATACGAGGGTGGTTTGAAAAGTTCTCGGAGTCACCGCTAGATGTCAGTGCTAGAGCAACGAGGTTCCCGCGCAATAATCACACATCCTTTGTGAGTGAACACGTGGCGCGTCAGTGCTCTTGCTGCAGGAGAGTGGTAGTGACGACTCTTTGTTGTTGTTCCCGCGTAGTGATTTGTGACAATGGAAAAAACTGAGATTCGAGCAGTGATTAAGTACTTTGTAAAGAAAGGTATGAAAGCAAAGGAAATTCATGCCGACTTTCAGAACACACTGGGGACTCTGCTCCTTCATATTCAACTGTTGCCAAGTGGACCAGCGAGTTTAAATTTGGTCGGGAGAGCTTAGATGATGATCCGCGTAGTGGACGGCCAAAAAGTGCTACGACCCCAGAATTTATCGCAAAAGTGCATAAAATGGTCATGGAGGATCGTCGACTGAAAGTGCGAGAGATTACTGAAGCTATAGGGATGTCATCTGAACGGGTATATCACATTTTAACCGAAGGGTTTTTGAGCAGGGGGGAATTGGGAATGAAAAAATTATCGGCAAGATGGGTGCCGCGGCTCTTGACATTGGACCATAAACGCACCAGATTGGAAATGTCCGAACAAAGTCTGGCCCGTTTTCAGCGCAACCAACAAGATTTTTTGCGCCGGTTTGTGACTACAGATGAAACTTGGGTCCACTACTATACCCCAGAGACAAAACAGCAGTCAAAGCAGTGGAAACATGCTGAGTCACCACCACCAAAGAAAGCAAAGGCAGTACGTTCGGCCGGAAAGGTCATGGCCTCAGTTTTCTGGGATGCAAAAGGCATTCTGCTGATAGATTATCTTCCTACTGGCCAAACAATTACGGGGCAATACTATGCAAACCTCCTAGACCAACTACAGGAAAAGATACGCGAAAAAAGGCCTGGTTTGGCAAGGAAGAAAGTCATCTTTCATCAGGACAACGCCCGCCCGCACACAAGTGTTATTGCCATGGCAAAACTTCATGAACTGAGGTACGAATTGTTGCCACATCCACCTTATTCACCTGATTTGGCACCATCAGACTTTCATCTCTTCCCCAAGCTGAAAATTTTCCTCGGTGGACGGAGATTTCCTACAACGGAAGAACTGACAGCCGAATTGGAGAGGTACTTTGCAGGCCTGGAGGAATCTCATTTTCGAGATGGGATAAAGGCATTGGAACATCGCTGGACCAAATGCATTAGTCTACAGGGAGACTATGTTGAAAAATAAAAGCAGTTCCACCGAGGTAAGACACTTCTTTCTAGTACATTCCGAGAACTTTTCAAACCACCCTCGTATTTTGGTCACTTTTTTTCTTCACATCTGTCTTCATATTATTTAATGTTTTTTAAGCTGATCTACAGTCACCGAAGATTTTCCCATATTTTCCACAAATTTCCAGGCTTTATCTTTTGCCTGTATTATTCCTGGCGTCATGGACTTATTCAGCACCACTGCGCGGTCTTTTGATGATGTTATTACCTTCCTACAAGAAGGATTCTTTGGCTCTCACATTTGGCATGCACTTCTTCTTCACTCGATGACATAATTATATTATAATAATTATACTCACACGTAAGAAAAGACTAAAATAGACTGAAAGGGATTACAGAGCAGGTGGGTTGAAACACGCCAACTAGGCTGGTGACAAATCCAGTGTTTACTTACAGTATAAGCAAATACTTATAAGTAAATACTTATTTTGTCGATTGTTTTTCAAGTATTTACTTTTATGCAAAAGGTGGCTCTTATTCAATTGAAAACAAGTAATTGCTTATACTTAAAAGTGTATACTTTTTATAAAAGTAAACACCTGAAAGTATTTGCTTATTTTTATTCAATAGACCCATTATCATACTAATATCTAAAAAAAATATATATCTACAAAAGTCACTATTCAAATTTATTCATTTGCATTTGGTAATCCGTCTTTCAAAAGTTCTGGTATGCGTTCTGCACTAATTTGCTTTTGTAATAAATCTTCAACTGACGTTTCCTTGTCAGAAGCTATGCCTTCCGTTTGACTCTGGAATTTTGCAAGATTTTTTTCTAACTTTTTATATAGCACATTGCATTCTGGTATCATTTTCTGAAGATAACTGTCAGCAAATAACGTAATATTAATTTATATTGGAAGAAATATAAGCAAAATTTAATGAAGTATCTATAAGGTTTTATCAAATAATTATGAGAAAAAAAATTAATTTGTTTTAATGTTTCTAAATTCATATGGTAAGTGAAAGAATAATCTATTGTTGCTACGAAGACGAAGTAATATTTTTCGTTTTTCCAACTTTTTATATAGCACAACTGCATTCATTTTCTGAAGATAATTTCATTTTTCAAAATAATTTCTATTAACTAGAAATTTGTTGCAAAATGCATTTTGTAATTCATTTTGAAATCTATATGTGTAATGTTTAAGCACCGTCTTTCTTTTTGAAAAACTTATGGTAACTCTAAAATCAATTCAACAAAATTTTGCAACAAATGTTTCCTGTATGTAAAATGCAATTTATAATTTCAAGATAGTCCGTACCCAAAGTTATCAGATAAATGAGTGAAGTCATGATTAAGATTTTGTTTCAGTCAACGGTTTTTCGCCTAATGTTTTATATATATATATATATATGAGTGGGTCTGCTAATATTTGGACGAATGGTTTTAATGAAATCTTCTATGGATTGATTAATTTTGAAGTTCACGGAATATCTGCGTGTTTCTTATATACCTATTTATATATTTTTAAGTAAAAGGGTGTATATAATAGATAAATACTGTGGAATGTTAATTGGATACTTAAAATTTTGCTTGCCGATAGAATTTCTAGCCGAACTTTTGCATAGGATGATATTAGAGGTAGATATTAGTATGTCATCTGCCTAAATGGCCAATGAGGCGTACGTCAGTGGGCAATAACTGTTAAAGAGAGAATAAATCCTTAACAAACACCCACTCTTATTCATTTCAGGCTGCCAATAGTTGATCCAGTTCCCGCTTAAAAGGTCCTGCTCTGGAGGAATGACTGCATAATAACAGAAATATTATGGCATACCCGAAATTTTTAATATGAACAAACGTCATATAAACAACAAAAAACAGTGAATCTTCTATGCGTTAATTTAGCTTTTCCTAGAACTTATTTATATATAATCCAAAACTTTCTGCGGCTTCGAATGGAAGATCTTTCAGTTTCTCACTTTAGTTGGGAAGACCAGCAGGTGAGAGCGAGCTCAGGATACTGCATCTAAACGAAATATCAAGTTTTAGCTTTCTGTGATTTTCCGTTTTGAGTTATGTTGACCAAACACTCACAGACAATTTGTAAAAATAACATGTTCGGACTTTTGGAAATTTCAACTTCCTCTTACGGTAGGTAATAAGAGAAAGAAAAAAGATTTTGTCAGTGCTTCACACCAATTTTACTTTCTCAAACTTCTGGAATAGTTCCAGATTTCAGATGCTCGCACATTATAAAATTGGAAACTAATAAACTGAAAAATGTTATTGTCATTCTTTTATTTTAAATCAAAAATTTTCTTTCACACTTAGGTAATATTTACTTAATAATCTGATATTAATTGTTTAGACTTACTCAAACGTTGGGATGCATAAATCAGTCATAAATTGAACCTGAAGATGTGGGAACTTCTTTGGATTCGGAGAGACATTCTTCAAATTATAAACATTGACTGCATAGTATAAATCCCTAAATCTATAAAATTCTTTATATTGACGGTCCTGAAATGAAATTTTTAAAAAAATTAAAATTGGACATTGTTGAATGGAATTTAATGAATGAAAAAAAAGGTAAGATTTAAAGTATATATCTGGCAGCACATAACTTCCTTTTCTTCAAATTACAGAACACATTAGGCAGTCAATTATCCACTCAACATACTAATAAAGTAAAAATCAGACCCTAGGTAGTTATTTGTATTTATTAATTTTATGGGTTGTACCCACTTGTACAATAAGTACAAGTTAAATAATTTAAACAGGTAATAACACAGTTATCTAAAATTAAAAAAATAAATACAATAAGAATATATTTCTTATATAGTATAAGATCAGCTCAGTGGTAGCGCACTAGACTTGAAATCGCGGAATCACGGGTTCGAGTACAGCAGTGCTGCTCATAGATTTTCTCACCCTCTAAGCCCTTTACACTCACTGTCCGTCCGGTGGGAAGTGTTGTCTGTAATGAGAGAACACTTACCGGAGGAAGATAGTGCACTGAGTAGGTTCCGGGCGCGAATTACTCAGATGTAGGACGCACCTTAATTTAAAAAAAAATAATAATATAAAACTGATTAATCTACAAACATATATATTATTATACCGCAAGAGAAGCATTAAAATTAGGATTTCAATAGATGTCAACATAAAACAATAATGAACTGATCAAGTATTGCTTTAATTATTGGGATGCATCAATGATCTGAAAAGGGTGATTAAAGTAGGACTATCATATAAATTTTTATAATTTTTACTTTCTCTCAGTCCTAAAGAGGAAGGACTGCGATTGAGCCAGATTTTGGAAATTGAGTTTTCACTGGAAATACATGTTTGAGATCCCCTGAATAAGATAAAAATCTGGTGTGAAACACTCACACGATATGCTCTTACTCCTTTTAATACAATTATAATTATATACAATGACAATTTGCTTTAAACACAAATTTTACATATTTATCCTAGCATAATAGAATTAGTGGCGAATGAGTACTAACCCTGTCAGTTAGAGAAGTGATGATTTATAGTATGGCCCAGTAGAGCGCTCTAAAAACAATGATCTAACCACATATATAACATTTGAACTTAACGCCACAAATTCCGCCCAACTATCCAAAATAATTGTTTTGGTAATTCAAATAAAAGTAATAGATTTTTATCTGTGAAGTTAGCATACCAAGTTTAAAGGAAATCGATAGTCTTTTTCGAAAAAATAAAACTCAAAAACCTATTCTTTAAAATCGCAGTATTACCGCATCAGACACGAAGATTTCGGGCAAAATCCATCAACCGGAAGTGTGACTTTACTGAATGGTTTTATACCATTTTTTGGGATTTAATTGAAAAATTCCTATATTATCTAATAAACATGAATACCTATCACTTTTATTTGAAACATTTTTCTGAGAAAATTGATTTTTTGGGGGTTCTGGGAGTACACCATCGTTATGCTTTATTTAAAGTGCCACTTGAGTATAATATATGGTTTTATACCATCTACATAATATTAAGACACATTAGAAACACTGTTAGAATTCCAAATTTGAAGAAAATCGGTCAAACAGAAGTGTGATTTTATAGGTTTTTAAGTTTGTTGTAGGGGTAGGGGAACCCCCACCACTCATCCACTCTAGCGGAGAGAAACAGCTCCTCTCGCAAAGAGAGGAGAGGCTCGGCCAGTATATATATATATATGAGAGATAGGCAATGAGAGATCATTCAGATAGTAGAATTCTGTTGATTTACACATCAGTTTAACATCGCTCCGTTCATATCTTCTTAGCCACGTCAGTCTGTCAGTTCAGTTCAGTTCAGTTAGTGTAAAGTCCTTGGCAGTCAGTCATATACATATATATCAATTATATATCTTAAACCAAATCTTAAGGTGTTATTTATCACTCATCAAGCAACAACCTACATCTCCTCACAACATCCTTACATTGTTAGAATTTTCTCGAAAACGGTTTATTTCTTTAAATTTGGAAAGCTTGTTGCATGAATAAAAACGTATTACTTTTCTTTGAAAGATTTTTCTGCAAAAATTAATTTTAAAGGGGTATTGGGCTTAGTTTAAATTTAAATTAACACAAGCTTCCATGGTTCTTCATAGAACGCTCCACATAAGGCCGGCCGTTCAAGTATACAAGTAAAATAATGTTTACTTACAGACACAAATTTACAATAACCCCATGACTTTCCATAAGAACATAGATCACCAGCCATCATGATTACAGAATACAAATAAATTTTATAGTCTTCATCAGTAATATCATAATCTCCACTCTCCATTAATGCTGACAGTTCTGACATTTTTGTTAAGTGATCCCATAAATCTGTGCCTAAAATTAAAATAAAAATTTTTTTTTTTAATATATGAATATGAGATTTTGGATTAAATTATGTTCTCGGAAGGAGTAATGTTATCCGTACCTACGACGATGCAGGCCAGTCGGATGAAAGAACTGCCCATGATCATATTACGAAGCTAGAATTTTGTTGGCATAAATAAAACAGCAATTCAAAAAAAGAAATGTTTTTTTTAATATATTCTATTAGGAATCTACAACTTTACTAAATGTGTGCAATATTAATGGTTGAAGGAGAAGGCTAACTAACGGTAAAGTGTATGGGACAAAGAACAAAGATTCGGAGAGACTATGGGCAAATTTCCGAGCATCTTTAAGGCAGAAATTAACACATTTGGAAGATATGTCCAGTTCAACCTCGACAGGAAATACTGGATTCAGGAGAATATGATTCTAACCGATAGTAAGGCCGCTATTAAATATTCAGCTCAAAAAGTCATAGGTCGACTATGTAATAGGAAACTTAATGCCAGAAAATGTTTTTACAATAGAGAGGCTGCTCAACTTGGTTGGGTTGCTCATAATACACAGCATACGATCAATCAAAGTGTATCAATATTATTTTTAGATATAACAGATATTATTCATATAAAGTATAGTTACAAGGCTGTAAAGCAGTTTGGCATATATAACAAATATTACAATTTCAAAGAACATGTATTTACATGGCATTCAATTATAAAAAACAGAAGAAGAAAAGGAAAAAGCAACTTATTGGCCATAAATTTAACTTTTCAAAATCCAAGCGAGTCCGAAATCAATTTCCTACAAGGTTATTCATTTTATAAAAACCAATATCGCCTCTGTCTAAAAAAAAGTTGTGTTTCTTTGAGGTTTCTCCTAGGTTCCCAAAAACCATAAACCAGGGGAAATCTCCTTATTGTTCTCTAAATTTCTCTTTGAAGAATGGTGTACAATTTTGTACACTATTTGTTTCTTTTTAATGTAATTTGCCTTTACTACCTACGTCATTAGGACAAGTTCGCATTGTCGGGTCAAGGATCAAGGCAGTTTTTTCCTCTTCTTGCGAAAGCAGCGAAATCTGGACAACAAGGAGAACATCTGTATCGACGCGTATATTTCCTCATAGCATTCAAATAAAATTATCGATGCCAGAACAAATTGGCTTGAAAGAAGGTACATAGACTTCCTGCTGTTAGAGGAAGAGATCATGTTAATTGGACGTCATTGGCGCCTGAAGTACACTGCCCATTTCCGAGCAATGTACTCTCGTTACAAACCACACTGCCCATCACCGGATAGTGAGCTGTAGAGGCTCCTTGGAAGAGAACATCTAAAGATAGCAGTGCTGGACTCAAACCCTGGACCACCGCGTTACTAGACCAACACGCTACCACTGGGCTAACTTTTTTGCGACATTAGGTTTTTGTATGTATGAACAAGCTACCTCAAAAACGAATAATCGCAGGAAGCTTAAAGTTCGTTTGGAGATCTGTTTTAAGATTTTGTTCAAAATACTCGATCCGAAATGCGACATTACTGAATGGATTATTCAATTTTTCTCGAGATGAAGATAGCTATTTTGTTTAAACTTGTATGCTAACTATAATTCCAATTCAGATTTTTTGTATTTTTGTAATACGATATAGATCTAAGACTTTGGATTAAATTTTGCCCCAAGTCTTACACCACCTGTTTGTGGACTTCAGACAAGCGTGTTGACAGAAATAGACTCTCTGGATGGGACTTCGATCCTTGGGAATACCGGAGAAATTAATTAGACTTGTTGTAATGGTTAATAAAACGTAAATGAACCTTATAACAGCCAGTCTTTATTGTTATAATCCTCCTTACAATTCCCAACGTTTCTGCACTCCACGTGCCATTTTCATAGGGAATAATCTATTTGTTCTTATAACATTACTGAAATTACAATTAAAATTTATTACATATGATTTTTTCATTTTGTACAAACTTTATACTGTATCACATATTTTACTACTGTCCGAAAATAATCACCTTTGATTTTACCAACCTTATTTTTCGTTTAATTTGACATACTGAGGCTTCGTTCTAATTTTACAAGTGCCAACCATATATTGTTGTTGTCTTAAATGTTGGATAGTTATTTAAAAGAGTCTGAGTTTGCCTCATTAGTGTATTGTTAAGTTCCTCGTGGTGTTGAAATTTTTATTTTAGTTCTACTATTCTTATTTTTCTTTATAATGTTGTTTATTGGCATTTGTTATTGTATTGAATATTATATATTTAAATTTCTTTAGTCTTCTTGTTAACTCCTTTTTAGGCTCTTCTGGTTCTGCCATGATATATTTTCTTGTTAATTATGGCTACTATTAACCATTACAACAAGTATAAAACAGCTATAATAGTAACCATAATTAACAAGAAATTAATTGGACTCTCCAGAATGACTGTAGAAAGCACCCTATGTCGTGTAAAGATTCAGCGAAAACTGTCCAAGGAGTTTGAGGTAAAATCAGGCCTTAGGCAGGGGGATCCTCTTTCACCCATTCTATTTAACATGGCCCCTAGAACTAGCAATAAGGACCATTCGCACAAACCAAATGGGGCTATTTACAATTGTCTCACTCAGCACTTTACAATATTTACAATCGTCTTACGCCGATGATGTGGTTATAACTATGAATGATGTGGCGCGCACTATGAATGCCTTAGCTGGAGCTTTTCAGAAGTTTGAGGAAGCGGCAAAGAAGCTCGGTTTACAAACAAATGCGGATAAGACAATATACATGGAAACCGCAAGAAACCCAGGCAACGAAGAAGATTTCATCGAGATGATGAACTATAAATTTGCGAGGGTAAAAGGCTTTAAATATTTACGAGCAGAATGACGTTAGCTCTGACATTACGGCGAGAATCGCGGCAGGCAATAGATGCTATTATGCGATTAACAATATGTTGCGCTTTAAAGCGTTATCTACACGTGCAAAGCTACTGGTATTTAAGACGGTAATAAGACCAGTATTTACTTATGCAAGTGAGACAGACGTGGGTATTGACAAGGGAAGATGAGCGGAGAGGAAGATCCTCAGAAAGATTTAATTTTAATTAAAAATAAGAATCATGTAATTTTTTTTGTTTGTTTTGTTTATCATCTGCTGTAGTTAAATTAATAGCAGCAATTCGGTTCATCCATATTATAGCCTATCCAGTCAATGAAACTGAACTCACATAGCTCTAATTAATAGATGGCCAGAAGTTTTTATAAAATACTATGCCTTAATCCTAGGCCCAATGGATTTTATATTATTTTTTAAAGGACCTGGATTTTATAATCAAAACTAAAATACTTACAGATTATCAATGTATTCATTAGAGTTACAAAATTTTTATAATCAATTGGACCCATTTCTTCAAGTATATTTGTTTCTGGGATACTAAACAATCTAATTGTTTGATTAGCACTAAAATGCTGAAAAGTAAAAAATAAACACCATTATTTGAGGTCTGACATTTTTTATTTATTTAAAATTTGATTTAAAAAAAAAAATGTATGGAACTAGTGACTTCGGAAAGTGTTTTTAATAGTTTTCTTTAATCTTAGCATTCACATATCTCTAAGTTTAATACTTTTATTTAATTTTTTTTTTTTTTTAATGTTTCAAGAGGGTTTTGTAATGGGCTCCAATATTGGCTTCTCTCTAAAGTGCAGTTTTTTTTGTCAACCATGCATCTATAATTATGGTAAATTCCAAATTTGAAATATTGTTAATTGGTTATAGAGCAGTATTAAGAAATGGATTAAAGAAACTCTTGGAGGAGCTGCTTCACATCTGATTTTCTTGTTTTCAAGTATATATTTTAAAAATGCAAGATTAAAAAATATTACTTTTTCCACTGCACCTGGTGAAGAATAAAGACTTGCTATAACCGCTCCTCTCACTGGCTGGTATCTTGATGTTGACCCTTTGAATTCTAGATCATGACAGAGAGCTGCAATAAGAATGGCAAAAGCTTCTAATGACCTAACAAATTTTTTAAAAATTATGTCATTTTTATTATTTTAAAAAAGTGTAACATTTTTAGGTTTTTTTTTTTAATAACTTACGTTAAAATCTTTTTCTCAATTAATTCAAACGTAGTAATCATAATATAAAGATAATGAAAAACAGCGAAGGCATGATACCAGTTATGAAAAGGTAAATCAGAATAACCATTTCTTATTGTACATAAAAACCTGAAACATAATAATTTTATGAATAAAGTTCGATCGAAAAAATTTACAATTTTTTTTTTTCATCTATCGACCTCTTTAAATAAAATTATTGTTCACTTGTTGCCCCAAAACTGCCGACGCCTAAAACAAATACGTGTACTCCACAGCCACCCTCCTATATTTTATGAAGTACTAGCTAAACCTGGCCACGCTTCGCTGTGGCTCAGTCTGACTTTAATTATTAGGGAAATAAATTGAAGTATTATAGTTAACATAGATTCAACAAGAAAACACTCATTCAATTTAATACCCTACCTTGCGTTGTTGTAAACTGAAAGGAAAGAAAGAAAAAATGTTTTTAACTGAAAGTCTTTTTTTATCGTAAAGTGAAGCTAGTGAATGGACTACAATTTTTGTTTGTCCGTTTTCTTCATAAACATAAAGATCAGATGGTTTACCGATTCTGGAGCATGCGACATATAATTGCCCATGAGAGAAGCATTTGTTTTCTAAATTCAAACCGCACACTTGCAAAGATTGTCCTTGTGTTTAGGATTGATAGTCATAGCGAACGCAAGGCGTATTGGAAATTGAAGTCGTTTGAACTCGAACGCCATATCTGTCAGTATGAATGGTATTCGTGGAGGTAGTACGTCTTCACCTTTATGAGGTTCAATGAGAATTGTTGCTTCAATTAGATTATTCAACAATTTTTTAACTACTAATCGTGTACATTGCATAACTTTGGCTGATTGATGTTTCGGAGTAATATAAATGGCACTCCAATTTTCAAATTTAGAATGGGTGGCAGTAATCCGGGTACATCGAGTGAATTAAGAAATTCTGTAGGAAAATTCAAAACTTCACTTTGGTACATCACGGAGGTGTAGTGGGTGAACGAAATGAAAAATAATAGTTTTTAAAAATAATTTAGAATATTTTATAATGTGAATTTAACTTCAAGAAGAGTGTATTTTAGTATCAGGTACTGTAAATTGAGATCATACTAAATAGAAAAACAAAGGCACAAATCCCGTTAGGGCAAACCTTTTGTACAAGCTAATTCCCCCCGCTAGAGAGAGAGAGCAATTCCAAAGAATAGAGACAGTCTTAACTCAGCCTTCAAACCATACAGTCGTACTCTGCTTCCAAGGCCAGAACACTTCAGGCATTGCTCTCTTAGTATCAGTGCCAGTTATAAGTTAAAACATAAGAGTTTAGCATTTAGTCTAGATTAATTAATTGATTTATACTTAATCGCTGTGATATTATAAAGCTATATAAATTCAGTCAGAAAATATATTTATTCCATAATTAGTGGTGCTTTCTTGATTATATTCTTATATTCTATCTCAAACAAACACAAGCCCTTTTCGCTCAAGCCACAAGCTACCTATACACACATCTCACCAACACATTACAGAGGCAATGGATTAGTATGTCACTGTTTCACTTGCAACTAGACTGGTGGCGGTGAGAGATACTAATAAGTAGTTGAGAGAGAGAAGTTCAGAGAGTGCGCCACGATCGCAACGCGTCTGCGTCTGTCTATTTCTGCCAACCTCGCGAAACGCTCGGAATTTCCTATTTCCATGGGAACTTCGGGATAAAAAGTTATATAAACACTATTATATAGAAATGTAACGTTGTGTAAAAATTTCAAGTCAATTTATCGACAACTTTCGAGTTTTGCGGACACAAAAATGCAGATGCTGAATTTTTATATATACAGATTACAACAACTACACGATTATCCGGTGTGAAATGCTCACATTTCATATCAATTATAAAAACTTTCCTTGAATATGGACAATTTTACAATTTGTCCTAATATATGTAAATATGGAGGTACTAATGGTACATGTTGATTAGCTCATATGGAAGGTAATATTTGAATATGTTTATTACATTGCAGTCCTGAGGACAGCGCCAATAACATTGAACAAACCCATCTAAAATTTGAAATTAATGCCATAGATTCCATAGAACCCCCCAAAAATCACTTTTCCGAATAAAATGTTTCAAATAAAAATTATACGTTTATGTCTGTGCAGTTAGCATTAACCAAGAAGTTTAAAGGGAGACATTGTAGGCGTTTTCGAAGAAAATTCCAATAAACCCAAAAACTTATTCTATAAAGTCGCTATTCCCTCATTAACCGATTTTCTTCCATTTTGAAATTTAGCTATACTTATATGTACTTTAATATTATATAGTTAATATTGAAGTATTATTAACCATATACTGTACGCCAGAAAACTCCAAAAAATCAATCTTCCTGGAAAAATATTGCAAATAAAAGTGGGTAGGCATTTATATAAATAAAAGTATTCGAAGTTTAAAGAAAATCGATGAAGTCATTTTCGAGAAAATCCCAAAACACTGGTAAACGTTCACTTAGTAAAATTGCACATTCGATTGATAGATTTTAATCGAAACTTTTGTTAGATGTGGTGATGGTATCTTAGCGAAATATTAACTTGGAGCTTCCTATAATTTGTTTTTGTTTAACGTATTTTCATTACACATCTACAATAATAAAAACCCACATAAACTATTACTTTTTATAGGGAATTGATTGCTGCTCAATTATATTAGCGGGAGTCTGCAAAGAATTCTACTTTGTTTGAGAGAAGGAGAGAATACTTTTTGTTAACATTATTATGGTTACACATTTATGGGTCCAGTGGGGCTTTGGATAACGAAAGATTTGGTCCCTCCCCACAGTCACATAATAACCGTTACACATTGGTTTTAATGTGATCTTTGGGGGAGATAAAACGTTTTACTTCTCCCTATATTAGTCAAGAAAGGGGAGGGCAAAAACCTACGCTATCCAAAGCCCCATTGGGCCCCTATACCTACCCCCAAAAGAATAACAACTACTGTGTCTGCAACAAAAGTCCAGGCCCAGGTTTTACTCATTTAAGTTTCACCACAGACCGAACAAATCGGACCAAAACCTTAAAATGACATAGCTTAAGATCCTCTACCGATATTCTATTCCGGCCGAAGTACCTAAATCTAATCTCCTCACAGCCCTAACAATCCGTCATTAGATGGGTGTTTCCTCCTCCGTCTCATAAACTCTACAAAAGGGATCAGGCATGAGTCCCATTGTATAGAGGTGAGCCACAATGTCCAGTGAGGAATCCAACCAGATGCCTGAGAGAGGTCCGTGAAAGACATCGGATCCCGCTATTCAAAGCTCCGTCCGGACCCCCAATGAGCATCTTAGACTGCCGACAACCTACTGCACTCATTCATTAGGATGAGTGCTGTGAGACAAACATGTGCCAGAAGACACACCAACAGCAGGGTCCGGACCAATGAAAGGGAGAGAGGCGCCTAATTTGGCAAACCTATCCACTTCCTCATTCCCAAAGATTCCCATATGACCTGGAACCCAGACCAGAAGCACATCCTTCAATGAAGAAAGATCTTACAGTCTTTTAGAACACCTTCTCCCTATAATTGCAACACAACAAAACAGAGCATGCTTCTACCTCCTGACTTTTTCTTGTTAAACAATTAACAATAATAATTCATTTCTGAAGAACAGTCATTTTTTTAATTAAAACCAAAATTATAGGTGTTTGTTGCATTGGAATCTAGCAAAGTATAACTTTCAAGATCCTATATGCAAAAAATAAAGTATTGAATATATTTTTTTTTTATTGGAGATGTTCGGGTCGCAAAAATTCCTCGAGGTTCATTTGCGGCCTCCTGGGCTCCCACTCTTATTCTAACGTGCATTTTATAAAATATCCAAAGTTTTACTAATTAAATAAAAGATAATAACTTCATAGTTTAAAAAAATACCAAATTTGAAGAAAATCGGTTAACTAGAAGCGTGACTTTATCATCTCCAAAATATTAAAGATGTAAAAATTTGCCTTAAACAAGATAGGCATTAATACACACATAAATATATTAATTTAATTTGAAATATTTTCCTGAAAAATGTGTTCCTTGAGGAGGTGAAACGTTTTGCTCCTCTCTATAATTCCATTGAAATTTGTAATGATTCTTCAAAACTGAAGAATTTTATCTGTTAATTTACATAAAATTATATAAGATGCAATTCCCAATTGATATTCTTGCCAAATAACATAAATTATTGAATATGTGAATGGATCTGCAATGACGGATAACATCTGGGATTTTATCCGTCGTGTAATAAAAGCGTTGATAGCTTTTACTCTGACGATATCATAAAAAACCCAGAAAGTATAAATTATTTTATTTCTTTCTAAATTATTTTTGTCTTTTTTTTTTTATACCTATCTTGTATGTTTATTTTTATAATTTTATTTTGCAATTTCTGTTTTTTTAGTTCAATAAACTTATAAACATTAAAATTCCATCTTTTAAGTAAATTTGTAGCTAGTGATGGATGAGAAATTCTTTAAGAGATAGTGCTGAGATTGACCAAGTTATTCTGTTGATCAACTGATCATATTAACATGCCAAAATAAGTCATTTCAATATTTTATTTGAAGCACTACAGTATAACTATTAAAAAATAAATAAATAAATAAATAACATTCAAGAAACATACCATGCTATTGTTCTAAATGGAATATTATATGTGTCTAGAAAATTACTTTCTTTTAACATTTTAATACAATAACATATAACATGTTTTTCTGGAATTTCATAAGGTATGAACTCAAAATTGTTATAATCAATACCATGAACGTTATCACATAAAATTATTTTTGAAATATCACACTTTTTAGTCTGCAATTAATTGGATTAAAATTAATAAATATTATGTTGTGAAAAAAAAAACTAAGAAAGAAATAAAAAAAATAATTTATAACTATTTAAAAAAAAAAAAATTACAATGATGTTACGAAGTAATAAAGTGTCACCATTAAACTGGGCGAATCTTGTATTCTCTAATCTTCTTATCGTTAAACATTTTCCTAAAATGTATCCACATACAATTCCAAATGGTATTGTATATTCTTCATCTAATTTTGTAAAAACAGGTGTTGGTATTTTATTTTGTAATTCAATTACGCCAAAGAAATCACCATGATAAAACATAGGAAAACATAAAACGTTTCTGCCCAAAACATAATAAAGTTAATATTAGGGAAATAAAAAATACAATATGAAATAACTTATATCTGTTTAATTTATGCTTTTGCGATTAAACTATTTTATATTATGTTTCACCTAAGCTCAACAGCGGAATGTTGCTTGTACCATTTACAAAATCTATACATCTGCAGGAATGCATTAAGTATGTTGATTGGGTCCTATATATTATAAGTGGCTATTCTACTCGTTTCTTGGTAGATAGCCAGGCAAAGATAGCAGATGATCAATGTTAGTATTTCATACATGATTTGCAAAAGAGAGATACAAATCCAGTGAGGTTTGGAGATGAGCAAAACATCTGTAGTAGGCTGTACAAAGATACAGGACAAGCTCTGTAACAAAGGAATGAAAATTCGACATAGTAGAGAAAAAATATAATGGATGACAGTTAACCGCCTGTTAAATGAATTGTTTGTAATTCAGGACTCTCAGTAAAATTAATTAAAAAAAGTTCAATTCCACCATTATTAAAATTATCTCTTTCTGGGTGCACGTCATGATCACTCACAAAAGCGATCGCAGAAAAGCTAAGGAAAATGGAGATGGATGTCTTGAGGAACATAACATACCAATGTAGACTGGAGGAGATTAAAAAGGTAAATGTTAGAAGAAAAATTAAAGTTAATACTGTAGTTTAGAGCTCTAACTTTGTATGGCTTACTTTCTTGTCCAAGCAAAAGAGGTAGACTAAAACAGCATTGGATTGCAAGAATAGTAATGGCCAAGATGAGAAGTAGCTTCCAGCGATTGATGCGTTTGAGGCACTTGTATAATTTTGATTCGGGCAGGTCTAGATACGTCTGTCTAAAGGTATGAGATAATTCTAGCGGATTTTACATATGCCATCCGCTTCCAAACAAGACCTGATTTGTATTTGGACGGAAAACACAGCTAAAAAAAGAGCCACTACTTTACTATATTTTCTTTGTTTAGTCTTTTAAACAGAGTCCTAAGATTTACGATGATTTAATATATAATATAACTCTGACCAGTTAAGGGTTTGAATAGATAATTCATAGTTAAATTAGCATCAAATATTCATTACCTCGGTGTAAGTCCTGCAAGTCGATGAAGCTGGTTCTTCATCCAGTTAGGATCTGGATCTTCCTCAATTTCTGCATAGCTAATTAATTTTTCAGTTACGGCAACTTCACCTTGTATTCCTTCTCCAAATGGTGTGGTTAGATCATGAAGGTTCTGTAAGTAACAATTGAGCGCTATTTTTTTTTTTTTTTAACTAAACATTAAATAAATTACTTTGCTTAAAAAATTTACAGCCTGAGAGGCCATCACTAAATCTACAAAGAGAACTTTGTCACTTATAAAGTTTCGGTTCATTTTAGGAAGAAGTTTAGTCTTGCATGTGATTAAATGTGAATATATACAACAGATTTCTGTATTTTGTTCTACTTTGCATGCATTCTAAAGCTAAACTTTGGTGCAAACAGATCATGAGTCAAGACTCGACGAGTTTTCATACCTTTCGGAATTAAATTAGGGTTCATTGGCTCCAAGTGAAAGCTTTATCTTTGTATGAATTTTTTTACTTTATAAGAATAGTTAGCTGTAATTTTCAAGGTCTGGAACTTTAAAAAAAAAAAGATGAACAAAATCTGCTTAAGGGTGACGGATTAAAGCTGGAACAACGCCGATTAGACTTGGTGAAATCGCTTGGAAAAGAAAATAGTAGAGAAATAGAAATGAAAGTACAGCCAAAGTACTTGTACTTACGCAAGCAGTATTCTAAAATATTACTTATACTCAAACATATATTCATCATTAGTTATAGTATTTAAAAAAAAAAGTTACCTCATATCCAAAATCAAAATAAACTCCACTCAGTTCCACTTTTGTGATAAGTTTATCATTATCTGATATAAGTATGTAACAGCGCTCACATATGAAAAACTCGCAGAGCTGCTTTTTCAATTCTTGATTTAGATTCTCCAAGTTAGCTAGATATAGAAGAGGCAACATATAATGTAAGTGTAGGGGGAAATTGTTGTAGGTGGTGGATATAGTTTATTGCTGTAAGAGAAAGCACTGTGTCTACCGACAAATTATCAAAGTGCTTTAAACAGACATATAGATTTCAAGGCTATCCTATAAGTAAATGGTTTTTATAAATTGGCCGTGTGACTTTGGCTATAAAGCCAATTCACTGTGATCTAAAAGATCTATTACGGTTATTACATACATCTTTAGGCGTCAGTGTTTTTCTACCGAGACACAGGCGTCTGTGATGAATGGGTGTATGACAATAACACAAGTATTTCTACAAGTATATTTTTTTTTTTGTATCTGAAGTTAGGGGTGTCAGAATAACTGTTATCGTCTGGGATTTTATCCGTCGTAGCTTGCTTATTTTTATTGTTTCTGGCCGGTTTCGGATCTTCAGGATGGAATGAGGCTAAGTTTGTGAAAAGCGTTGATACGAAACATTTCAAGTGTGACAAAAACATAAACTGAGAAATCAGCTCTCTAAACGAACTCGATAGACTCGAGAATCCGAAACCGGCCAGGGATAATAAAAATAAGCATGCTAACTGCAGCGCCCGCTCTAGCGGTTACGTTGCTCCGGACAAAAAGATAAAATGCCGCCCCTTAAGAATATATACATATATATATTTTTTAACAAGTCTATGCATGTTCAAACACAAGCTGAAGCAGCGCACTGCTCGCGTGCTAATGCTATTCTGTTCAGAGAAGTTCAAACAAGTTCAAGCATCGACTGTTACAAATTCTGCGCTAATTTTTTAATAATAGTGTAAATATTTTTAGCTTTTAAACATAAACAATATAAATACGCTCGCACAGTAAACTTTTAGCGAACAAAAAAATCGATATGTGAAATATTAGTATTAAACACATCAATATTTTTCTCACACTTAGAGCCAAAATGGCACCCCTAAATTTTGGCGACCCGGACAAATGTCCGGATTGCCCGCCCCTAGAGCGGGCCCCGTGCTAATTAGGATAAAAACACAGATATTATCCTGTATGGCGGACCAACCACATATTTATCAATTGATTTTCGTGTTAGATTCCAATAGCGCAGGGACACCAAGAATACTGAAAAAATGATAGTTTACTTTCTCCTTCGGGATATAAAGTACTAGGGTGTATCAAAAAAAATGACCGTTTAAACATAAAATTAATATATATTTTTTCCTATAGTTTACAATAAAATTAGTATTCAAAATATAACCCATTGTTATCTATTGTTGCTTGCCATCTTTCCGCCAGTTGCTTGATCCCCTGCTGGTACCACTCTTTAGGATGGCTATCGAAAAATTCCTGCACCGCTGTTTCGACTTCTTGAAAGGTATCAAATCTTTTCCCTTTCAGGAAGTGGGCCATTGACCGAAACAAATAAAAATCTGATGGAGCAAGGTCTGGGCTGTAAGGTGGGTGTGGAAGAAGTTCGATCCCATCAAGATTTTTAAATTTTTCCTTGGTCTGACGGGAAGTATGCGGCCGGGCGTTATCTTGCTGGAACAGAACTCCTTTTCGATTGACCAAAGCTGGATAACGCTGCGACAGTTTTGCGTATACTCTATCTAACTGTTCGCAATAGAGGTCAGAGTTAATTGTGGTTCCATCAGGTACGAATTCATGATGGATTACACCTTCATAGTTCCAAAATACGCAAAGCATTGATTTTTTTTCGAATCGTCCTCTTACAGCAACCGGGAAGGCCGTTTGACCTTGACTTAACCACTGCCCACTAGTATCAGGATTTCGCCAGTAAACCCATTTTTCATCACAAGTGACAATTTTTTTGTAAAATCGCAAATCGGTAGGGTACATCAAGAGATTTTTGCAAATCTCTACCCTTTTGGTGGATTGCTGGGGCGTCAGCTCGTGCGGGACCAGTCTGCTGCATCTTTTCACCTTTCCCATGCTGTGCAGATGGCGACATACAGTGTCTTTCGACGCCCCGCACTCCCTGGCAAGGTCTCGAGTACTTATGGCTGGATTTGAGTCTACAGTTTCCTGAAGAGCATCATCGATATCCAACGATGGCCGCCCTGAGCCCTTCTTCCGTTCCAAGGTCGTATCTCCACTGAGAAATTTTTGGAACCAACGCCGCGCGGTTCGCTCGTCTAGGAGACCTTCTCCTTCAATTCTGTTGATTTCACGAGCCGCCTCAGCGGCAGAACACGATTTTTTCCAATAATGTCTCAAAACAACAAGAATTTCGTAAGACACCGTCATGTTGCTTCTCCAGCAAAAACTTTTGGACTGAGGTAATATTGAGTCAGTCCAATGATGATAAATAAAGTTGGATTAATAGTCTAAAGAGTACATGACTTGTTGGTAAACAACAAATAGGATTAACGTATTTACTGTCCTTGGAATTCATGCATTTGACAAAACGGTCATTTTTTTTGATACACCCTATTACAATGCAATGTAGATATTCTGAATTTGAAGAAAATTCAAACTTGCAGTGAGAAAGGGTTGTATTTCTAAATAAGTCATTCATTCAGATAACAGATGAATCAGTTATCTCAACTTTTTTTTCGCAAAAATGGGTTTTTGATAAATACTATCTAAAATTGAAATTTTTACTGCATGTTTGCTTGCTCTTAACCATACTGTGGTTAACTCTTATGAGGTTACAGATAACCTAACATCGCAATCCCCCAAAAATAAATGTTCAAATATAAAAATTTTTAAATTGGAAAATATTACAAATTGTTAAGATGTAGATATTCAAATCGAACAACTGTATCAATTCTAAATGAGGAATTATAAAAAAAAAAGGATTTGAAAAATGAAACATAAATTACCAGCTTCTTCTAAAAGTTTAAAACTTGCTTTCAATGCTTGTTTAGTTAACTCATGATGATGTCTTTCTTCTTCATAAACAAAAGTGTTTGAAATCAATCCAATTGTGTAACTAGAAATAAAATGATTTTAAATGAATAACTCTGAAACAATTGATTTTGAAAACTTTTAAGAAGGAACAAACATGATATTTTTGAAATTGCACTATAGACAGTGGTCGAAGTGAGGGAGACTTAATTCCACAATTTTTTTAATTCCAAAAATCAAAGTGTAAAACATTTATACAACTACTTCACTTACTAAAACTATTACTATCTAAATTTGACAAACTTTCTTCAAATTTGGAATTTTTACTTGTTTAGTTGTCATCAAAATGGCGCATACACGTAGGAAATGGGAAGCGAATATTTTATTTTGTTTGTTCTAAGGACATAAAAGTCACCTGACTGTGACATTTAGACCTTCAGGCCATATCAGCTTATTCCGAGTACCCACTTCGGTTAGGATTATTGGGCAGTCCCACACTAGGCGCGAGTCTACTTGGTGAGAGATAAGTGTCTTCAAGGCAGCCTGGATATCGAGTATATGGCCACTCTCCTCCTCATTAGTCCTTGCCTCAGAATCTCCCTAGCGCAGAGCTATAATGCCACCACTTTGGCTTGAAAGACCGTGGCATATTTTCTCAAGATGACATTATTTTAACTTTAGGCCTATCCCCATAAGCTACAGCTCCGACTCCAAAGTCTAGGTCTTGGAGCCGTCCGTATACCAGACCGAGTTACCAAGCACAGGAGGGCCACTGTCCCATTCACCTCTGTTCGATAATGTGGAAATTGAACCAGGGAATCATCAATCAATTTCCTCGATCAACCTCTGGTTGGCAGATCCATGCCTAGAAGTGATGTGATGGGTAGCGGCCCTTAAAGGAGACTGCCTTGGACGAGAATATGCCACAAAGGCTATCCGAATTAAGTTTAATAAGTGATATTATATTTTTTATGCACTATACTCTTTTCTAAAACTGTAGTAAATTTCATCCCTTTTTACATTATAAACTTAAATCTATTGTGCCAGTCACTTTATATCCAAAGTGAAGAGCTGAAAAATAGAGTATGTACTTCCATATTAGAAATAATCTCACCCTTAATGCTGGAATAATGCCTTTAAACAACTGCTTTTGTCCACTTCGACCACTGGAAATATGTAAAGATAAAATACATACTTAAAAATTTCTCTAATTATACCGATCGTTCTTTTATATTTAACTGGATCTTCAGAAAAATTAGCTATCCCTATATGAAATGTAGGGGTTCCAGTTTGAGGATGTATTACAGGCACTATTGCACAATTTTCATAAACACTGAGATAGTTTGATTCTAGAAAATCATTTAAAATATCTTTTAAATTTGGATCTATTTCATATGTACTCAATATCTGTGCTGTTTTACAATTTTCAATCAACTCATAAAATGGACTGGTTTCCTAAAATGATAAAATGTTCCACATTACTAATTTATAAATTGAATTATTATTTTATTATCAGAATTCCTCTTTTTAATTTTATTTAAGGCACAATTAAAATTACTTTCTCCAGAATTTGGTATGTAGGGAATGGACCTAACCCTCTGATAAATTTGTTTATATTTAGAATTTCCATTAAATGATTAATGTCAATATTATAAAGGTGGGCGAATCAAAACCATTACCACACACTTTTAAGTAAGTGACCCTGCGCCTACCAAATGCTCTCCTAACATCCTCCAGAATACATTTTTTCGTCAATTTTTTTCCTACTCATGACACCTCAAAGCAAATATTTTCGGTAAAACACAATATTGAAAATTCATAGGTTATGATAAAATTGCATATGATCATTTAGACGTAGAGAAATTACTCATTATCTGACGTAATCTTAATTTTTCTTTGCTAATCAACTTTAGGATTATTTTAATCTTAATAAACGCTGCGGAAATAAAGACTGTCACCTTTTAAATAATAGTCGTAACACACAACTAATAGAAATTTTTAAAAAAAGAATAAACGAAAAATATCTACATAACATTTTATAATTAGAAAGGAAGATTTATACCTGAATTATAAAAGTAGGGCATATTTTCTTTGTTCCTATTATTTCTATGTACTTTTCAGATACAGCATATTGTGAACAAATAAAAAAACAATATTTGACGTTTGCAACTTTTTGGATCTGTAATATATTTAAGAGAATATCTAATAAAAAATAATGATATATCTATGTGTATATTACTAGGTTATCCCAAAAATAAGGTAAGTTCCTAATGTATGTACTCAATCTTTCTTTCATTTTTGGGTGCTATTGAAATGACCAGTAATTCCAATGCAAGCTCTAAATTTATTGCATAACTTATCAGTGATTCCCATAGCAATGCTTTATTATCACATCATACTGGTTGAAGCGATCTATTTAATATGTTGTTTATGCTAATGGAACATAGAAGTTTTTAAGTTCTGGATACTTTTCTCAATCTAAGGCTCTATGATTATAAGGATGTTAGCCTCAACATACTTGTCTATTTCTCGTATAGTGTTTGTTTTGTTTATGTGTTTGATAAGAAAATTACATAAATGGGGTGCAACCTCGTATGTATGTATAAATAAAAACAATCCATTACAACTCCTCCAACATTAGGAAGCTTTTTAACACCTTTTCAAATCCTGCTGGACACTGTCTCACATCGGTCTCCTAACTTTGCTTACCCTTTGGATGCACTAGGGAGAGTTTCTTGTGAAGATTCTCATCTTTCCCTTAAAGGGAAATCCCTGGCTTGTTTGTTGGTCCTTATCCTCCATAGGAAATAATAGCGCCAAGAGAACTGTTTGGGAAAGCCCCTCAAATTCATGAAAAGGGGAGATATCTCCCTACAGGGAGAACCACAGGGCTAGGCAAATAGGCAAAATAAGCATCTAATTTGCTGCAGTGCTTGGGAAATGAGACTCATCCCATATTTTAATCTAATCAAACATTCAAAATATAGCCTATTGGTATGTTTGTTGGTTTATTTTAATTCAAAGCTTTTATTGAATTGTCTGGGTTCCGTAGTATGTAATAGACACCGTCTGACCACTTCCGCCATTACTTCCAGCAAGTTCTCCTTTTTCCTTCTCACCGCACGAGTCTTACAATGGGTACTCAAAGCAAAGGAACTCTTGGTCCTTGGACCTCTTGCTCTTGGAACTTCCATATAGAATGCGGGAGGCATAGGAATAAGAGGCGATGTTGATGATTTGTAGAAACGATACTGCGGATTGTTTCAATACTTCAGGTCGGCCGATCGTTCTAACAATGGTAAGCCAGATACAAATATTATTATGAAAGTAGGAAACTGAGGACTCGCTATAGCCACCCACTCGACGCCTTCTGTTACATTCAAGGATATCACGAAAATACCCCACACCAAAGAAGTATCTCTCCAAAGAAATTAGGATGTCTTGAAAGCCTCCACCAGACCTCATTACACCATTTCCCCTTATTCGCGAGATCCTAGTGGAAAGAGAACTTCTGCAGATCAGAAGCCATAAAGGCCATAAAAGAACATGCCTCTACCTGCTGAATCAATGGGAGTCATTGTCCTTTGGCTCCTCGTGCTATGGAATTGGGAGGGGCGTTAGTAAATATAACTGGAAGACTCACGATAAATACCCAAACTACTTGGTATGTCCAAAACACTGCAAATCTTATCACATTACTTCTTCTGCTATCAAATCTTGCATCCCTCCCAATTTGCATGATACGAGAAATATCCTGACAGCCTTAGTACCTCACAAGCAAACTAATCCTGTCACCATTAACTGCCTGTTATCGTACGGAGGAGGTTTGAATGTGCTTGGCCTAATAAGAATGTTAAAACTGCCGTGGCTGTTATTTCACTACTTTTATCGTTTTTTCTTCTTCAGATTCTTTATCATCTTCCTCTTGGTCTTCCTATTGGAGCTATCATCTTTACAAATTTCTTCATCCTCATTAATTATTATTGACTAGTAACTTTATATAGAGCAGTAGACAAGCAAGTAAAGGGCAACATATAGCCAACCTAAAACAATCGATACGCTTCGATCATCAACACCGAGAATAAATTTTGCGAAATGGCATTTTTGTGAGTTCATTTTAATTAAAACTTTTTTTAATTTGTCTGGGTTCTATAGTAGGTAAGAAGAAAATAATATTTATAAATAGCAAAACGCTCAAATGGAAAAAATATGACTATTACATTTATGTCCGGATCAGGTTTGTGGGGAGGAGGTGGATAGTATCACATTTTACTACATATTTCTTTTATTAAATTAACTCCCTCTCACTGTCTAGTATGTATGTATATATATATATATATATTCAAGACAAGTTTTGACTCGAAACACAATGTACTTCAACATGACCACAGAAAATCCTTAATAAAGTGGAAACATCAGCACAAACATTGAACAGAAACAATTAAAGGTAGAAAAATTAAACAATTATTATAATTACATATTCATTAATTTTTTTCTGTAAAGGTACTATCCTTTGATCCTGGAGTTCACACCGAAAGTCCATAAATTCTCTAATATCATTGTACTCTATTTTTCTGAACTGATCTCTGGGATTATCATCAATATTTATTAACGACCTAGATAGGGGCCATAATTTTAATACTAAAGTTTATGTATTTAGAGAAATATTATTTCATAGTCATTGATGAACTTACATTCTGTAAGCGTTAATCCAGTTATCGCTAATACATATTTAAAGCTTTCGTTTTGCACTACATGTTAAATGGAAAAATCCTACTAGAGAATGAACCCAAGGAAATGTGATTGTAAAGGTTGTTTTACCAAAATTTTCTTTTTTTTTAATCTTATAATACTTCAAAAAAATAAATAAACGATAAGCATTTAAAGGTTTCGAAGAGAAATACGTCCCATTCAAGGTAATCTAATCAACATATGAACTTTATTCTCATATGATAAAATATATTATTATTACCATTTAATTTATAAAGTATTTATATTTATCATTAAATATCTAAACTATTGAAAATTTTCTCTCAAACAAGGGAGATTGACTAGGATAACTATTACAGACAGAAATATATATGGTAAAAGAAAATTTTTTTCTAATTATTGTGTCATTAATTTATATATTAAATTGAATATCTTTCTTTTACTTTTTAATAGAACTATCATTGATCTTACTGAGAGAATGAATTAGACAACGCTTCCATCAAACCATTTAATTCTAATTTTAATTCAGATTTCCGAGGACCTTGCTAAGATAAAAAGTATTCAGCAAAAATAATAATTCAAGTAAAAGTGTCAAGTTTATATATATGTAGTTAGTAATTATTTATTTGCTTATAAGACCCCACACAAACGAGGCGCATAGACATTAATTACGGATATGAAATAAAATGAAGTAGTCAGTCTGGCTCTTGCATTTACAGTGTAGCATCATTTCTCAAACTTTTACTGATTTAGTTAAGTTCTGGTTATTTTCTTATGCTACAATTTTCACGAGTTATTCGTTAATACTCTCAGTGATTGCTAAGGTAAATTTTGAAAAAAATTCAATGAGTGTTTCCTTAGAAAATTGTTCATAAATTTTCAATGTATGAAAAGAAATAACTTAGAAAACTTTTATGAGTCACCATTGTTGACTTTTGGTAGATTGTAAGTTAATATTTATTTGTTCATTTACCACATTACATTGATATAACTAACTGCCTCATTCCTAATCAAAGTTAATCTTATTAACTGTCAGTGCTATTTCAGTTTGAGGAAGCTGACATCTTTATTTTCTATATATTATTATTTTTATTTCTCCAATTCGCTTTCCTTTCAGTTCTTCATTGCACAAAAAATCAATCATGGCCAACTATTCAATCTGCAATAATACTGTTACTAGAGATGATATGAAAACTTGCCTGCCATCTGTTAAAGGATTTTTCACGGCAAGTGCTGTAATTTGGAAGATAACAATTTTTTTTTTTTTTTTTTTTTACGCGCACACCGTATGGGCCGTTCCCGAGCTCTCGCTCATAACAGCCCAATGATTACACTTCATCCCCAATGATCCCGAAACAAGAATAATTCCCAAGCAAGAATATATGAGGGAAGGGCACAACAAAGTACCTTTCCTAAATTATAAAGAATTTATGCTACCTTTGCAGAACAAGCTAACAACCTAACAAACTGCATCGCATTCATACTCATTCAAACAATAAATACATTCATACTTCACGCATGCAGACAAAATTCCTATCCTAATTGACCTCTCAGTACTTGATATTCCTGAGAGGCCCGCTAAAAACTCGACAACTACCCAATCTATGTCATTCAATCCACAGTCATCCAATAAATTACTAATATTCCCACTTTCACTCCGCCTAACCTCGAAAATCACCCCACAGTGTACCGCGTCTTAGAGCCTCTTCTGCAAACTGTTTAAAGGCATCGTATGCACTAATATTTTCCAGCAACAGGGTTAGTGTATCATTATCAATGCAAACATGATAGCCTATTGCACTCCATAATTTTGCCCTGAGATCCTCATAACAGATGCACTCAAAAATAATATGTTCGGCGGTCTCTAATTCACCGCAACGACAGCAACCATCACTTACCAAACCCATCTGATACCACTTTCCCTTAATTTGCCCATGGCCTGTCACTAGCCTGGAGACCGCGTAAGAAAAATCTGTGGGGACTATTCTTCTACCCATTGTCGCGTCCGGCAAAAACCTGTAGGTGGTCCTCCCCTTTTGAGAGTAAGACCAGCGAGATTTCCATTGCAGTAACAGATCCTGATCCAGTTGTTTCTTTTTTTCATTCAGGAGCCAGATTCTGAAATCATTTCCTATTTCTCCTTCTGGTAATGGTTCCAACGAATGTCCCCCCAAACTCACTGTTTTCCCTCTCCTTAAAAAGTATAATAGGGCCGATCTCACTACTTCCAGGTCGAGTGGAAGACATCCCGTCAAAACCTGCAGAGCCTCAGTTGATGTCGTACGGCTAAAATTACCCATCAACAACAGCATGGCTCTCTGTATTGCCATGGTATGAGTCCTAAAGACCGAGCTGCTAACCTTATGCGCCCAAACAGAGCAGCAGTATAATACCTGCGATACTAAGATGCTTCTATACATTATTTTAACTGTTTTTTTCTTTAATCCCCAATCTTTCCTCGTAACTCGTCTAAGTTGGCCGATTAAGTTTTTAGATTTCCTTCTTATATCCTTTATGTGGGGGACAAAACTTAGGCTACTATCTAGCGTAATACCCAAGTATCTGACCTGCCGGACCCATTTCAATCGATGACCACTAAAGCGAACAACCGGCTGTCTAGTTGGGGCTAGCTTGCCTTTGAATAAAACTGCTGCTGTTTTATCATGAGAAATTTGCAATTTATTAGCTGAGCACCACGCGGACAATATCGCCATTGCGATAGAAGCATTTGATTCTAATTGAGTCCGACTGTTCCCACCTATCACCAACACTAGGTCATCGGCGTAAGCAATTTTCCTTATTGTACCGGGGATTTCAGAGGCAAGTAAACCATCTAAAACAAAATTCCAGAACACAGGACCTGAAATTGAGCCTTGCGGACAACCACGAGTTAATATCTTTGACACCTCTTTGAAGCTAGACCTAACAAGCACTGTTCTCTCCTTCAAAAATGACTGTACTAACATAAATAAATTCATAGGGCAAGACATCAATCTGAGGCGCTCGAGAATACTTTCCCACCAAAGATCGTCAAACGCGCCTGCGATATCAACGAAAATTCCGGCGACATACTTTAAGTCACTATCAAGAGAACTAATCAGTGAGTGTATTGCATCCTCCGTACACCTTCCCGACTTAAATCCATATTGGGTCTCCTGTGATAATCCTTTTCTCTCATATAGATTAGTCAATTTTCCAATGTACAGACGTTCCAATAGCTTCCCTAACACAGATAGTAAACAAATTGGGCGGTAAGATTTCGGATCATCTAATGGTTTATCTCGGCCTTTCAATAATAAACGTAGTTCCCCCGACTTCCAACACTCCGGAAAATGACCTTCCTTAAGACAACTGTTATAGGTACTCATCAGAACGACAGGACACAGTGACCATATTCTCTTAATCATGTCCATAGTAATCCTATCCATACCAGGGGCAGATCGGCATTTTTGGCGGGCTAACGCTGCTTCCACATCCAGTTCGGAGAAATCTTCTTGGTTAATATCATTAGCATATTCATTATTTAACCGCCTTATCACAGATTGAGCAGCAGTATCTTCGATATCATCTGGCACCAAGGTTGCCAATAATTTTTCTACTGTTTCCTCCCAACTCACGGTCATGCGTTCGTCATTTACTTTAATTGAGGACAGTATTGTTTCTTGAGGTACTTTGACAACTAGCTTGTGAACCAGACCCCAAGGAGAGCTGTTTCCTTCTAACCTGACTAAGTCCCGCCAGCTCCTCTCCTTTGCTTGTTTAATCGCCGACGTATAAACATTCCTCAACTCGGAAGTCATTCCAAGCAATTTGAGATATTCTACTATCATTATCACGGCGCCTCAACCTTTGAAACTTCTTGCGAGCTTTATTGGCCTCTCTACGTAGTTTATTTAATTCTGCCGACCACCATGGCACCCCTCCTACTAACTTCCGTCTTAATGGGATTGAACATGAAGCAGCCATACTAATCACTTCAGTAATGCGTCTCGCCTTTTCTTCCGATGGCAAAGTCAAGAATTCTGGGAGTTTTTCTTTTTTGAATGCTTCTTTAATGCGTGCATCAAATACTTCCCAGTTCGCTTTTTTAATAAGAAAATGATCCAAGCATGCTAGTCTTCTACTCTTATCATAATCATTCGCATCCAGGACAATGCATCTGTGATCACTAAAACACCATTCAGGCTGAATATGTCAAGACCAATTTAACCGTATTGCTGCGGAGGAAATAACCGTAACGTCGATATTAGACTCTCCAGCATGAGAAGAAAAACTATAATATGGCGAAACCTCATTGATAACCTGCAGCCTATGTTCAAAAATAAAATCCTCAAGTCGCTGACCAGGATCATCCGATTCATCGCTGAACCAAAGGGGAGAACGTGCGTTAGCATCTGTTCCAATTAAAACAGGTTTACCCCGTAATGCTCTTAATACCTGGTCAAGGCGATAAAGAAAACTTTCATTTGATATACTGTAACGGCAGTACAACGTAATTACATACAGATTCCCGAAAATCTCCATGTATCTGCGCACACACCATGTACTGGTCAGAAAACTGAGGAAGCTGCAGAACACCCAGTTCAGGATTGCATACTACAATTGCGGACCAAGGAGTATCTGTGCCCGGTCCGGCCAATATTCTAAAAGGCGGCCCAAATCCAGCAACGCGGCCACCTACCGTGTAAGGTTCCTGCATTAAGAATACATCAATCGCAGCTTCACTCACCTTTTGATACAACTGTTGACTGACAGAGGCCGATTTCTGACAATTGAACTGAACTACACGTAATCTACCCCGTAACCCCATAGTCAATCCTGTTTATTTGTCGTTCCACGGCAACTTGATACGCAGAGCAGTCTCTACTCGTAATACTGTGATTATAAGGTTTCTTAGCCCTTTTACATAGAATGCATGCTGGAGCACTTTCTAAACTCTTACAATCTTTAGCCTCATGGCCTTCCATCGCACAATGCCCGCAGGCTATAATGGATTGCTTACAAGCAGTCGCAATGTGTCCATACATCTGACACTTGAAGCATCTACGAACCCCTACAAAATCCTGTATTCGGCACGAACGCCACTCAATATAAAGCCTTTCTTTTTGCCGTAGAATCTTTCTAACATCAGGAGAAACCTCCGCTACCCAATTTACGAGATCATCCCTGCGAGGACCCACACGAAATTTCAAACGAAAGTTGTCTCTAAAATTTCCTACACTCTTCAATTCCTCATTTTGCTCTAGGACCGCTTCCACCACATTCTCCTCAGATAAAGACTTGTCAACGTCGTAAATTACTACCCTAGGTCCACGCCGTCCCGGAACGTCTACTTTGAAACCTTTTTCCTTCAGGATTTTACTTTCCACCAAGCGTTTAACATCATCCTGGGTAGCCGTCTCAACCACAATCCCTCCGCCCGCAGATTTGCGGATGTTATTTATGTGAAGTTTCTCATCCTTTGGCTTAATTAGCTTAACCAGCTCTTCTTTTGTATTTTCGACTCCAGTTGGTGGCCGTACAACAGCCACAGTTTTCACCGGTCGAACAACTCGCTTGCCCACACTGATTTTTGGTACATCTAAAGTACCCGCTGCCTCTGCATACGACTTCTTGATGATCCCTGTGTCCTGAAAGCCTCTAGCCAATAAAGAGATTGCCTCCCTTGTTGATGCTGCCTCTTCTGCTCTCAGTCGTTGCTCATTTATTAACTGTTCCTTAATGTCGATAACAACCTTTTCCATTGATTCAATCCGAAATTCTGTGTTTTTTACCGCTGTAATATCTGCCTCTAATTTTAAGAATGCACCAACAGAATCTTTTACCAGTTCAACCAGCGATCCAACCTTTGTCAGCACAAAATCTGTCACTACTGAACCTGCCTTTTTGCCCGATTGGCTGAAGAAATTCACTAGCTCTCTCTGAATACCAATTGATTCAGAAACTAACTTCAGCATGCTTGGCTTACTTAGTGGATCCTCTCCCAATTGAGGGGAACTACGAGAACCTCTCAACCTCTTACTGCCTTTCCTTGGAGTTACCCACTCACCAATCGCTTCACTACCAGGAACGTTAGCCCTACCTGTTCCAGTCTTACCACTTTCCTCAATACTCAAACCTTCCGCCAACAACTCCTTTTTTAAAGATTTATTAGAACACATAATTCTATTTATCCCAAATACATGCAGGCTATCCGCCAGGGTATACCCTCTCCCTAGAGCTATCAACCCTAGAGGTCGGCGAGTTCCCCCACCGAGCCGGAATACACCAACAGTGGGAGGAAATACTCAACTCCCTTGTGGTCCCAGGCCCCTACCACATAAGTCTCGGGGCTCCCGTGCCTTTAACTACACGGGCACCTGCATGTATCGCTTGCCATCGCATGGGGACCTACGGACGCTTTCCTCCGAAACACAAGTTCTAGGAGGTGCACGCCGCAGCGCCAGCCCTATTTAAGCAAGTACAGATCTACAATCAACGAGTTAGCCATAAACATGCAAAAGTCATTCCCAAAATCCCTCGTCTCTTTTAGTCGCCTCTTACGACAGGCAGAGAATACCGGAGGGCTATTCTACCCCGACCCTCCACGGGGAGGAAGATAACAATATAAATAATTGTATTGTTAGCCTTACCAAAACTTTATTGATCTGAGAACATTATTTCCAACATAAGGAAAGAAATAAGTAATGTAGCATCAGAGAGGCTTATTTTGAAAATAGTTCATTCAGAAAGATTTTCAAAACGAATTTTTTTTTTATTCCGTCAAGAGGACCGATTGGAAAATTTATGGCCAATACACATTAGAGACTAAGTAAACATAAATTAAACAACAACAAATCTAGTGTGAAAGATAAGACAAACTCTTACTGGAATGTCTTTTCTACTTTCCTTCTCTATTAATAGGAGGGCGTGGCCTACACGGTCGTTGAGATGGCTTGTTTATTTCTATTACAACTTTTATTATAACTCTGTTCTTCAGCCAAGAGAGAGCACCTACTCCTTAAACATCTCCATTACCAAGAAACGCTTGGCATTAGTTGAGGCTGATATTGGTAATGAGACATTTCAAACGCTCTCTAACCAATACAATCTTGATGACCTCAAGTCTCACGCCTACCAAGACTGATTTAGATAATGAGACAGTTACAAAGTCAGACCTCTCTGTCCTCTTTATCAATACTTATGTTGACAAAGCGCTTGCCCCACACCTATCTAGGTTGATATTGATGTAGAGTCAGTCCCTCTCTAAACTTAACAGAGCGCTTGCCTCACGCCTATCAAGGTTGATGTTGGTAATAGAGGCAGGCACTCTCTAACAAACATCAACCTTGATAGAGTGCTTGCCTCTTATAATTAAGACTTCTACATAATGACTTTATGTAGAATCTTACATACATTATTATGCTTGTGGAGATACTATTTAGGTGCTAAAACTGGGCAAAGCCAGCGGTAATATGCAGGATACTTTCGGTAGTGCAGCATATTTTTCATTTTTCATCTATCTGAGGCTCTCCCTGTACTACATGTTTTCGTTAGGACTAGTAACTATCACCTCTAGCTCCTACAGTTATTACTGTTAATATTAAACTATTATTAGATCAGATCTATCAAATAAAGGCTATTTATTTATTTCTACGTAAATATGGTGATATTGATTATTAAGAAAAGATCAACAGTGCAATAAAATATTGTATTTATATCAACGAGTTGAAGCCTCTTCTTCTTCATCTTCGTCGCTAGAGGAACTTTCAGATTCTTTGTCTTTTTCCATTTTGTCCATTTCCTCTTCTAATTCTTTCAGCCGTTTACTCATGTTTTCATCTCTTATGATTACCCAATTGTTTCTATACTTAATTAATCTCAGAGAACATTGCTTGACCAATGGGACAAAATATTCTAATAAACTAGAAATTAAAGGAAGCAATAGCTGTAATCTCAAATTACATTCAATATAAATTGCCATATTTTATATAATTCTGTTTAACTGTTGTAGACAAAATTACTTATAATCATGTTACTATGTTATTTACTAAGTATCTATCCAATGGTAAAATATAAAAATAATAATTTAATTCTTACTCAAATGCTGGTAAGCAATAATTGTCTATAAATTCTATATGCATGGATGCAACTCTTTCTGCTGTAGGGTCCACTTGACCATAATCTAAGCCTTTTTTGATATGTTTTAAATCTCCTTGTCTAAAAAATTCTTGAACAATGCGGTTCTGAAATTTATTAAAGTAATGGTTATTAAATTATAATGTATATAAATAAGTGGTAATCTAAGTATACTTTAATAAATAGTACTAGTGATTCTCAAACAAACATTAATTGGGCTTTCCAATTCAAAGAAATTTTACTAAAAACTGATTGTTCAAAAATTATGAATTTTTCCAATTTTTTATCCGTTAAAAAGGAAAATTCTATAAATTTTTAAAAAGTATAGAGAATAATACATCCATAATTTAGACATGGAGCTTTAAAGCAACTGCCAATAGAACTGTATCATCAGTGTATCTTAGAATATTTACGCCATTTTCAGTCAGTCCTATACCAAAAGTGTTCAAACCATCTTAGAATATAGCTTCAGCATATATCAGTGCACAGACAACTAACGCTGGCGCAGTTTTAATAATAAAAATAAACCTTCTTCTTTGTGTGCCCTGCACGCCTCGAGCGTTGCAATCATCACTGCAATGAAAATTTTCTTTGTGAACATCCTAAATAATGAGGTAGCGTTCTGTCACTAACCATTACTGCAAGCGTTTCAACCACGAAGTTCTCCCATTTGGTTGACTCCAGTTTTCCGTTCATTTTCCTATGCAGCATATTCTGCATCAAGGAACACTTCATTTTTCATGATGTGTCTGATTTATTGCAATTTTTTAACTAAGAACATCAATTCATATTTTATGTCCATTTGTGAGAATATTTCGGCGTTGGACACTCTTTTAACATCCTTTAGTTTCAAAGCCTTCAATACGTCGTTCTTGAGTGTCCAAGGAGTCTCCACTCCATACAGCCATACAGAAGGACAGAAAACACCGAAAAATTCTGATGCTCAGCACACTATCAGAGTTAGTTGCTGCTGTATACCACACTAATTATTTTTCTAAATGTTGCTCGCGCTTGTTCAATTCGAATGCCTATCTCCATAACATTATTACCTTCTTCATTTACCACTGAACCAAATTACCTAACACTGTAACTGTCCAATGTGCTCGCTTCCAACCTTCAACTCTCCATTCACAAATCTTTCCTTTATAATGACCATCCAATTGGTTTTCTTCTAATTCACCGTCACAGTCTCCATTCACTACTGTATGCATCGGTAACTCTAACCAGCTTTTATAGTTTGGATAAGCTAATGCCAACAGAACTGAATCACCAGCGTATTATACAATATTTACGCCATTTTCTGACAGTTTCCAAACTCTTCAAAGCATCATAGAATAAAGCTTCAGCATATATAGATTGAAGAGCGATGGCGACTGCTGTCTCACTCCTCTCAAGATATGTACATTTTGAGACAGACATCGCCAACCCGGAAAAAATACCGAGCACCTAATTTCATTGTTACAACAAACATTAAAATAAAAAGGAAATAATGATATATATAAATAGATAATCACACGATATCACCATTTGTCTCGCAATGAACTTCAATGCAGGATATATCACTTTGCTAACCGTTTTTCCAACCAACCGATAAATAATCTTTCGACCTGGAAGAATAGTACAATCACAAAACATTTTTATGGCGACAAAGTAGGCATTATGCAATGTAAGACTATTTATTTTATAAAGAAATCTTTGGCGATAATTACAGCCTATTACTGCTACGAAATGTGAGAATTGCCCTAATGTATTTTGTCTTTAAGTTTAATGTAATTCAGAAGATTATTAAAACAAGTGCGAAATGAGAGACGAAATATAGAGAGGATTGTTCACAATCACTTGTATATTCTGCGCTGTAAATTTAAAGGGAGCAAAAAAAAACATTTCTGAATCCCCACGGCTTTACAAATAATTTCGAAGATAGATGATTATTCCAAACTATAACAAGAAATAAGGAATTATAATTTAAAAAAAAATGCTCAAATTTTGTCAATCTAATTCGTTATAGTTTCATTATTTTTAAATGTTACTTACTGATGCTTCTTCATATGTCTCCCAAGATTTTGTAAAAATACTAAATTGTGCGATATTCATTATCAGGCCATGTAATAGTTTTCTGTGTTCAATATTGTCACGCTTAAAACCATCGTTTATTATTTTTGAAATTGCTGGCTTTTTCAAGACATGATGAGAGACATCTGTAGCTGGAATATTTAACAGTTTTTAGAGCAAATTAAAATATCATTACAGAAAATGTGGTTCTTTTTTTTTGTCTAGCTTTTGAAACGAACGCATTGTTTAAGTGGTTTTTGAACTTTTTTATGCGTTTTTTTCTGTCCATTATTACATTAAGTTGTACTACGTGTATACAGTTGAAGTTTTATTTTGGAAAACCTCGAGAAAAAGCACGGAAACTAAGAATTTTAACTGAAATCTGATAAGTTTAAGGTATTTTTTTTCCTACATCTGATAAGAGGAACTACTGCGTACTTATCAAATTTTCGAAATTGGAAATATATGTTTTGAAGTCCCTTGGGTACGAAAAAATGTTGTTACCGAATGGTCTATATGTGTGTTTGTGAACAACATACCTCGGAAACAAAATGTGACAGGAAACTTGATATTCTTTTAGGTTCGCCACCGGATGTGACAATAAGTATCATTGCCGAATTTAAGTCCAGAAGTGCTGCCCTCAGATTTTCTCTTCCCTGGAGCGTTCTACAGCTGCTCACTGTCCGGAGATGGGCAGTGTTGTCTGTAACGGAAGAACACTGTCCACAAGCCGGCAGGGCACTGAGAAGGCTCTGGTTGGCATATGATGACCATAGAGTTGACGCTCCTTAAATTAAACAAAAAAAAGTTTTATGACGCGGAATATTAAGTTGAGGTGCCTGCGTTTTTCGTTTTTGAGATATTTTGTCCACACTCGCAGATCATTCGCTAAAATCATGTTTTTCGTATTCCATAGAACAAAACATAAACTCTTACCAGCAGTAAGATTACTTTGAGAAAGTAATAATGGTATATTATGGAATGTAGATAATAAACTGACTGTTCGTCTTAAACACAAACTAATTCGATTTCCAATGTTAATTAAAAATGCAAGCAATATTACGTTGTCTGATTTCAATCATATTTCCACTTTCCACATGATATGTATTAAAGGCATCTCTGATAGTAATATCTGAATGAAAATCATTGGCATCCGGAGCCTGCCGGCCAAAAATCTGACGTGTTCTCACGTTACACACAACATTGTCAATCACCGGACAATTTGTTAGAAGTGTAAAAGGCTCCTAGGAAGAGAAAAACTATGGGCGGCAGCGGTGCACTCGGCTTCAAGACCTCCGCGTGGAAGTTCAGCGCGCTATCATGAATGAAAAGTTTGTTTAAAACAAATCGTATTGAAGAATTACAAGATAAATTTTAAAATTTAATTAATTATTAATTTCCCCAAGACAAATTATAATATACAATTTTAATCAGCAATCCCCTGATACTTATTGCAATATGGGCAAAACTAGTTTCATATAAATTCACCAGGGGCTGCCTCAACTCGAAAACCCCAGTATTTTCTCTTGTTTCTACATATTTAGCGCATAATCTGAAATAATTTTATTTCTTGTTAAAGTCTTATCAGCAGAAGGAGAATTCTTTAAAATACTAGCAGCACGAATTAGAATTAGAATGAAATAAAATTCAATTGATACCTATGATCATATCGTATAATAATTCCAAGCATAATTTGTAATGCTCACTACTCATGAATTTAAAAATATTAAATTCGTCCATTGTTAGAAGTCTTATCAACTGCGATATTACCAGCCTCTGAAAAAAAAAAAAATTATAGAAATGTCTTTAAAATGAAATAAAATTAGGCTGATATTCTTATATATTCATTTTATAGTAAGAGTAATTTTTTTTATTTTTATTTTGTCAGAAGTCCTAAGGAAGCCTGGCCTGGGGCTTTAGGGGCATGAGTTTTGGTAAGAATGCTAGTTGCTCAAATATAAAAAACTAATATATTAAACGGAGACCAATTAAAGCACTTTAAAAGCAGTATTTTATCTTAGATTTGGTTTTAGTTAGCAGCAAAATGCTACACCTTGCCGATGGCATTTATTCACTTGATACTGAAAATAAATTATTTCGATAATGATATGTTATGTAATTGTAAAGAAATACTTATAGAAAAGTCTACAATGGAAGTACTAATCGATTAATTTGGCATTGTTGTCTCAAAAAGGTCCCAGATTATATATATGTTATATATAAAACGCAAACCTGGTGAAGGTAAGAAAAAGCGGATCTAAGCAGTTCGAGGGAATAAAAGGATTAAAGTAGGGCTGCTGCATGTCACGTAGCTTGTTAAAATTTTCCTGAATTAAGCGTTGCCGAAATGGAAGTATCTGTTGAGGACCATACACATATGCTCAATCTGCTTGGTTGATCATCACATAATGTTGGCCCAGAATATGGAGAATTTGAAGCTTATGATAAGGAAGTTAGGAGATACGAATTGGAGTATAAGGATGAATTTCGCAAAAAAAAGTATATGGTTGTTGAGAATACAGTTCTGAGGTAGACTTGAGACCGAACAAATGGTCTTTATGTGTGCGTATATAATATAATAACATAGGTAATTTAATACGTATAATAATATATATAAACAGTCTGGGTATCACTATGAGATCCGACAGCAAATAATCTGTCAAAATTCCTCAACCTAAAGTTCCAATTTACTGACAGACCCAGTGGGGCTTTGGATAGAGCGAAGGATTTGGTACCTCCCCACAGACGACGAATAATAATAACCACATTATTGAATGGATTTTTCAGTTTTTCTGCGATTGTTCCCGAAATCGGCTCTAACATTTTTGTACAACTTTTATCGTAAACATTTCTTCGGGAAAATTCATTTAACATGGGTTTTTGCGGCGAAGAGTGAGGTTATGATTTCCTCTTGAATTGTGCTATTTTAGTTTATTATACAGTTCTGTCATGTAAATAATATTAAATAGAATTAAATATGTTGACAAAATTACGAGTTTGAAGAAAATCGGTTGACCAGTAGTGCGTTATTACTGAAGAGCCTTTTTTTTTCAGTTTTCTCTACAAAAACACGGATGGATTCTATTAAATTTAGTAAAAACACTATGAATACGTAGACCTATAACTTTTAATTGAAATTTTTTTTCGTAGTTTATTAAAAGAAGTTTTAAGGTCGAAATTTTAAGGGGTTTTAAGGGAGGTTAGCTTTCTTTAAAAAAAAAAGTCATTTTTAATTAATTTAGATTCTTTCATTGAATTAAGATATCGAGTGAATCTTTCATACAAGATTTTTTTTGTATTAAACATGTCTAAATATATTGAAAATCTTTCTGGCTAAATAGTACCTACTTTTTCCACCATGCCTGGTGAAGTATAAAGAGCAGCAAGTGAAGTACCTCTAATAAACTGAAATGAAGTTGTTGCACCTCTCCAATCCATATCTTGAGCTAATGCAGCTATTAGTAACATTAGGATCTCTGTTAACCTAGGAAAATTCTTTTTAATACATTAGAATGACTAAAATAAAAAATGATTAAATAAATATTTAACAAAATTAAAAATAATAACTAAATTTTACCGTTAATTCAAGCTAATAACGATTTTATCATGATCTTTTAGGTTTATGCAGCCATTTATATGAAAAAAAAAAAAACTTGAGTTTCCGGGTTGAAACCGGAGTCAATGGTTTGCTAAAAACCGACGTTTCGCCCATTTTGCAATGAGCCTCTTCAGGGTCGGTACACCTTGAAAGCCAATAAGGCAATGAACTTTGGAAGAGAGCCTTACGAGGTCTCAACCGGAAACTCTTGGTTTTTCGATTTTATCATTATTAGTGGAACATTATGAATGAAGGCCCATTAAACCTAAAATTTTAGTTCAAACTTTTTAAGCTCATAATCATTTCAAAACGGAACGAAATGGCTTGACAGATCGTTTGGCTTGAGTCTATTCGCCTAATCTGAGTCTAAAAATAATCCCAATTGCTTAAGAAGCTTTAATTTCTTTGATCATGGATTATAACAGCGCGTGTTTTCTTGTGGATGAATTTGTAGACGAAAGAGGAGAAAGGCAATAAAGGATCTGTGAAAAACTTGATTATAATGTCATATTCTCTGAAATAGGAAGGATAACAACAGATCATAATTATTCCCGCTACTGGACCGGACCGATCGTGTGGCCGGCCGTCTTTTCTTCAAACTCAGTAGCACATGCCACACATGCAACACATTTTCGAATAGATATTTAATTATTTAATAATCCTTCAGTTAATAGAAAAACATTTATACAATATTATAATACTTACGTTAATTTACAATAATGTTGTATATTGGTATAGGTTGTAAGCAAAACGATGAAATGAAAAGCATTAAATGAATGCAATTCATTATGAAAAGGAAGATTTGGAATTGATTTAAATATACCACAAACGAAACTGTAAAAGAAAAAATATAATATTTATTAGAAATAAAGAAAAGAAAAAGAAATAGATTACGGCTGGTAAAAAATGCAGTTTTAACCAAAGAATTTATTATATATGTCTGCGCGGCAGACACCCAAGGCGAGATGGCGAGTAACGGGGGGAAAAAATGAATAATAATGTAAAACCAATGGAAACGAGACTTACCCTTTGGTGACGGTGAGTGATGAATCAGAAGGGTTGATGAGACGAATGGCGGACTGAGAAAGAAAGAGGTGGCGTGTGTGTGGTGTGCGTGTGCGTGTGGGCTGAGAAAGGAACTCAGGTGAGCGTAAAGGGATTGGAATGCTCCTTTAGAAGCGGATGACGCTGTTGTTGAAGCGGCGGGTGATGGCGAGTCTACTAAGGCGCAGATGATATAGCCTCGTGAAGGTAATGGCGCGGAGAGATTATTTTCACTACTCACCGATGAATTAATATTAATTAACAAGGCGAATAGGTGCGTATAAAGCGACGCGAAATATAAAGGGTGAATTCACAGTACACTAACTAAAGAAGCAGAAGCGGTAAATACGAAGTTGCATTGGCGAGATATTGAAGGTAAGTGAGTCGGAAAAGAGAGGCGTTGTTAGAGGCGGCCGGATGGGCAAGCGGAAATAGTGGTGAAGAAGGGTGGTGGTATGAGACGAAGGAAGCTGACCCTTTCCATAAGAACGGAAAAGGAAGACGTGGGTAGAGGGTTCGCAGAAAAAGGGCGTTGCAATTTTAAAGAATATTTCTGGTTCGCCCAACCTGCATGACTTCAGATCAGAATTAGCATCAGGATTTCCGTACTTGTACTTAGCGAGTAAAGCTTGACGGGCCGCTATATAAGCCTTTTTCAAAAATATCACAAGAATGAAGTTCTTCCTCTAAAGTAGAATGAGAGAATGTAAACATTTTTAATTGATAAATATAGCATGCTAAGGAGGAACATCTATGTGAATATATCTTGAAAGTGTGCGGTTTTTATTTTTAATTTTTCTTTAAAAATCTATCTAAAATATATTGTTATAAATACAAATAAATTTTATATATGCATATAAAAGAATATTTAAAGTACCTGCCAAATACATCCTCATCAATTTTAAATCTTGGTAAAATATTTAATTTATAAAATATCAACATAACGTATGGGACTAAATCCTGGCCAATCATTTTGTAAGGATTAAATTTGAGCTTTAGTAGGTCGTCAATCATTGGAACGGTTTCTGGCACTTTATATTGGGTTAGTTTACATTCTTGAATCTAAAAACGGAGAATAATATTACCTGATATGAAGCATTTAAACTATTTACTCTTAATGTAAACACACACACACATTCTTTGAGCAATTTTTCTTTAATTATTAATTACTTTTCCATTCAAATATAATGCATTGTTTTTAATCATGCAGTTATTTTACCATAGCTGTTCACGCCTGCATGTCTTAGGGGCTGTACAACTACCTAAGGATAAAGACAGGCACAGCGGTTTTATCCGAAGCGTTTAACGAGTCGGTGTGTCATGGAATATACCATAATAGTGTAAAACATATACAGCGGTGTCGAGCGTTTCATTTCGTGCGGCGGTTTCAAAAACAACGTCGATAGGTGGTTGATGGGAGGAATCAAGTCGGTTTAACTTATCTAAAGCGTAGGGTGTTTCAACGTATTCAGATACGGGCGTTTGTTGACTCGTTTTATTTAGAAATGGCTGGAAAAAATTTGCTAACGGGGATAGTTATTACCAAATTTTCCTCTAGTGATTTTCTCATGTTTGTATCGTTCTTTATTAGCTTTTCTTGGCAAATTGTGAGTAACTCATCAAAAAAGTACTTCGCGACATTCTAGTGAAGTTGAAAAATTTCTCATCACTTTGTAAACGTTTGCAAACAACGTATGAAAATGCCATATTTGTTACCTTCCTTTGAAAATTGGATGTATCCACATTCTTCGTTTTAGTTTTTTTTTTTAAATAAATTTTCCAATCCAAATACAATATTGACAAATACACAACGTCATCCATGCTGCAAACCGCATAGATCACTGCACAAATCGCTTAATAAAACAGCCCAATGTGGTTCGTTAGAAGGCTGCCGACTCGTTAAGCGATCCGGCTGAAACCGCCATGCCTGTATTTACCTAAGGTACTTGACACAGAAGCGCATGCGTCATAATAACACCTCCTGTATCCCCAATCTCTTCGTTATAGCACACGGTCCATCTCTATCCGGAGGTTTTAGAAACATAGTGGGCTGTAAACTGTATTGACACATCAATGTTAACATTATTGCATTGTAGTTATTGATGCAATTATAAATTAAATGAATTTCTTGATGTTCTAAATTTACCCAAAATATAAAAAAAAAAAAAATTCTTTTGCACGTGTGTGTACAAAATACCTCAGGAACGAAGAGTCGCAGGAAACTCAAACCACAGCGAAGTTTCGGAAGTCCGGTTTCGCCAAACAGAAGTGCACCTTTTACTACATGATTTCCTCATTTTTTTTTTTTTTGCGATTTTCTCGAAAATGGCCTTAGCGATTTTTTTTTAAAATATCCATTACTACCTACACTCATAAATACTAGGTATTACTTATATTTGAAACAATTTTTCACAGAAAACAGATATTTGGTGGGTTCTGGGGGAGTAGTAACATCAAGCTTTTCTCTAAAGTGCCCTTGAATAAAATGTATGTTTATACCAATATATAATATTAACCAGAGACGTGGGTCCTATACAAAATTTGAAATGTAAAGACTAGTACTGACTAATGACATTTCTGCCTAATTGGTGAATTATCATATATTTTTCAACTCCTTATAATGGTCTGCCTTTAGTGAGGATGATGATAGATAAAAAAAAATGATAGATTACTTAGTAACAGAAACCACGCTACGCCAATCATTTCTAGTAATCACATGAACGGAAACAGTAAATAATGTTAATTTTTTTTTTTTTTTTACTGAACACATATTTTGGGGTCTTCTTTCTTAGAAAATTATATTTTTTGAAAATGGTCTCAAAAATGCAGGAATTAAAATGCATGACCAGAAATTGAAGATAATCGTTTGACAAGAAATGCGACTTATCAGACAAATTTTCCGAGTTTTCCTGAATGGCTTCAATGATTTTTCTTTAAAGACATTTTCCGTCATCGACCACAAAATAAAGCAGGCTACCACGGAAAATGTCTTTGATGCTTTCCATCTCTGCGGAACCAGCCATCACAACAATTTTTCTTTAACCTTGGTATGGTAACTGCAAATATTTAATCATATGAAACATTTTTCCCCCAAAAAATAATGATAGAGGTTATGGAGAAACTGCTGTTCTAAGTTTGGTTGAGGGTTGACATAGGCACTGTTAGTCTCATTCATAATTAAATATTGGTTGAGACTAGCGCATCATATAGTAAGTAACAAACGAGTGTAAGAAAAAGGTCCCTTTTACCCCTTGCAATAATCAATTGAACTAATTTAGAAAGAGATGCACTTAGGCCCCTCTTTTTGACCCCCACCGTGTCCCCAAATACATATATTACACTTAACTTAGGCAGTTTGGTTACTGTAAAACACTTAGGTTTTCAGTTAGCTCAGTGGTTAGCGAACTGGACTCCCATGCGGAGGACCCGAGTTCAAGTCTATGCTGCTCTTAGATTTTCTCTTTCTAGGAGCCTCTACAGCTCACTATCTGGAGGCCGGCAGTGCACTGAGAAGGCTCCAGACACGAATGACCATAGATGTTGACGCGCCTTTAATTAAAAAAAAAAAAAAATAGGTCTTCGGATTAAGACCGGATCAGTGGTTTGTTTATAAATGACGTTTCGCCCATATTACAATATGCCTTTAATGTGAATCATAGAGCAGTCAGTGGAGGGGTGGGGCTTAGCTTCCCCATCCAAGCTGTAAATGGCTGTTGGTTGGCACTATGCGGGGTTTAATTTTCTCTCTCTTACATATTAGTTGTTGGGTGACGAGATCTTCCTTCCGCTGTCTATTTGCAGTTTTATTTTGGTATAGGAAAACCGTTAAATATTTTTTTCCTCTTACATATTTTATGTAATGTTATTTTCATGGAAACTGGCATCTTTTTTAAAATCAATTTGAAATATATTGTAACGCTAGGAGAGAAAGCTGGTACCTCAAGTTCTCCTAGTGGCCGCTAGGAAGCGCTGGCGGCGCGCTCTAACCCTTTCTAGAAGAATCGAGAAAGTTCTAGACCCTTCTCCACTGGTATAAATAGTGGGGCCACGGAGAGTCAAGGAGAATTTCTTGTTACAAACAAAGTGTACGTTTGTGAAAAGTGTATAAAAAGTGAACAAAGTGAACTTTTGTGGTTTAAACTGTGAATTAATTATTATTAAATGTTGTATTTATAATTTATTGTGTATAACAATAAATTGGTGTTTTTCTTATTGAAATTTAGAGTATTTTATCTAAACGAACCCACTTAAAACTAGTTGCAGTAGCTAGTTTAGAGGGAAAAACGTTATAATATGGTTTAGAGTCACCTTTGATAATCGTGTTAGCATACAATCTATCATTTGCCGGTAGAGAAATTTTTCTTCAACTCTTCTATAATGCTTTGCACTTTCCATAATTAATCCACAAGCCAAACCAAATCCATTTGCATTTTGCTCATCATACACTGTAAAATATGGTGCTGTCATTTTATTAAAAAGTTTTACAACACCTTTTATATGTTGGCACATGATTATGGGAAATGTTAGACTGTTCCTGCAAACAATTGAATATAGTATAATTATTTTAATTTACATTAATTGATCCGTTTGGATCATTAATTTTAATCATAAGTTATAAAAAACAACAATTGATTCCAAGTATTTCGAAATTTTATATTATTTTGGATTTTTATGGAATATCTCACGTAAACAGGCAGCATTTTGATAATAAAATCTGATGTGAAATAATCTCAATCATTTCTTCTTCCTTTTTTTATCTAACAAATTTTCAACTCGAAACTTAATAAACATTCAGAGTTATTAAGTTTCTACAGGAATGTAAAGTATAATGAGCTGGTGGACTAAAAGGATTAGCTTTCAAGAAGCCATGTTATGCGAAATGCCAAAAGAGTATTCAGGAAAGTGGTATTCTCTATAACTGTTTTTCCCAAGCTCGTTGAACCCTGTGGAAACGAATCCATCTTGCTTCGAGTGTCTAATATAATTACTTTCTTTTACTCCTAGTAAGTGGAAGTATTTTAATCGTGTCAAATTTTCGATATAGAATTTTCACCGGAAATATCCGTTTTGAGGTCCCCTGAGTCCAAACAAGTGGTTTTTTTTTCAAAGCTCAAAAACGAAAAACCGGAAGAAAGTCTGAAACTTGATATTACGTTTAGGTATCACCATGGGATCTGAAGGTGCGTTATCTGTCAAAATTCCTCAACCGGAAGTACTACTTTACTAGTTTTTTCTTTACTTTTTTTGGGATTTTCTCAAAAATGGCTCCGACGAGTTTCTTTAAACTTAGTATATATCAACTACACATACAAAGAGCTACAACTTTTATTTGAAACATTTCTCCGGGAAAATTCATTTAAGGGCACTTCTGAAGGAGGGTGGGGTTAGGTTACATCTTAACTGCTATTTCAATTTATTAGACAATTCTGTCATCTAAATAATATTAATTAGAATTAGATATGTTGTTGAAATTCTGAGTTTGAAAAAATCAACACTTTACTAAATGATTTTCTTCACTTTTTCAGCGATTTTCTCAAAAAATGGCTCCAACGATTTTCTTGAAACTTCGTATATAAACTACACACACAATGATCTACAACTTTTATTTAAAACGTTTCTCTGGGAAAATTCATTTAAGGGCACTTTTAGAGGAGGAGTGGGGTTACAACATCGTCTAAAGTGGTATCATAGTTGATTATACAATTCTATCATCCAAACAAAATTAATTAGAAATAAATAGGTGGCCAAAATTCTAAGTTTTAAGAAAATTAGTAAACCGGAAGTGCGCTTTTACTGAACAGTTTTCGTCGAATTTCGTTATATTTGGTACGCAAACTATAACATTTGTCAATTATCATTTTGAGAACAGGAGTAAGAGAAAGTTGTGTGAGTGTTTCACAACAGATTTTTTTGAAATGAAATGAAGCTCAAATTTTACTTATTTGTCATCTAACATAAATATGACAATGGAGGGGGCATAAGGATCAACCTTACTAATCTTAGCAGGTAGAGAAGTGAGGTTTATATTATGGCACAGTGGAGCGCTCTACAAATCATTTATAACATTTGAAATTAACGTAATAAATTCCGTACAACTATTTAAAATCAATTTTGTGGTGGGGGGGGGGGGTTCGGTTAAAATTATTACGTTTTTAGAATTTCATCCGTCGTAGGTAGCATATTTATATTGTTCCTGTCCAGTTTCGGATTTTCATCCATCGTCTGAGCAAACACCAAGTTCGTGCAGAGAGTTCACTTCAACGTAATGTTTTTGTTTCACTCACACTTGTTAGTTTATGTAGGGAGGTTATAAGGTTATGTTACTATGTGGGCGTGTTTGTCTAATCTTCGTGCTTGATATAGTGGTGGTATCTAAATGGAATACCACCTTTTTGAACTTCCTACTACTTTTCGTTTTGACATGTTTTGTTAACGAACACATTTAGACCATTCGTTAAAAATATTATTTTTTTTCGATTTCAGGGGACCTCAAAACATTTATTTTTGGTGTAATCTTAATTTCGAAATATCTTCCTTTCGAAATTCGCAATACATCCTCTTACTAAGGAGTAACAAAAAGTAATATACCTTCATATTGGATTGGATAAAATATAAATAAATCCTATAATTGTTTATATGAAATATGGAAATATTTATGAAAGCAAATTAACTTTTTGTCCATCGTTAAAACTGAGTTCAGTAATGAAAGAGGCTACGTTATCTTTTATAGAGTAAAATTAGGAGAGGTGACGAAAATTACAAAAAAAAAACCTGGTGTGAAACACTCACACAACTTTCTCTTACTCCAGTTCTCAAAATTAGAATTGACAAATTTTATAGTTTGTGCACCAAATTTAATGAACTTCATCGTAAACTGAAAAAACTGTTCAGTAAAAGCGTACTTCCGGTTTACTAATTTTCTTGAAACTCAAAATTTCAGCCATCTATTTATTTCTAATTAATTTTGTTTGGATGATAGAATTTTATAATCAATGATAATAGCACTTTAGAGACAAACATAACCACACCCCTCCCCCCTAAAAGTGCCCTTAAATGAATTTTCCCAAAGAAATGTTTATAATAAAAGTTGTAGATCTTTGTATGTTTAGTTTATATAAGATGTTTCAAGAAAATCGTCGGAACCATTTTTGAGAAAACCGCGAAAAAGTGAAAAAATCATTTAGTAAAGTGATAAAGTAAACGCACTTCCGGTTATCCAATTTTTTCAAACTCGGAAATTCAACAACATATTCAATTCTAATTAACATTATTTAGATGACAGAATTTTCTAATAAACTGAAATAGCGCTTTAGATGCCCCAAAAGTGCCCTTAAATGAATTTTCCCTGAGAAATATTTCAAATAAAAGTTGTAGCTCTTTGTATGTGTAGTTAATGTACTAAGTTTTAAGAAAATCGTTGGAGCCATTTTTGAGAAAAACGCAAAAAAAATTATTCCAAAAAAACTAGTAAAGTGGTACTTCCGGTTGAGGAATTTTGACAGATATCGTACTGGCAGATCCCATGGTGATATCTGAACGAAATATCAAGTTTCACCTTTCTACGTTTTTCTCGTTTTTGAGCTATGCTGTTCACATACACACACGCAGACCACATTAGTACAAACCACTTTTTTGGACTCAGGCGACCTCAAAACGGATATTTCCGGTGAAAACTCGATATCGAAAATTTGACACGATTACAATACTTCCTCTTATTGGGAGTAAGAGAAAGTAAAAAATGTACTAATGCGTTATGAAAATTCAGGTAATCACCAGTTGCTGATGCGTATAAATCTACTACCTTTAGTTCGTAGAGCACAGAAGCACACATATTTACTGAAGAGTTGTGCAATACGTTCACTGCTGATCTCTCTACCCTTCGACTAACTTGCATGACGCCACTGGTGGTAAACAGGAGAAGTAAAAAGCCCGGTCTTTTTCCCTACCACTGTTATCACTCCTAACTTTACCCTAGATATATGTAACTTACTGAAGCTGTTCACATTTACAAACAATTTATTCCTTTAATCATAAAATGCAATCTGTACAGATATGAACGTTCCATTTTTCCGATTTTTTTTTTTTTTAATAACTTTCCGTGAAATCTATGACAATGATTTCAAGTCGCGTGAATATTTCACACTACATTTTTGAAATTTACGCTACTGGCTACGCGGCCATGCTTATATCACATCAGTAATAATTAGAGGTATTTAAAAAAAATCTGACTTGAAATAAAATTTGTAATTTGGTTTTTGATAATTATTTTCTTTAATTTCATAATATATTCATAAGTTTTTACCTTAAAAGCCAAACTCCATCCTCCACACGTACTAAATCTGTATGAGCATAAGGATCCCTAGGTGCATGTTTGCAGTTGATTATTTGCCCTTTTTTAGCAACTAAGTTAGAAATAGTACAGTTTTTTGGAAGGTAGATTTCATTGATATTCTGAAATATTATTTAAACAGAAAATATAGGTAATAAAAATAAAAGAAATAAAAATAAAAATAAAAAATTTAAAAAATCTGGTGTGAAACACTCACACAACTTTCCCTAACTGCAATTTACAAAATTATAATTGACTAATTTATAGTAATGAAATGCGTCGGTGCTTTTATGGAGAAAATCATTGAAACTGAAAAAAAATGTTCAGTTAGATGCACTTCCGGTTTACTAATTTTCCTGAAATTCGGAATTTTGGCATATTTATTTCTAATTACTAATTATTTTTTAGATGGTAGAATTGCATAATCAACAAAAATAGCACTTTAGAGGAAAACATAACCCCACCCTTCCCCCAAAAACCCCCTTAAATGACTTTACCAGAAGAATTGTTTCAAATAAAAGTTGTAGCTCTTTATATGTGTAGTTCACATTCCTAGTTTAAAGAAAATCGTTGGAGCCGTTTTAGAGAAAATAGCAGAAAAGACAAAAAATACTGTTCAGTAATACCAGAACGCACTTCCGGTTATCCGATATTATTCAAACTCGGCATTTCAACAACATATTTAATTCTAACTAGTATTATTTAGATGATAGAATTTTGTAATAAACTGAAATAGTACTTTAGAGGAAAACCTAACCCCAACCCTCCACCAGAAGTGTCCTTAAATGAATTTTCCCAGAGAAATGTTACAAAAAAAAGTTATAGATCTTTGTATGTGTAGTTGATATATCAAGTTTAATAAAAATTGTTGGGAGCTATTTTTGAGAAAATTGCAAAAAAGTGAAATAAAAAAAAAAATCTGGTGTGAAACATTCACACAACTTTCTCTTACTCCAGTTTTCAAAATTGTACCTAATTGACAAATTTTATGGTTTGTGAACCAAATTTGATGAAATTCTTTGGAGTTCGTCGAAAACTGAATATGTTCAGTAAAAGCGCACTACCGGTTTACTAATTTTCTTGAAACTCGGAATTTTGGCCATCTATTTATTTCTAATTAATTCTGTTCGGATGGTAGAATTGTATAATCAACTATGATAGCCCATTAGAAAAAAAAAACATAACCCCACCCCCAAAAGTCCCTTTAAAGGACTTCACCAGGAGAAATGTTTCAAATAAAAGTTGTAGCTCTTTATATGTGTAGTTCACATTTCTAGTTAAAGAAAATCGTTGGAGCCATTTTCGAGAAAATACCAGAAAACTGAAAAATACATTTCAGTAAAAATGAACTTCCGGTCATCCGATTTTTTCAAACTCGAAATTTCAACAACACATTTAATTTTAATTAATATATTTAAATGACAGAATTGTATAATAAACTGAAATAGCACTTAAGAGGAAAACCTACCCACCCCCAATGCCCATCATGCTTCTTCATTTACTTCCGGACAAAAGTTCGAGTTTCTGGCTTCCAATTATATTAAAAATCCATTCATTCACCCAATTATTATTTTTTAACTTTATTTGTCATTTACAACTGTACTATGGTACAATAAGTAAATACGGTAAGGGTGGTAAATGGCGTGAGTGGCTTGAATGGTGATCATCCAGTGATGATCTCCATTAGTCAACAAGGTGATCGCGAGGCCAACGACGCCTCAGTCGCCTTCGGGGGTTGGAAGGAAGTGTGGTTGAGGATAAGTTAGCTGCTAATGGATTAGGATGTGTTGATAAGTTTTTGTGAAATTTATTGTAACGTGTTTTAGTAAGTTCGGATATAAAAGGAATTTTGAGATCTTTATGTATAGTTAGGTTACTGACATAGAATGGAGCGTTTACAATGCGGCGGAGGATTTTAGATTGAAGTGCTTGTAATCGGTTGATATTAGATCGTTTAGCTGAACCGTAAAGTTCAAGTCCGTAAGTTCATATAGGTGCTAGGAGGGATATATGCAGTCGTCTTTTATTGTGAATTGTTAGTTTTGATTGGTGATCAAGTAGCTTGGCTAGATGCTACTCGTTAGATCTATTCGTTTAAGACATGTGTCGCGTATTTCTACGCAAATTGATAACGGCGGGGACAATTATTTGTGGGAGCCCCCCTTACTATGTTTGAAATCTGACTGGTCACACGGTTGATCCAGTCGTATTTCTTAATATTCTATTTATATGAAAATTCATGCTATTTTTTATTCGTTTAATACTACATTACAATTAGTGCCTTGCAGAATACTGTATTGATTGAAGGATCATGTTGTCTAACATGTCTGATCTAGTAAGCGCTGCTTGCACTTACAGGGGTCCACCCCTGTGAGTTTAGTTCTGTTTCAAACGCCAAGTCTAACTGTACTAGTTGTTTCTGCTTCCTGGCCACTGACGCCATCTTGAATACTACAGCACGTGTTTCTAAAACGAAACTCAACTTTATTGCAGCTCCAAGCAGCTAATCCTTACAACTGAATCTAATTCTACTGAAGACATCTCGTCCCAAGCACGTTCAAGAGGGGTTATTCAACTTCGCAATTAATTCTTTATCAGGTTGGGACGCCAAGGCTGGTGGTAAGAACAGTTATTTGGTCCTTTTTTCAACCTAATTTCCTCTAATTATTATTATTATTGCCAATATCTACTTTAACAGTCTTGCTTTACTAGCTGAGGACTTGGCAACCTTAAAAAAGCAATTTACAATATTGCATGCATTACTGTAATCATCAACTCAATTGGAACGATCCAATTTGCATCACTGACAACTTCAAGTGCAGTATGATTCATTATTTAATGTCTTATATTAACTCATTTGAGGAACTAGTACCAGTTGAATTTAATAGCTGAATGACACAGCCTTACACAACAGTGTGGCCAGTCAGATATAGCACTTTTACCTTACTTCTCGTGCACTGGGAATCTTCACATCAGGTATTTTTTTGGTTAACTAAATACTTTTTGCATGTGCTACATTAACTTCTGCCGGCACTTATCTCAAGGGTGTATAACTTTATTATATGATCATTAATTGGAGTTGTTCAACTTATAACAAGACATTGTGCCATTTTAAACACATAATTTTTTGGTAAAGATTCATAAAGGTGTATTTTCTTGCTTTTATTAAAATTGCTCTATTCTCTGTTTAGAGCTGGTCCTCCATTGATTAGAAGCTGGAACGTAGGGCTTGTTCTCGCATCCATAGCTTCAGACGCCAGTACCTAGGATTTGCATGTGATCTACATTACTATCCAGGCCATTACCAGTGCGTTGCACATCAACGTTGCCCGCTGAAGACCAGGAATTGGGTTATCACTGTAATTTACGTGTAGCGACAGAAATGAATGTACAGTTCAAAAGAAAAATTCGGAACTTATTCTTATTACCCCCTCCACCTGAATCCCAATCTTTAGCAAGTGGAATAATTCCCAGTAAATATTCCACATCATGCATGAGAGAATTCCAGGAGAGTTTCTTGTCAAGGTAGAGTCCCAAGTACCGCACATGATCGGCTGAAGGAATAGCAGAATTATATAAGTAGACAAGGGGCAAGAGTTTATCATTTCAGTGTAATAACTATGTATTTTGATTTATGTGGATTGATTTTTTTTTTTATTCGCCATTTTTACAGCCAAGGTTACGCAATTTATTAAAATGAAAAATTCAGGAAACATTTCAATTTTACAAAAGTTTCCGAAATGAAGCATTCAGAGTTTATTCTCAAACAATGTAAAAATTGCAATATAATTTATTTGTTTACGACATAGAATTTTCCACTTTTAAAGAGCCGCGTTCTCTCTATTAGAATTTGGCATCTCAAGGGGCTACGTTCTAACAAAAAAATTGGCTATCCCTTTCTTCTTTCATATCTAGTTCACTTTAATCTGAAATCTTTGGAGTTATTAAGTTATATTCTTAAAATATATATATAATTTTGCTTAAAATAAATATGAATACCATTTTGGGTTCTTCCTTTCGGGAACGTTGAGTGGTTATGTACATATCGATTACTTTCTGAGCTAAATTTTCATCGATGAAATGCACCATACAATCTTCTGCTTCAAATATTTTTAAAGCTTCCCTTTTGATCCCTTTATAAAGTAAAAATTCGTTTTCTAAAACAAAAAAAACTTCAATAAATAAATTCGTAGTATATGTTTAGATGGTAAGAATCTTACTTTTTATTAAGCATTAGTTGTGTTATGCGTCGATTATTATTTGTTACGACCTTAGGCGGCATCTTCGAACCGTGAATGTAACCAAATAATATAATCTCGCATTGTAATATTTTGGCAAATTTGTTTTTCAAATATTCCAGTTGTTGTTATGGACTAAGATATCATGATTTTCTGATGGTCGACTAGTATATAAGACCAGGGCCGGTTTAAGGCATACCCGAGAGCTCATGATGTACTCCGACAAGAGAGAAATGATAGTAGGGGAAGATGGGGCTTGTTGTTACAGGGGCTTGTCGTTAGAGTGTAATTTTAAAAAATCGGTTGATAGAAGCACTCTCTAAGTGGTCAAAGTTGAAAGATATGCGAGTGCTGTTTGTTGTAACCAGTTCCCGCTAAGATTCTGTACGGCGACGTTGTCTGACTTTCCTCGAATTATCATAGTGAAAGCTACATTTTATTATTGAAACGAAAGCTGTGATCTGAAAACTACTAAAGGTAAGGCTTTCACATTTTTCGTAAGTCAGGTTTTCATACTTTTACTAAGTTTTAATTCTTACATCCTGTTAGGTCGCGGCATCTTGGACAGATTACCTTTGCTTCGCCTTTATTGCCCTTTTTATTACTATACCACGGTTAGTCCCTTACCATTTCCAAATTATTATTTCCTTTTTTCTCTTTCATCGCCCGCCTCGTTCTCAAGCTTCCCCACATTGTTACTTCTCTTTCTCTCTTGGTGGTGGGATTGTCGGCACCTCGATCTCTCGGGGTCTACCCCTTTCTTACTTCCCCGCACCCTTTAAACGTTCTCTATTCCTCCAAAATTTCTTCACATGTCTTCTACAGTGCCTTTAAATTTTGTGTCGCCTTATATTCATATTGACTCTTCGGTGAGTACTAAGAATTACCTCTACGCGCCATCGCCTTCAGGAAGCTATTTCATCTGCGCCTTAGTGGACTCGCCATCACCCGCCGCTTCAACAACGGCATCATCCGCCGCTTCAACAACGGCATCATCCGCCGCTTCAACAACGGCATCATCCGCTCCTAAAGGAGCATTGCAATCCTTCCACGCTCACTTGAGTTCCTTTCTTTCGCCACTCACGCACCCACACCCACACGCACACACATACGCCACCTCTTCCTTTTTCAGTCCACCATTCGTCTCATCAACCCTTCTTCGATTCATCACTCACTGACATTGATAGTGACAGTGAATAGAAATAGAATGGAATGTTCAAGCATTTAAGTTCGTAATAATCCATGTTTAGATCAAGCTGCTATTATTATTAAAATAAAGGATCTGTTAATTTGTTTATTCAACATATTTCAGTTTTATTTCCTTAAAATAAACTCCCAAACATGTATTTTATAAGTTGTATTTTATACAACTTACCCTCCGCATGTAACAACAAGCCCCACCGAAGGGCACGACCGTTACAGTATGCACATTTTAATAGTATTTGAATTTTACGAATGTTACATCATTTTGAAAAATTATATAATTAGTAAAAATAAATGAGACAACAAATTTTCAATTTGTAGCAATTTTGAGTGCAATATACAGCAATTAAAAAAATGTTAACTGTCATTTGTAACAACAAGCCCCACCTTTCCCTATATATTTTTACAATTTTATTTTTATTTTTAGATAAATAAACCTGAATCGAGTAAAATGCGTAAATTTTATATTACTTTAATAGCTGACTCATATAATTACTAAAGTATCATTACTTTCACCTTAGTAAGCACTTTACATTCTTCCATGTGTGATTTTTTGAAATGATACTGAAATATCCTAATGTTCCACTAAGTTTGCATGGAGAAAAGATATTACAAATTCAACAGAAATATTTCTAGTCGGAATTTATTCGAACAATAAGAAAATTTAAAATTAAAACCAATACATTGTAATAACATCAACAATATTGTATACATAGTGTAACAAATTTAATGAAATCCTTACGTGTATTTATGGTTGAAATTGCATATAACTGAAATAACTTCGTTTAAAACACACTTCCTGTCAACCAATTTTCTTCAAACTTACAATCTCGACAACATATTTAATTCTACTTAATATTATTTAGATGATAGAATTGTGTATAATTAACTAATATAACATTTTAGTAGGAAACATGACTTCTACGATTATATGCATTGTCCCAGAGAAATTTTTCAGATAAAAATAGTAGCTCTTAATATGATTAGTTGATATAATAATTTTAAAGAAAATCGATGAAGCCGTTTTGGAGAAAATACTAAAAATCTAAACAATACATTCACTAAAGTGATACTTCCGGTGGGCTCATTTTTACCAAAACTTTATTGTTGGAATTCAAACTTTATCTCGGTGGAATTTAAACAAATATCAAGTTCGAACTTCCTGCGATTTTCGCATTTTGAGTTACGCTGACAGCACATGCACACACAGACCAATTTCTAAAAACCAATTTTTCTGATTCAGAAGACTTCAAAAGGGTTATTTCCGGTGAAAACTCTATATCGAAAATGTGACACGATCACAATACTTCCACTTACTAGGGCTCCCCGCATTACATGGCCTTGGACCCCTTAGGCCATGAGATGTACAGAAATATGTAAAATAAACACTTGAAAAAACTTTTTCTAAAACATTTACAACTATTCCACTAAAATCAGTAGTAGTGATTTTTTCATTTTTGGAATTTAAAGTAAGTTGCACTGTTGCACTCTAACAATTATTCAAATTTTAAGACTCGGATGGAATTTATAAAATATATTCACAACATTAAAATAGACGTTCCTCAATTAAACATTTCTTTTAAATTTTAAAATCAATTTAACGATAAAATTAAGAACTGAATGTAACCTTCCCTTTCTAATGGACAACGTTCTCTTAAAAATTATTATACAGTGTTGCCAGTTTTTCTGTTCTTTTGAAATAGTTTTGTGTTGTAAACAAATACATAATAATATTCAATACTGAAGTTAGTTTTTTTTTACAACTCTCGTCCAGTAGCCACACTCACTTTTGCATCGCTTATACTGGCACTGCTTGTTAGTAATAAGTAATTATTATGATACAAATGTAACTCTGGTTGTAAAGACACAACAATTTTTTTTATTTGTATGATGGCAAAAAATAAATTTATACTACATAATTACCTAGATCTACAATAAGACTCACAACAGATTTAAACATTTGTTCTCCCATTTTCCGATGCAATTTCTCTTCTTCCAATGCAAAAGCATTTTTTAGTGTAGGTAGACAATGGCTGCAATTTAAAATTATTATAGTTAAATAGCTTGTTTTTTTAATTTAAGGCGCGTCAACATGTATTGGCGCCTATGCGGAAGTTTTCTTATAGACAAGCCGTGTTGTGGAGAAATATGTATATCATAATCCCACTGACCACAACGAGTGGAAAGGTTAATAGTGAATAAATAAATTTTGATAATATCTCTCAAAGAATATAATATTAACAAACTATGTATGTTCCGTTTTTTAAGGTTATAATGATGATTATCCTTATTGGAAGAAGAAATGTCCCCGTTTTTTATTTATAGAAATATATATATATTTAAAATGAGGGTTATTTATCATAAATTTGTTACTCTTAACAATAATCCAATTATCTTCTTTAACATTTGTTTCAATGAAGAAATTTTATGTAACAAAATAGATACAAAATAAATTTGTGTAATCTTTCTTCTATATAAAATGTTGATAGAATGATATTTTTACTTCCATAAAATTATACTAAACAAACGTTAATTAAAATGTGTTTTAATTTTAGTATTAACTACAAAATCTGTGTTTATGATTTTAAGCCCTAACTACAAAAGAAGTGGAACTGTATTAAGCGATTAACATTAAGTACTGAAACAATTCCACCGATACATAATAATAAATTTAATGACATGAAAGGAGTGATACGCTGATTCCCTTCTTGAAGAGCTTCTGAAAAATGTCATTAGTGGGAAATCTATTTGGTGGAAATAGCTATTAACTTCATCGTTAACTTGCCTTAGAAATAAGTTTAATTTTATAGAAAAATGATTAAATGTAATCTTGTATGGAACATTTTGCTTATAAATAATTGTTATTTAGTACAGAAATGTTTTAATATAACTGTGTTTAAGCAAACGTTCCCTGGGTAAAAAAAAAAAATTATACCCTCAAGTGTCTACTGTTGTACAACCAATGTAAGCACAAATATAGAGGGCATTATGCAAGGAATAGCATTAGGTTTTGTTAATGAACTAATTTAATAAAAGAATAGGTGTAAAGTTAAAATATAAATATAATAAAGTAAATGTATTGTAACACAAAAATCTCAGTTAAGTACAAATTGTAACGTTTGATAGCGCTACTGTAACCTACACAGAATATAGTTAACCTAACACAGAACATTGTGAGTGCAAGATACCGTACACAGAGTCTTTATATTAAATCATAACATTCGTTCAACGATGATCACACAATTAAGCCCACATTCAATCTATGAAATTAATGACCAAAAAATTAACGCTGTTTTTTTTTTTTTATTGGTATCAAGTTTCTTTTCTAAAGAGATTTGTTTAGTAATATTTTTCACTCATTCTTTACTGTTTATTATGTTTTTTTTTTTAGTCATAGTTTTTAGTAAACATACAAATAATTAAAAAGTGTTTTTGATTAATAATGTTTACATACCGGAAACATCCTTCTGCAATTCCTCTAAGAATCTTTTCATATTCAAATTCCCTGGGATAATTTACGAACCCAACATAGAGACAAAGTTTTTTGCTTAGTGGATGATAAATAGGTAACATATAACAATTTTCAAATGGTACAAAAAATTTTGTATTTAATAAATGATTCAATTCAACTTTTAAACGACCATCCAAATCACCTTCCTCAACAATTGCACCATCTTGTTCTTTTACATATTGAAGAAACCAACAATCAGGCTAAAAAAAAAAAAAAGAATTAAAATATATTTACAATTAATAAGTACAAATTATAAGTTACTAAATTTTGAATAAATAATTAAGTACCTAGTGTCATTATTAACTTATATCAGAAATGAAGACATACTTTTGGTTAATCTATTTTTACTTTCTCTTACTCCTAATAAAAGAGGAAGCAAGGCGACCGAGCCAGATTTCCGAAATTGAATTTTCAACGGAAATACATATTTTGGAGCGAAAAATTTGTTTCAGCGAATGTGAGTGTGTGTGTTTGTGTATATAACAGAATATCTCAAAAACGAAAAGTCTTATGAAGCTCAAATGTAGTATTTCGTTTAGGTACTACCACCGCATCAGACAGGAAGATTTTGGGCAAATCCATCAACAGAAATTGTGACTTTACTGAATTTTTTGTAACGGTTTCGAACGATTTTTTTTAAAACTTCTGATACTATCTACAAACATAAATAACACATTGATAAAATTCCAAATTTGAAAAAATCGGTTAAACGGAAGTGCGATTTTACAGAATAGGTTTTAAATTTCTTCAATTTTTTTTCGAAAACGATTACAAAGAATTTCTTTAAACTTGAAATTCTGGAATGCAACATTAATATTGCACAAGTGATAGAAACGTAAATTGCTGCAGCTCCACAGGAAGCCGGAAATCAATTTTTAAAGGAAAATGTTTTGCGGGACTCATTAAATTTGATAGTGGCTTAAGAAGGAGAATGGATCGGGATATCGTCGACTCGTAATACAGTGCCAATTTAGTCAGCTTAGACGCAGTGATGGCGAACCTTTTGAGCTCGGTGTGTCAAAATTTTGAAAAATAGAAACATAATTCTCGTGGCGTGTCACTCATCAAGTTAATTATTTGTTTAATGCCATTTAAAATAGAAAAGCCAAAATTATGAAACCAACAGTTTACATTTAGAGACTTGTCTTACATATTTCATTGTCACTTAACATACAAAATCAAGTAATATATATATAAAATATAATTGAACAAAAACAGAAAAACAATATAAATTTATACAATTAGAAAATAAATATATATGAAAAATTAGTGACTTTTTTGGTGTGGTGGTTGGTTCCGCAGAGCTGGAAAGCATCAGAGACATTTTCCGTGGTAGCCTGCTTCATTTTGTGGTCATCGACCGGTTTCGGGCGTTCGCCCATCTTCAGGAAGCGTTTTTCAGACAGTGGGACAACACAGACTTGTACAGAGCAAACTTGAGTGTGAAAACTAAGTGACTTTTTCGGTGCTGAAGTTTGTCTGCTAAATCTTCTATTTCGGGTTTATACTTGGTAAATTTCAAGGCCACGGAAGTGCCACTGACTTCATCTGTTAACCGATTCCGTTTGTTTGTCTTAATATTATTTAATGCTGAGAACAATGTCTCACAAAAATATGTGGATGAAAAAATTGTTAGCAAAACAACTAAAGGAGCGGTCAGTAAAATGCACTTTTTTTTAAATCTTTTCAAACGTTTCGACAAATTTATTGTCTTTTTCAGGGATAAAATTAAAAAAAATGTTAATCGGTATTTATAATTTCCATGAAACAAACTAAACACAAAATATGTAGTAAACAGAGAGAGTTGCTAACTATATGAGCTACATTATCAGAAAAAAAAGATTTTTTTGAATTATGAAATTTGTTATCTTTGAAGATGCGTGTCACCAAAAATGAGCTCGCGTGTCAGCACTGACACGCGTGTCATAGGTTCGCCATCACTGGCTTAGAGCTATGAAACACAGAGCACTCTATGTGTTTGACATAGAAACACTCGTTAAAACGGTGATTTGTCAATCAGATCCAGCTAAGAACTTTGCGATCATTTTGGATGTAAATACAGATCTTCACTTCCGGTTGGTTTGTTTTTACACTGAATTTTTCTCTAGGAAATTATTAACCCATAGTAAAATTGTCTTTCGTGAAGGAATGCTAACCAGATTATAAAATCTAAGCTGGATGGATAACAGAATCGTCCCTTTTTGATGAGCTTCAATAATAAACGGCTCCTTGGTGACTGAACTGATACCATAACTCGAGACAATTCATATTTGCAAAAGAAACTACCTACCAAAAATTGCAAAAAAAAAAACTTCATATTTTTTTCTTCTACAGTATTGTTGATAATCTTAAAACAAATAATACTAACTTCCATTACAACTGGACGTCTAAGTTCATATTCACCAATTACGCGTACTATGGATTTTGGATTAGTTCGCATTTCTTGTACAATAAATGCTAGCATACATAGTGAAACCTCCTGTAGCTGTAAATAAAATAAAATTTTAAATTAATAATTGAAAAATATTTGTTGTGATTTTTTTATTTAATTTTGTGAATGGATTTCAATTATTAATAAATTGTTAGAGATTCCTTGGTTCGTCGAATTTGCTTTTGTTTCAATGTGACAGAAAATTTAAAAATGGACTCTAAACTTTGTCCAATTATTGCCAATGATTCTCTTAAAAAAAAAAAAAAAAAACGGATGGTCAAAAATTATATTTTATATTTATTATCATCAACATAATGTAAAAAACTTTAAAAAGCGATAAAGAAATTATTAATTGACACACTGGTAGCTATTCAACATCGAATCATGAGTGTTGAGCATACTCTCATTTGAGATATAGGATTAAGTAATAGTTATGAATCCAATAAAAAATTCTTAAAATTATTTCTAGCTAAATTATGAGATTAAGATGTAATTAATAATGGTAATAGATAATGGTTATTTATTTAATAAGAAAGTAGAAATAGAAAGAGAATTGTAAAATGCTTTTTTAATATATCATATTTTTTTCTACAACAGCTAAAACTATTTAAGAAAGGATATAAAAAGAGGTTAAAAACACACATATTATCTCTCTAAGAGATTCTTTTATCTTTCGATTTTAATTTTCTTCGCATCCACCAGGTGGGATGCATATTTGACAGTTTTAACAACATTGGCTTAGTTTAAAAATGAATATAATAATTACTTACATATCTATTGATTTTCTTTTGCAATATTATTACAGATCTATCATACAATGAATTAACCAAATAAAATAATTTTCCTGGGTCACCAAATAAGATTGGCTCACATTTCTTGGCTTCAGACCTGAAAATTGAAAGATAATTTTTTTTTTTTGTTAATAATGTTCATGCAGGATTTTTTAGAATGATATATTCAATACTTCTGAATGAATGAATAAATGAAACTTTATATATAAGGTAAAAACAATTGTTACAAATCATACAAAAGAAAGAAAGAGGTTTCAGACAAAGTTACTAATTACGTAGATAAATCATTTAATTAAACCATTTACTTACATTTTAAGGCAAAAGAAAAAAAAAACTTTAACTACACGGAGTTATTAAAGTAAAATGTTGCTTTAGTCTTTTATGCATATAATTTTTTTAATCAAAGGAACTTAAGTATAAATTCTATAATACTTTTTTATATGAGGGTAAGGATAATGTACAGAGAAAGTTACAAATTTTTCCCTTATAATGGAAATAAATGTTCGACGCTGACATGGAAGTAGCCTTCTAAAATATAATTCATATATTACAATAAAAATTAAATAAATCAAATCAAAACTAAACTCACATGATTAATTTTTTTTATTTTTTATTTTTTTTTTTTTAAAGAAACCAAGAGGTGCTAGTTAATCAATAGAAGTGAATTAATCAATAGAAGTTGTCATAGTTACGTTTACACAATTTATTATAATAATTGTTAAAGTAAAAATTCCAAAAGTTTGTATTAATATTTTTTAGTATACTAGAAATTAAAATGGAGGAAAAATGTTGTGATGATACAAGTGTTTCAAAGCCACCTGAGTATGGAGGATATATACAAGTAAGTTCAACTTATGAAATATTTTTGGTATCTAATTATAATATTATGCGTATTGATTGTTATATTCAGTATAATTGTAATACGAATTACTGGGTTTTAAAAATCGTGTCTATTTGTATTTCTACCAGTACTCAATAACGGAAAATCGGAGGAAGTTCAAACTTAATTATTGTCAGGAGCCTGACAATAAGATCAGGTTAAAATTTATTAAATTAGTCTCAAATTTAAGAAGCTCCCGCTATACAAGACCTTTTACCAGTAAACTTAATCCAATTAACTTCATTGTATAAGCTCTACTTCGCAATTGCCCCTAATCGCTATTGCTTATCGTTCTAATTTTATTAGCGTGCTGCTCATACATTTTGCTGCATAAATGGTCCTAGTATGTTCTTTTCTATATATTATTTTCCATTCATTTGACCATATTTAGATTTGACTAGTGTCGCACCAAATTATTTTCTTTTAAATATATATGCTTTATCATGTATATTGGTTTTAATAATTTCTTATTCGTCCACTTCTGCTGGTGATCCTGAGGTCGGATAGTAATCTATTAAATTACAATATTTAATAGAAACAAAAGCTTGACGAAATTGCGGTGTTAATATTAATGTATTTAACCTATAGCAGAATAAAAATTTGGTAATTTATTATGTTCTCAATGGAATGGATACATATTCTATTAAAGCTTAAGTCATATTCACTGCAAAACTTCCACTGCATTTTCAGTTGCACTATTACATCGAAGGATGAAAATGAACATACAGTAGATATTTCATATCATTGACAGAACAAAATTCTGAAAATTCATTCTAAAAGTGAACACCCCTTTTTAATCTTGAAAATAGTTATTCTCATCTTAGTTACATAGTAATTACCCTCATAATAGTTACTTAATATCTTCTATATAAAATTACAATTATCTTGTTATCTGTACAAAACTGAATTCCTTCATTAGATCAGGTGGCATGACTTCACTAAGGCGTATCCATTTTCTTAATAACTCCCGCCTGAACTGTTGTACGGAAAAATAATTTGTCGTGTCTCCTCGTATACATTTTCATGCTCTTTAAATGTCTCAATGTCTTTAACACTGAGACAAATGATTTCTCGTAACAACGATATTCATTCATTAACTTTCTTTTTAAATATTGGCATGCGATTAATATTTGTAAGAATGCTTCCTTTTTTTTAACTGCCACTTCCAATAAAGTTTTAGTGTAGAATTTTCACATATTCTAACTAATTTTTACAAACTATTAAAATGGATTTCATCGCTTTTTAAACGAATCATTCATTTATAACCATATTTGTTTGTTGCAAAATTTTGCAAATTAAATTGGTATTTTGTGCTCTTCTTCGACAATGGGAAGTCAAAAAGTCAAGCAGCAACTTTGTCAGTTACTTTCTATTTAGATATGCTAATCATTATGAATTAAAAAAAATACTGATAGTTGATAAACTTGTATACTATCATTTATAGTTTTTATAATTTTTTATTCCTCTTTACTTTATTACTTCTCTACTAGGGCCCATAACTTCTGATGGTTGTAGTGATAAAGACAAGTTTTTTTTTTTATAATGTTTAACTTTTCCCAATTAACATTTCGATGGATTGGGCGCCACTTTTCGATGGATTAGTTATAGCTAATGAGAACAACCAATGACTTCAGGAAATATATATGAGATTATACACTCTAGAGACGACAAGAACAAACTACATGAATTAAACTATATTTTAATGTAAAATATGTTACTTTTCTAGGCTGAGAAAGAATCTTGTAATGATGAGAGGGCAAATTTTCTACCACAAATGGAAGATAAATTAAAAATAGATACTGGTAAAGGAAAAGAAGAAATGGGACCGGTTGGTCCATGGGCGACTGGTAAAGTTGATTGGAGCCCTGAAGGAGGTGTGACTGGTACAAGACCTGTAGTAGATCATTATTCCATATCAAGATATAGCACGTCAGAATGGAGAAAACATAATGAGGAAGTCCTATGCAGTTCAGCCGATGATCTTCATAGAGTTAATATGTAAGAAACTATATATTAATATTTGCTAGTTTAAAAATTGTAAGGTGAATAAAAAAATATACGATAAGAGGGTTTGGGTGGTAAAGATTTATTTATGACATAAAAACTGAAATATCTATTTTGCTCTCCGAAGCCTTCTCAGTGCACTGCCGGTCTCCGAGCAGTTTTCTACTATTTAGAAAGAACATTGTTCATCACCGGGCAGAGAGATGTAAGAGGCTCCTAATCACAGGACAGCACTGCTGGGTTCGTACCCTGGACCTCCGCGTGCTATGTCCAGTTGCTACCTCTTGAGCTAATTGCTTCCCTCAAATAAGACAAATAGGATCAATAAGAAATTTTGCGAATAATGTGCATGGTATACATTTTTGAAGAAAATTGTTGGCGTAATTCTCATGAAAATCTCGAATAACTGAAACGCATTTTTTAACCTGTCGGATCTTATCGTGCTATGTAATGGGATTTCAAATTTGTGCGTTTTGCTATTTTTAGTTTTTTTTTTTAATTTTGCTGGTATTTTGTTATACACACACAAACACACAACACACACTTAACCAGGTACTAAAAACATTGTTTACTTTCTCTACAATAAACCGCACTTATAATTCACAAGAAGTAAAGTGGTGAAAATACCTTACAGAGTGAAATAATTAGGCTTGAAAGGTGTAGGGCGCACAAACACTTATATTCATAGAACTGAAGAACAGCATAATCTGTAACATGAACAGTGGTCATAGACCAACTAAACTGTAGGGCAGTAAATATGGAGGATGGCGAGAGAGGGAATGGAAAAGAAAGAAGCAAACAAAGGTCACCTTCTCACTTGAGGAAGGAACAGAAACGATTTGAGAGTTTAGGCTTTAACTTTAAATTGGCAAATAAATTTTTCTTAATAAGAATAAAAATTGGGTTTAATAAGAATTCTAGATTAGAAAATGTATTAATCGGAATCGTAGTAACCATTTGTTATAACCGCATTAAAAGAAAGTCGTGAGTGTTCGCGCAAATACCAGAGCCCCCTAAAAAATGCATTTTCGGTAAAAACTTAATTAAGAAAATTTTATACAATCGAAATAATTATCTAATAGCAAAAAAAATAAATTAAGAAAGATTCATCCTTAATAATTTACTTATTACTTAGTCTACACCCCTAATTGCAGTGGAAGTCCACTGCGTGGCTTCGGCGATACATATGCTAAAATTTGGACATTTTTAATTAGAAATGATAAGTTGTTGAAATGAAGAATTGATCAATTGTGATGGCTCAGATACGTTTTCCTTAGAAAATGGCCATTACAGAATGCATTAACACAGTTGCCTACTAGTTAAATAAAAATATGGGCTTCATTATGGTAGATTTAGTAGAATTTAACTGTAAATACAACATTAATTTTGCCAATTTTTTTTTTTTATAATTTCAAAATTTTTATAATGTTTATATCTTTAACTATTTATTTTTCGTATAAAGGGCTGAATACAACAGTCGTAGAGGTCTAAAATGTACGGCACAAAATGCTGATAAAGTTCAATATGCAAATACTAAACGTTTGGCTGAAAGAACAAACGAAGTGTTAAAATGGAAAGAAGAAATTAAAAGGTCAATAGAAGCGCTTACCGAGGAAATCGGATTATTAGAAAAACAAAGAAAACGATTAACTCAAGCACAAACTGTGCTCACCATGGTACGTTCCATCTCTTCTGAATGTTTAGCCTGTCGTGCAATGAGGCAAGGTCATGATCTTGCCAGAGATGCTCCAGAAGAAGAACTTATCAAGGTTAGTGTCAAGGAATATTTTTTTAATAGTAATCGAATTTTTTACTTCTATTACTGGTGAGCAAGTTTTGGTGATTTCTAATTCGAATTTACCATAGCAAGTTTGCAATTCAATTTTTCAAGCTTCCTAAATTAGAAAAAGTTGTTTTTAAAAATTGGTTTGTCCATGGACAAGGTGAAAAATTCTCGGCCTAATAGTGAAAATGAGTTTTTTCTAATTTTAAAAATGCATTTATTTCTCTCAATGTAATCTCCCTTTAGTTCGATACGCGTAGTGAAACGTTTCTCCAATAACTGTATTCTGTCCCACAAGTGCGATTCTGGAAGGTCTTCAAAATATCCATTTACCGCTGCTTTCAATTCTTCATTTGACCCAAAACGTTTTCCAGCCACAAATTTCCTAAGGTTTGGGAATAGATGAAAGTCAGAAGGAGCCAAATCTGCGAATAGGGAGGATGTTCAAATAATTCATATTTCAACTCCCTCAATTTTCCCTTTGCCAAAGCGGGGCGGGTGCATTGTCCTGGTGAAAGAGGATTTTTTTTTCTTTTTCAAACCAGGCCTTTTCTCTTTCATTTTTTTCATCTAGCTGGTCAAGAAGATGTGCGTAGAGTTCCCCATTAATTGTTTGACTCTTTGGCAGGTAGTCAGTTAAAAGAATCCCTTTGGAATCCGAAAAAACACTAGCCATAACCTTTCCACCCGATGCAATTATCTTTGCTTTCTTCGGTGCAGAGCCAACGGCTTCTACCCACTGCTTGGACTGTTGTTTTGACTCAGGTGTAAAGTAGTGAACCCACGTTTCAACCATCGTAACAAATGGGCGCAGAAAATCGGTTGGATTCTTCTTAAAACGGCACAATTATTTGCCTGTGATCAGCATTTAACAAATGCGGAACCTATGTTGCACAAAGCTTTCTCATATGAGTTCTTTGTTTAAAATGTGCCGTACCCTTTCTTCTGGGATGCCTACAGCCTTAGCTATCTCATACACCTTTAATCATCGATTACCTAGAAGCATACTGTGTATCTTCTCGATATTTTCTTCGGTAGTCGCAGATTTTGGCCGCCCTTCACGGGATCATCTTCAATCGATGTATGACCACATTTAAACTCAGCTGCCCAGTTTTTTAATTGTTGATAACGAAAGTGCAGACTCCTTATACTTACACCAACTTTGGATGAATTTCTGTTGGCGATAAACCATCCAAAACGAAGAATTTCATGACGGAACGGTATTCAGGTTTATTCATTTTGTCAAAAACTCAAAACACACTTCCTTAAACAGCCATATTGAACAAACTATTTGTTTGATCAGATTCACATTTGGTATTTACTTTTGCAACAAGTGCGTCAGCATAATAAAACAGTAATTTTCATTTGAAGGAATGCTATCTATGGGCTAGGCCGAGGACTTTTCACCTTCCCCTAGTGTGTGGGTAGATAAAAAAAAAAAAACTAAAATCACAGTAAGTTTAAACCTGATATTTCTTTTAAGTTCTACCAGGATACCCGACATTAATGTTTTCAATCAAACTTGATCAACCGAAAGTATCACTTTATTAAATGGATTTTAGCTTTTTACGAGTTTCTCGATAACGGTTCCACCGATTTTCTTTAAACTTGTATATGATAAAATTTAGAACATAATAACATTTTTGTGGAAAAATTCAATTCATCTGGGGTATATTACTTTTTTCGCCTTAAGTGCCATATTCGGGATATTATAAGATCCAAGCATCTATATATGCAATAATAATAATAATAATAACTAAATTTATTGCCAAAATTCTCAATTTGCAGAAAATCGGTTTACGAGAAAGCGACTGTACTGAACGGTTTCTTGATAAAGATACCAACGAGATTCTTTCAACTAAGTATGCTAATTTTTCCGTTTTAAATAGATATTACGGGCTCTGAGGGAACTGGAAGATCAGAAGGCATCCCTCAATTGTCGTTTTTACTTTCTCTTACTCCCAATAAGAGGAAGTATTGTAATCGTGGTCATCATTTCAATATAGAGTTTCCACTAGAATCACATATTTTGAGGTCTCCTGAGTCCAATAAATGATTGTTAGAAAATGGTCTGCTATTCATATAGTTTTTTCTGAATAGTTTAACATTTCGCGACTTTCCTCATATAAACACCGATGAATTTCCTTAAATTTGATATACAAACTGTATAAATTTTCAATTACAATTTTGTAAACTAAAGTAAAAGAATAATTTTTTTTTCTTTTACATTGCTTCTGCATTTTCGAATGTGCATATAATATGGGGACTAGTTAAATTATAACTAAACAGTATTTCGAGTACCAGAGATCAACCAACTTGCTGGCCCTATATGTTTTGTTTATAAGTATTAAGGGTGTCAATGTAGGCGTTGAGAGACTGCGATATTTACCGCACGGCAAGATCCTTCAAAGAAGTGGCTGGTCCTCTGTTCCCTACGCGGTACATGACTGTTACAATTAGTGGATATTAAGGTTATTCGCAAATGGAAAATTACAGTTGGTTCTGTGCGATCATCGTGTCTTTATGCAAATTCAAATTTAATTCGGCAATTTTTGTAATTAATTATTGAAATAACATTTCAATTTAATCTTTTACTAATAATCCTTTTTATAATTAAGTAAATATTCTAAATTTCTTACATGAATTTTGTCATAAATTACAAAATTATTAGAGCTCCTGAAGGACACAAATAAAAATACATGCCAAAAACAAACTGCCTGAGTCACTGCCTTGAGGTGCAGTATCATTGGATGCTAAATTGCTGTTCAAACATGCCCGCTAGGGATATCGGTTGCATGCAGTTACTCCATGCACTTCGTCAGAACAGTACACATTACATTTAAACTACAACACTCTTCCCTTTATAGTCAAGGACAAACACACTATACAACTAGGATCTCCGTCCCTATTTAATTGGCATAAGCCAAGAGAGAAGGAAGGGATTAGCTCAGTGGTAGCGCGCTGGACTAGCAACGCGGAGATCCCGGGTTCGAATCCAGCATGCTACCCTTGGATTTTCTCTTTCTAGGAGCCTCTACAACTCATTGTCCGGTGATGGGCAGTGTTGTCTGTAGCTAGATGGGTAGTGTTGTCTGTAACAATGCTTGGAGGCCGGCAGTGCACTGAGAAGGCTCCGGTGGACACAATAGATCTTTCACCTGGCAGTGCAATAACCCCCTACAACAATCTATCTATCTTTCAAACAGCGTTGCCATTTTACATTTAGGAATTTTGGATAAGTCATTCTTGACTGGACTTGAGCCTTTTCAAATATATTTGCTAACATAAAATTTTACACTAGAATATGTATTCACTCCGGACAATATTATTGAAGACCCGGAGCCCGGAGAATGATGGTGGGAATTGGGTATTTCGCCTAGAATTTCATGGCGAAAATTACTAATTTTGTTGGCCGTTTTTTCTGATATTTACAAAAAGGGTCCGCTACTTGTTGTATCCCCGCACTTTTACTTTTAATGGTGGGTCAGTATCATTTGAATCCCTGCGAGAATCATAGGCAAGAATGCCAATCATTTGGATAGAGAAGCACCAAAGTTAATATAATTTATCTTTAATTCAGAAAAAATGGTCTATTCATTTAATTAAGGAATTAAATTTATTAAATTGCAACAAGCAATAAATCATTTAAAATTTGTTTTCATTAATATCAGAATTTTTTAAGCATATTTCATTTACTTTTAATATAATTTTTTAATCTAGGAAGCTGCCCTAATAAAAGAAGTGGGAGAGCTATTTGAACGCACTCTGATACGTGTACAAGAACAACTAGTGAGAAATAAAGCCATGAAACTTAGATTAGAATCCGACTGGTCTGATAAGCAAGAGGCATTTGAATATGAAATTGTAAATGTTAACTTGAAAAATGATACATCTACTATTTTGTTTAAGCCAGCTGCCACCAGATTCAATGAAAAGTTGAGTATAATTCTAAATATTACTTGATGAAAGACTTTTTTATGGCTTTGAGATTTCAATCATAGATATTTGAATAATGAAATGAAAATGAAATTTTATTGCTTATAGAGATACAATCTCATAGCAAGGGTTGGACCTTTCTAGACAGGTATAGGTACAGTTATATAATTATGTTAATCAGAAAGATTATAAATTAATAAATTAATAGAGTGAAAATGAAAAGAACAAATTATGCTTTACAATGACCAAAAATACAATAATAAAATACAATTTTTTTTTTCTTCTTCTTCTTTTATCTAACATGGAATTAATATTCGTACAATAAATAATATTGGTTAAACAAAATGATAAGGGGAGCAAGATTGGATTTTAATGTGGAATAATTTTTCTGAATTTTAAACAATTAGTTACAAATAGGAAGATATTATTGATTTTCTCATTGTCACTACCGCCAATAGTTAATAAATTAAATATTTTGTCGGAGATGGTGTTACAGTGGCCAATGTACTATTAATAAATTTGTATCTTTATTGGTTTAAGACTGGACAAATTAACAGCAAATGTAAAATATTATCTTCGTCGTCCTTACACAGCGGGCAGACAGAGCCAAGGTGAAATGTGACAGAGTATTGAGCATAGCTTAAGTGATTAGTGTACTTCCCAGAAAGACGTAACTGCGACATTATCCTCACTTTGCTGATATGATTCTTAGCTTTTATATACCTTCACCAATGCTTAATGTACTATATAAAATATGTTGAAAGTGCTAGAAATAGCGGCATCCACATCTTTGCTAACTAGATAATTTTCCATTTTCTCTATCAGGTTTTTAAGGTTCTCTTTAATTACTCCTAAATTTTCTGTAGTCCAAATATCTTCAGCTCCTACTGTAACCAAATAGGATCGCAGCTGCTGACACCAATTGTAAGGCATATCCATTGTGTCTAGTAACTCCCTTTGCCTCACGTAGCAAATTTTGGGAAGCTCGTCCGAACCCATTTTTAATAGTTTTGGCCACCAATTTAGCATTCTTTTAAATATTTTACATTTTACATGTTCCTGACCAGTTTCGAGTCTGACAAAATAGTTCGGTGTATTTCTAGGCAGTAAAAGAATAGATTTAAAAAATGAAAGTTGAGCCTTCTCAACTACGTCTGCATAAATAAGGCGCAGCCCAGATCTCTGAAGCGTATAGAAGGGTTGATTCGGAAGTAGTAGCAAATAATTTCGTTTTGGCAGCCCAATCGTCAGATTTACTGTCCATGAGAGTATTCTTTACTGCTGAATTAGCGATTATACCTTTTGCCAGAAAAAGTTTGCTTGCTTGATAAAACTTGCCAGAAGAAGACTGTGGAACACCTAAATATGTAAAAGAATACACTATTTTTAGTCATAGATATTTGAATATAATGGATTAAATAAAAAACCGATTTCCAAAAAAGTGAAGAGTGTTAGGCGAAGAACAAGCATTTAAGTTAGTGGAACTAGAATCAAGTCGAACTTCATTAAGATCTGTGACGTTCAAAAGTATACTAAATTAATGGGATCAATAGAAAATTACGAACAATACTACGCTTATACTCTCTGCATTTTGTCGGTTAAAAAATTTACATAAGCCAAAAAACAACCAGCCGAAAGGAATTTTTACTTTCTCTTAATATTAAAAGAGGCAGAATTATGATCGTGTCCAATTTTCGTAGGATTCTTTTAAGTATGAAAAAAAAATGTTTACTGCAAATGTTCCCATCTCATAATCGGAAATCACAGAAAATTCAAACTTGATATCCCATTTTAGGCATCACCACCTCGTCTGAAGATAAGATTTTCAGCCCCGCAGGCCACGGGTTAGATACATACTTTGGGATTGGCAGAATTCCAAATTTGAATCAGTTAACTGAAAAAAAGAAAAAAAAAGAATTTTTGACTTTTTGGATTTTTTTTTCGAAAACGACTTTTACGATTTCCTCTAAACTTGGAATGCTAACAAGCACAGATATAAACTTGTTACTTTTGTTTTACATATTCCGAAAAAAATTGAATTTTGATAGTTCTTTGGAATTTGTGGAGTTCAATTTCAAATCTTATATGGGGTCGGTTCAATGACATTGGCTCTCTGTTCTTGTCTATAATGTCATCACTTCCACTACCAGCCCGGGTAGCTCCTCCCTTCCCAGGACATTTATGTTAGGATAAAAGTGTAATTTTACTTATAATTGTATTAACATCATTAAAAAAAGTCGTTTGAGTGTTTCATACTAGATTATTTAAATTTTTCATAACTTTATAACCTCCCGCAAATATGTATATACAATCGTCAAACAAGCAAGTGTGAGTTCAACAGAAGCATTGCTTTGAAGTGAACTGTCTCACGAACTTGGTGAATTTGCTCTGACGATGGATGAAAATCCGAAACCAGTCAGGAACAAAAGGAATATGCAAGGCTACGACGGATAAAATACTAGATAAATATATTTACTTATTTAATAAAAAATAAACCAATAATTCTAATTATTTTAGACTTAAATTCCACAAAACTAATTCTAATTATTTTTCGATATTTAGTAAAGATCTCAAATTTTTGTGAATGGACAAAAAAAAAAGTTTCTCAAAAATTGGCTGGACGAGGCCCTAGGAATGAATGGTTAAGAACAGATAGTCTTGAGACTTTGTGAGAGAGTGTGAAGAGTTTTCTAAGATTTATTGATAACAAATAGTAACTGGTCATACCTGCGAAGAGGCTATTTTGTTTTCTTAATCGTCTGTGGGGATAGCCAAGCCTTACCCTACTAAAGCTGCTCTAGGACCATATAGCTCCTCCCCAAGTTCAGAGCCATCTCAAGTGCACTGCCGGCCTGTGGGTAGTAAACAACAAAGTTTCATACCTGTGGACCTGCTAATTCATTAATTAATATATTTATACTTCAATTTAATCTTGTAATTAGTTCTAATTTGCGCTGTTATAAAACATTTTGTAATAATAAAAATTATCTTTTTCCGTTTAATTTTCAGCCAATCTTCTCCAGAAGGATGGGAAAGATCAACGAAAGAAATTTTAATGACATCAGATGCAGTAATGAGTCAATCCTGTGAGTTACGAGTTTTATTAAATGGCCCTATTCTTCAAGATTGTATCAGAGATTTAAAAGCGCAGGCCGAAAAAGTCGATGTGGCTTTAGCGAAAGGAATTTCAGACACAGAAGATTGTGTCAAAGCAATGTTTGCAGAATTAGAAGTAGTAAGATTATATTATATAAATACTGAATTCATATATCTTTTCTTGAAAATTGGTTTTGGTTGTTAATATTGGACTTTGGGAACTACCATCATTCACTAATGGCGTTCTTCTACTCTGGGTCTTAGAAGTCCTGGAAATTTTCTATCATTTCTAATACATTTCTTTTTTTCCTGATAGTTTCTTTTGCTGGTATTTTTGTTTTAGAAAAATCAAATTTATGATTTTTTCCCTAAAATCTTTTGTCAGTGCAGTAATGTTGTTTTTGTCATTTTTACTTCTGCAATCGTATTCATATAGGTGCATTCTGTTTTTTAAGTATTGTGTAGTTTGACCAACATAATAGCTAGACATTGTGTACAGTCTATCTGGTGAACGAGGTCTAATTGTAATTTGTTGGGAGTAGGGTCTTTAAGTTTGCTGCATAATTTGTTAATAGTGTTAGTGCATTTGTGGGCTAAAATGATACTACAGTTTCTGAAAATTTTAGTGATTTTCTCTGACAGTTTGTTAATTTATGTAAAGGAATTGTATTTAGGAGGTTGGTCATAAGAGAAGATTGGTCATAAGAGGAGGTTGGTCATTAGTTGTTATCATAATAATGTCGTGTGTTGGTGAGTGTAGATGACAATATTTCAATAAGCGTTTTATTAATGAGGTGATGAGGATAGCCATTGCTAGAGAAAATTGTAGAAAATCTTTTTTTATTGTTCTGATGAAATTTGGGATGACTAAGGGAAAAAACGCGTCTGGAAAAAGCTTTAAGAAAATTGATTTTTTGGGAATACGGGTGTTGGGATTTGAAATGAAGGTAACGGTCGGAGCGAAGCGTCTGTTTTTTGAGTGCCAGTTAGTAGATAAGAGTATTGTTAACATCGTGTATAACGGTTAAATCGAGAAAGTAGAAAGAAGAACTATTGTTATCTTCCGGCTCGTAAGTAAAATGTAGACAAGGATGGAAAGAATTAAATATGTCAAGAATTGTGTGTACTTGGTCAGATGGTATTGCTGTTAGGCAATCATCTACATATTAGTACAAATATGATATATCGATATATATCAAAAGAAAGAAATTTTCTGTTAATTTTCGTAATGATACCAATAATTTATCCGCGCAGCATAACTGTTTTTAAAACATGACCTTCTAGAATTCCCTTTCACTCACCCCACCCCTAAAAATTTCCTCAAATACCTTTCACTTGCCTATTCAACCCAGCTTTCATTTCTGTAGATGATTTAACAAGACTAGTAACTTTTAATTTTCGTTTTTTATGTTTTTGCGTTGCAACAAATGTGAATGTTTAAACATTCTTTCTCACATCTTCACGACTATCTTATTATGTGAGTTTAAAATTATTTTTATTTATTTTTTTTTTTGTTATTATTATTCTGCATTTTACAATAAATTAATGCATTGAGTTCCTCATTGTATTGTTTTTTAGATTAAAGCCTTGATAAAGACAGGAAACTCTTGGAACGGCAAGGAATGTTTCTTTCTTGACCGATCCTCACCAAATTTCTTCATAACATATTTTATTCAATTAGATCACTAATGATTGACCTCTTTTACCATTATTTACTTATTATTCGACTATTTGACAATTAAATTACAGATTGCGCGGCGAAATGCAGAATGTGAAAAATTAAAATATGATCTTGCAAATGGTATCAGAGGTTTGGACAAAGCCATGAAAGTTGCTCAGACAAGATTAGATAACTTACACCAAAGACCAAGAATTGAAAACTGTAGGGACAAAGCACAATTTGGGTAATTCTTTCTTCCAATATATTATATGTCGTGTTATTTTTTAAAAGTATCTAATTAATTCTTTTTTAAAATAGATTAGTGGATGAAGTAAAAAATTTATCAGAACAATCTACTGCTTTAAAAGGTCAATTAGCAGAAGCTGAGGAAGCATTGCTAAATCTCATACGTTCAAGAACTATAATAGAAAAGGAATTGCAAAATAAACTTAAAACTTTATACATTGATAAACACAGATGTCAGATTATGAGAACACAATATCCATCAGCCACTGCAATGTCTGGATTTAATGCTTAAAATAAGCTAATAGCTAATCCTTATATATAATATGCAAATTTGGTAGACAAAATTAGCTCCTAAAATTTTTTTTAGAATTTATTAGATCAATTGCATGTACACTTTTGAGGAAAATATAATTCTTAAATTAGGAAAGACTGTTCAAATCCTACCTTTCATAACTCTCAAATAGTGCCGTCTCAATTTAAAAACAAAATAAACAATTAACTGTATACCTTTATAAATTATTTTAGATCAGTCATCTAATTTGTAACCAACACTCGGAACTCTTTTCATTCAACATCTGAATTAAGGCTAATAAAACTTCGTGGTCACTTAGAACTTGCCTAACCTGCTTTAATGGCGGACATTCCAGCCAGAGATCTTTTAGGTATTATTTCTCACAATTTCCTGTTATCTCTATGTTCCTAGGTATAGAAAACATTTTACTTCATTCCCCTATCCAATTTCCAGCTTGAGCATTCTACGATATCGTTCATTACCATTTATTTGATTTACCAGTACTAATTTTTAAACCAGCTGCTTCAACTATCTTTTTTTGCTTCTCCTACTCTGTAAGAGAAAGTACTGCATCACATCAAATTTATGATATCGAATTTTCACCGAAGTAAACATTTTGAGGTCCTCTGAATCCAAAAGAATGTTTTTTTTTTAACAAAATAGTCTCAGCGAATGTGTTTGTTTAAAAACAAAAATTGCAAAAAGTTCAAACCTGATATTTCGTTTAGGCATCACTATGAGATCCGACAGGATGTTATCAGTCAAAATGCTTTAACCGGAAGTACCTACTTAATTTTTTTTTTATTTGAAGGCGCTTCACCATCTATGGTCATTGGCGTCTGGAACCTTCTCAGTGCACTGCCGTCCCCTGGACAGTGTTATCTCGTTAACCTACTTTATTGAGAGGATTTTTCAGATCTTTTGCTGTTTTCTTGAAACTAGTTAATCAACTATACAAATAAAAGTTTACAATGAGATGTTTATACGGCAATAGCCAGAGGAGTTTTTAAAGAAACAAAAATTTCTTTGTTGCTCTACGTTTCGGTGCCTTTCTTCAGGAGCTCTGTAAAGATTTATTGTAGAAAATACATTGTTGTACAGTTATAATAGTTATGAAAAAAAAAGTTCATAGATTTTTAGCAAAAAGAAGAAAGAAAAATTTAAACTAAAAAAATATTGCCAGAAGAAATTATAAAATAGAAGTGACAGAAGTGTTAAAAATTTGACAGTTTCTTTTTATTAAAAATCTATGATATGAACTTTTTTTCATAACTATTATTATAACTGTACAATAACGTATTTTCTACAATAAATCTTTACAGAGCTCCTGAAGAAGGGGGCACCAATGTTAGCCGAAACGTAGAGCAACAAAGAAATTTTTGTTTCTTTAAAAACTCCTCTGGCCATTGCCATATAAACATCTCATTGTAATTTCAAGGCCTGACGATTTGAATACCATTTTAAAAATAAAGGTTTACTTTTGTTTGTGTTGTTTGAAACATTTCTCCGCGAAAATTCAGTTAATGGGCCTTTTAGTGGAGGAGTGAGGTTATTTTTTCTTCTAAAGTGCAATTTTAATTTATTATACAATTCTATAAATCGGATTTTATTAAATATGTTATACTACTAGCTATGAATACAGAGACCTAAAAGTTATATATGAAACTTTTTGTCGAGAAAGGTTTTTTTTAAAAGAAGTTTAATGCTTTCTCCAATAGTCATTTTATTCAAGTTTCGATTCTCCCATTGATATAAAATGGAAGACAACTTAACATTTAGTAAAGAATATAAGTTTGAAGAAAATGTATCAAATTATTATAACCATGAAGACTGTAATAAGAAAGTCGTATGAGTGTTTCGCATCAGATTTTTTTTTTTGGTATAGTGTACTGCGATCAAAAGACACCTATTGTGTCACCCCAGTGGTGCCAGAATAGGACCACGCACCCTACTGATTGTCTTTCTTTGCTTATAAAAACATCGCTGATCGATAAAACTCACTCACTTATTTTTCAAGGCTTTAATTTCACATAATAACATCGTTCAAAGACGAATGAATAGTAGAGTAAACTATAAATATGTAATTTATTAATAAATGAAATAAACGAATGAAAGCACTTCCACACAAATCAAATTGTTATTTTACATCAAGCGAAATAAAATTTTTTGTTTATTGAAAAATAATAATAATAATAATAATAATAATAATAATAATAATAATAATAATAATAATAATATAAAAGGCAATCCGATGAATTAACAAAAATTTGAAAATTATGCATAGATATTTCATTTATAGATAGCAAGTCACAAAGCTTCTATTGCGCAATAATAACAATAATGTTAAAACAAATGGCCTTTATCAAAATAATTTTTTTCCAAATACTACAATAATGATAATTAGGAAGATAATGCTGAAATTCAAATTAAAATAAAACTTTTATCAAAGAAAATTATTTCTACTTTTTCCTGATCTAAAAAATCACTAAAAATTATAAATTGCTTAAGTAATAAATTTTACTTCTTAAAAAACTAAAAATTTTTCTTTTAAATAAAGATTTAAATATCCATGAATACATAATACAGCTTATCAGATGCTCATATAATTAAAAATATGGTCTTATTAACATTACATAGAGCTTTTTTCCTAATTTTAACAGAGAGTTTTTTCATATTAACATTTAATATTTACATATATAATTTTTTTTTTTTTTTTTTCTATTCAAACAATTTATTAGACCATAATTTTATTTTTAAACAAAACAAAAATTTCACAAAATTTCTCCAACAATAATTTTATGCAATAGTTTAAGGAATATACAAAACATTAAAATGTTTAAAAATTATATTTACAAAGATGAAAAAATATTAACAAACATTTATAAGAAAATGAAGCAAAGGAAATAAGTAATTACTTTTTTGTTTATACAATGAGTTTGTTACTGATAAATATCAGTAAATCATCTTTATGTACCACACCAGCTACAGGCCCCTCTTTTTGTAGGCCAACACCTTCTTCCCATATCCAAAATATCTGTTTTTCTATACATTCCCTAAAAATTTTGTAAGATTAATGTTAGGATTAAAATTATGAGTACGATATAATTAAATTAATATTTTGTATTAATACAATAAATAATAATTTCTCATTTCATTGGTTACACAATTTATGCAGTAACGGTTACAAGTTACAAATATAATAAGTTAAAATCTGATCCCGATAAAGAGGTTTCGATATCTATAGGAATTTTACAAGTAGACTCTCCTTTGGTGTTCGAACTTTTTATATATGACAGAAATTTTTAACATAAAAACAATTGTGAGTTAGTGTAGAAAGATCCATAATACTGGGATTTCAATCCTACTTTACGCCTGTCGATACTAAAAGAAAATTATACACCCTGAGAAGTATTGTTTATAAATGTTTAAAAATTTAATATTATACAATTTAATAAAAAGTTGTGGCAGCACTGTTAAAGATTTGTTTACTCATAGTTTACTAGATATTGTGAGTGTTCATACTTGAGTATTTTGCTAATACTGCCAGTTTTCCCTTGGCTTGTAAAAAACAAATAATCAAGATATTCATAGTTCTATGGGCTTCAGCCCACACATTAATGGCATCTTGAAATTTAAAATTATTTGAAACTATTGCCTGTTCCACACTAGTAGTAATAGTAGCGATTTGGGCTTTTATACAAATTTGCAAAAGGTTATAAAACTAAATTTCCTACATCTAATGAGATATTTTTACGGCAATGGCTACAGAAGTTTTAAAGAAAACAGAATTCTTTGATGCTGTCCCTACTTCAAGAGCTTGAACATGTATTTCTTGTCATATTGCTGCCAAGGCTTTTTTTAAAAATGGTTTTCAAATCGTCAGGCCTTAATATTCTATTCTAATTCTCTAAAACTTTAAGGCCTGACGATTTGAAAACCACTTTCTACATCTATTTCGAACTGGCTCAGAAAAATACGGCCAGCAATCTGTTCACATTAGTAATTAGATTAAAGTGGAATATTTATTTTAGAATAGGCTAATAAAACTTCTAATCTTGTCTAACAATAGGTTAGCTCGACTTTGTTAAAAACAATTACTAGTTTGGATAATATGTGTTTGAATCTTGAACCTAAAATATCCGATGATAGGTGAAATCAGAGAGGAAAAATAAGTTTTATAAGAAAATTAGCACTGAGGCGAGATGTTTCATATAATAACAAAAAAAAAATTAATTAATAAAAATATAAACGAAATTAAGGTTAATCACCTTTTAATTAGATGAGAAGAAGCACAGATGCTGGAGTCTGATCGAAGCTAAAATTTCAGCTAAGAGTTGCGAGAGGAACCATTTATGTGTTAAGAAGAAAGTGTGTGGCTGAATTAAGCAGAAGCGAAGATATACAGTTATTGATTGATCAAGGATATATAATTAAACAGATGTTAATTAGAGCTCGTAGGATGATAGAATCATAAGGGAAAAGAGCATAAGTCAGTCAACCGCTGACGCGAAGCTCACCATCACCATCGTGATCTGATAGTGAAAGAGATGTAATTGACGCACTAGATGATTACGGGATTGCAGATCATGAGCCTCTTGCAGCTCCTTGACGAAATGGCAGCTGGGATGATGCAAATAAAACTGAAAGAAGGCGTTAGAAACCCTTTACAAGGCGCAGATGGGTTTTGGCAATTGAAGGCGAATCGGCGGCAATAACCTGTAACTCACTTGAGATATAGAAACTACGAAAAGCGTTCGTTATCGTTAGGCGCATTGGTAACTAATACTAAGAAAGCGGGAGGTTTCGACTCTTGCACGACGATGTTCTCATTGAGAGATGGGGATGAATTAGGCCAAGATTTGGGAACAGTAGCGAGCCAGGATGGCCCTTTCCACAAGCGATGATGAGAAGGTACTCCTCTAGACGAGCAATCTGCGGGGTTTTCCGCTGCGGTAGTCACATTGCTCCAAGAGTTAGGCGGGATGAGATCCTTAATATCAGCCACCCGGTTCTCTACAAAGGATTCCCACCGATGATTCACTGCAGAATACATGCTAGACGGTAGAGTCACAAAACGCTAAATATGCCCAATTGCAGAAGCACGTGCAAAATGAAATGTACGTGAAGTGATTTTGTGAGGACACCACAGTGCTTAAGGCGAGGTAAAGAGGTGGTAAAAAATGACAGACAGCAGGAAAGCAGAAATGTAATCGATGTGCTGGGATTAGCGAGGTCAGATGAAAGAAGGGTAGTGATTGGAAGAATTTTAGTCGTTTGCCCGCACATCATTAATTAATATAAAATGAATTAATAATAAATAAAAAATTAGGTCAATATCAGGCCCAGAGAGACCAACATTTTCGAGCATGAACTCAAAACATCCCAACATCGGTTAAACCAGCGCGGGAAAAGAAATTTTGAAATAAAATTTGTACAGGAGCGAGAGGATTCACATAATAATAAAAATTAAGCATATAAATGAAATTTAAGTTACTCACCTTTTAATTATCTGAGAAGAAGCACAGATGCTGGAAACTAGTCGAAGCTAAAATTTCAGCGTACGAAAATGTTTGTGATAAAAGAAATATTTATAGCTGAATTTAACAAAAGCGGTGATAATAACAATTATTGGCAAAGTGGTGATAAGCAGACGTTAATTACTAGTTCTCGGTAAACAGAAGAGTGAACTCAAATAAATAAAACAGAGCACATAAACTGGAGACATGTTTCATCATGAGATGAAAAGCAAGTAAAATAAAAAGCCCTAAGCAGAGCGCAGGAAACAACCAGCAACATAAAGGGCGACCCCATTATTCTAGAGGGAAGGACATGCCAAAATAAACCGTCTAGTTGTCATGGTTACGACCGAATAACAGCAATAAAAAGTAATACAGATGTAGATTAAAAATGTAAATTTTGAAATGAATTACACTGCATACGAAGAAATGTGATAGACCGGCATGAATTTCCGAACATGCTCTGAAATAAAGCAAATCAAACCAATCCAAAAAATTCTGAGATCTGACCGAATCGCACGATTAAAATGCTTCATTTTTCAGAGGATAGACATCAAATAAAATAAAACCAAAATTATTTTACTAAAGATTTGTAGTAAAACATTTAAAACTTACAGTGTATTAGCATTTGCATCTGGTGGACGGTCTTTGTCAAATTTTGATTGCTTTGTTTTTGGGTGGAAATAATAATGATAATTTGTAGTTTTGCTTAAAAAGCGACTCCATGGTTCTGAAAAAGAAAAACTATAAATAAATAATTTCACTTGAGTTTATGTTTAGTTTTTATCATTTTAAAATTATTTTACCTTTAGTTGTATTAACAAACAGAATTCCCTTTGGTTGAAACCAATACTCTTCATTTTCAAGAATTAGCTGACGTACTTCAGATTTAGAATAACGGACTGACAAGCTAAATAAATGTAATTATATTAACGATAATTTTATCATCTGAGGTTATATATATATATAACGCTTTGAGTCTAACAAAGATAAAGTTATATTGCCTTTGAAAGATATCATTAAGATCTTCCATTGGGACTGGTTGTCTGATTCTAACTGGCCATTTGTCTTTATATTCATGTTTCTTTAGAGCAGCAGCGTATAGATTCATTCGCTGTAACCTTAAAAGTAATTTAAATTAATATTATACAAATAAAAGTGTAGTGAAAGAGCTATTCCGCAATCCCGCTAAAATAAATTGCAATGTAATCACTTAACTAGTACATGCTTTTTGGAAAATATATGTAAAAATATCGATGTTTAATGTAAATTCAAAGATAATAAAAGGCATAACTGGCTTTTTAAATACACATCCGAAAAATAAAATTTTTGTAACAAGATTTAGCTCTATCTATCTTACCTATCTTTGTAATGCATTTTCGCTATATTCTGATAGCCTAATGCAAAAGCATCAACAACATGTAAAGCAAATCTTTTTTTCTGTGATCTGCCTTCTCCTATTAATTCAGGTACAATTTCACCATAAATAATTGTACCTGGACTTAGATCAGCGTTGGATAGACTTTCTCTTGACCAATGGCTTTTATTTGGGTTCCATCGAAAGACTTTATTACTACCCAGACCTTAAAAATATATATATATATATTAAAATAAATAAATACCAAAAAGTCAAATGTTGAACATAGCTTAAAAATACAGAACTTATTTCCTAACTGAGATTACAGAAAAATACTCAGAACAATAAAATGATAAAATTTATGAAATAATAAATTAAAAAATTAAAGCTAACAGACCTAAATATAAATGAAGTTCAGTAGATCCCAAAGGTACACAATGCCAATCATATAATGAATGAAAGGATTTGGTTAAAACATCAGGTTTTAACGTTTTTTTCTTCGTTGTCAGAGTACCTTAGAAAAATTAATTTTATATCATTTTATTAAAAATATATATTTATATAAATCCAGTTACAATCCTTTGAATACCATAATCAAGTGAACATTTGTCCACCGAATTCTAATAGAGTATTGCTAGTTTTTAATTACATAATATGCTTCATATAAATGTTTGATGTAAATAGGAAACAAAAATTGAACTGCACCTTCATCAATAAAACCACATTTTCTAGCTGCTTCTTCTGGGGTAGTCCTGTCAGCTAAACGAGGTTTGTCTGGGATATCCCACAATGCTAAGCAATTTTTTCTCATTTCTGCCTGACGATCTTCAACCAAGTTTTGATCTCTACAGAAGGCAGTAATCTTCATCAAATTTATCACTTGCCTCTCTCCTAATCTATTTACATATAACATAATAACTATTAAAAACTATAAATAACGTATTTTATTTCAAAATATTTAATTAAAATTAATTTTTGAAATTTAAAATCTAATTTTACTGTTATAATTAGTGTTAACGTAAATACGTTTTTTAGGAAGTGATCTAGTTAAAAGTGAACGTTTTTCTTAGATTAAAAAATCCGAACGCGCGTTTTCTCACATGAAAAATCGAATGTTTTCTCAAAAGAGATGAACTTGAGTTGTGGTGGTAGTGAGGTTGGGTGGGGGTGGAAAATCGAAAAAGTCATGGGGCTATTCTACATAGGATGCAATGAATGAATGAAAATATACTGTATTTTGTAATAATTTACAATTACAAGAGGTTTGGCTCTAATCAAACAAAAAAAATTAAAATTATAGTTCCCACTAATGAATAAATAAAATAGTATTGAAAATTTCCTTTATCAATATTGAAAATAATAATAAATCTCTTAAGTTAATACAAAAAATAAAATCAGTAAAACCTTATATCAGTAATGAAAATTAATGATAAACCTCTAGAGTATACACTGTTATACACTACATAACAAATATAAAATTGTAAGAGAAGAGAAAAACGGAAAAAAAAATGGAATAAAAAGATCATTAATATCAGATAAAAAATAAATAAATAAAATAATAATAATAAATAAATAATAATAATAGCAATGATCGCATTACATATCACTCATTTGTGCCTTCTCAGAGATTGTTTTAATAATGAACCGTAAGTATTATTCAGATGATTTACATCTCTAACAGTTAATAGCTTTTTTATAATTTGGCAAAGGGTATTTAGTTTAAACCAAAGTACTTGTAAATCAATGCAAAACTTGGGAGGGAGAACATTATAATAGAAATTTTCCCAATCCTCTAACGAAACTGGACATTTGACAGTATTTCTTTTTTGATAACATTTAAGAGCTGACCATAAAATTTACATGAGTTTCTTTCTGATGTTTCTTAATTTGAACTTCAAATCATCAAAACTATGATTTCTTACAATTAAATACCAAATGTTTGTAACATATGATCTAATTCTTGATAATGACTATCGTTATAGAATGATTTTTTGCAAAATTTATATAATTTAGAAACCTTCTTTTTGGCAAATAAACAATCTTATGAGTATGCCAAGGTTTATTGGATTTTTTTTTATACATAACTTACTTCTTTTAATTTTTTCATTATACCTGAATTGTACATGAGAGTTTGAAGAGAGCTAAATAAATCTGTATAGAGCTCCTCTGTGGACATATTTTCAAAATGGATGACACTAGAATTCAGTAACTGTTGAAACTTATCAAGATTTACAACAGATCTATTCAGAGTGCAATGAAAAAATTGTTCAGGAATTTTAGTTCTAGGTCCATTATTATTATTATTATTTGTCAGTGGGGAGGAACAGAACCCTTCGCTATTCAAAGCCTCACTGGGCCCTTATAGCTACCCCAAGAAAACAACAACAAACATTCAGACCCGGGTCTAATCCATCTAAGATTCACCGCAGTCCGAACGAATCGGACAAAAACCTTAAGGGGAAATAGCCGAAGCTCTTCCACAGACATCCTGTTCCGACGAAAGGTCCTGAACCTAATCTCCTCACAACCCAGACAATCTGTCATTAGATAGATGGGTATTTCCTCCTCTGTCTCACAGACACTACAAAATGGATCTGGTATAAGCCCCATTACATAGAGATGTCTCCTTAAACCACAATATCCAGTAAGGGATCCAACCAGTTGCCTGGGGGAACTCCGTGAAAGACATAGTAACGTCTCAGTAATAGCCCTGTCGGGACCTCCGATGAGCACTTTTGGACTGGCGAAAACTGAGCTCATCCATAAGGATGAATGCTGTGGAGCTGTCCATGATTGGAAATCAGTCGGACATATGCCAGAAGACACGCCAACAGCAGGCTCGGGACTAATGAAAGAAAGAGAGGCGCCTAATTTGGCAAAGCTATCCATCTCCTCATTCCCGAAAATTCCCATGTGACCTGGCACCCAGACTAGAAGCACATCCTTCAGAGAAGAAATCTCTTCCAGTCTTTTAGAACATTCTAACACCAACCTGGAAGTGAAGACACCTGAACTCAGCGCATTCAGCGCGGCCTGGTTGCCCGAGCAGATACAAACACTTTTTAAGTTAGTGTTACATACCCTCTCATCCAGTTCTAGGTCCATGTAACTCCCTAAATTTAATATTAAACTACATAAAAAATGATCTGATAATTCTAAATCATTAGTAACTTTGAAGTCCAAAATATTGCTCAGAAATACCGCCGAAATCCAAACTAAATCGTTAACACTCTTCCATTTTTCACTTACCTAAGTAAAATTAGCCGGATCGTCATTCAGGGACCTAAAATTACAAACTATTAAACCAAAAGATCGGTTAAACCGAAAGTACTATTCCATCTCAATCGGCATCCTCTATTACTTACTAATGATTTCATCAAGGGTAGATTTGGTTCCATTAAGGTTAGAACAGGAAAATAATTCATTATCTAGATTGTTTAAATTTCCTATCCTAGAATTAAAATCTGCACCTGCTACAACATTAGAGATATCAAAATCGGACATAATGTTGTACAATTCATCTCCAACAGATCTATAAGTAATCATAGTCAGTTCCTGATCGGAAATAAACCAAACCTAAACAAAAGTATTCATTTTGTGCTCTTAGTAGAAGGCAGTGGAACCAAGCATTAGAAAAAAATAACTTGAACTTCTGAGAATAAACCTTTTTTAAGAGCGGTTAACAAACAAACCCTCATTGCCTCTACCCCATCGTGGAGTTTAACAGCATTGCTGCCATAATAATCATAAATGTTAAGAAAAGAATCTAATACCAAAATTTGTTCGTGAAAATTCAGGACAAAGTTCATCAGGTGAATTTCGGTCCTTCCAAAATTGATCTTCCGTATCCATTTTGTTTCATGCTGTCTGATATAACGTCCTTCCCATAAACTAACACGCTTTGCGTTCAGGTAGCGTAGTATAGAGCGCACTTCGCACTTGGCGAAAAACGGAATAAGCACGCTCATCTTAAACCTTCAGCACAACGACAGTTCGGAAGCTACTGAAGTCCGGCACTGCTCGTTCGCTTCAGCTGGATTTCCGCTACACAGCAGTACCAACTTTGAAAAAAAACCATTTCCCTGTGAGAGGTAAGCGCCTTACAAACTTACTTTTCGGATTACCCTAGAGCTATCAGTACTGTATTTTGTTTAAGAGGTAAAATATTGTTTATTCTTCGACGTCTTCTAGACAGGATAAGCCAAAAAGAAATAAAACAAGTTGAAGATGACCTCATTAGGTTGATATGTCCTATTTTGTTCAAGTGAATGAATAATAAATGAAATGTGAAGACAAGGAGTTGTTACTAATTTGCGCCTGGTAATAAGTAAAAATAATTCTGCCAGAAATAAAAGTAAGATAAATTACTTCCAACGTTTTGATGATTCTATTCTCAATGGATTAAGGCCAACGTTTTAATAATTGTATTATCTTTTTAAAGGCAACAACATGTTTTCTTCCGTCCATCATCTCGATTAAAGTTGCTAGGACAATTGCAGGGACAGTTCCAGGGACACCGTTGGGTCATAAGGGGCATGGTGCAGAGTGCCTTGTGCGCCTCTGTACACATACATCAAGCCCACCCCGCCTCCACGTGGTGTGTGACCGGGCGCCTTGCCTGCCTTGTGGTAACCTCCACTGACCTCCCCTGTACCCTTTCTTATCCAATTTATCCTTCCCCTAACCTTACCCAAGCCGAGATGGACACTCGTGTCGAGGCTGAATTCGTACAGAGTGGTAAGAAACATGTGCGTGCACGATCTCCTTGGGGCACCAGGCGCCATCCCATTGTAATGTAGCCTTCCCATGGCACTGGGGCACTACCATGGGTGACATGTATGAACTCCATCAATCGTGGGAACAGAATGGACCAAGATTTTAAAAATTTATAAATATTTTCTGATCAAAATATTTCTGAAGAGAACTCTCTGGACATAACTCTGATATTATTATCAGAGGGAGATGTACGCCCACAGATTATATCCTCTAGCAGCCCTGACGCCAATCTGGCGCGGGCTGCGGAGGATGAATCGGAAGGCGTAGAAAGAAACGCGGGCGTGCAACGGGGAAGCCGTAAAAGGCCATCTAGGGCTGTCCGTAGGAAGAAGAAAAGGGAATTCCTCAGGGAAGCTGCTCTGTAGGGGGTCGGTGCACCTTCAACCAGCACTCAGCCAACTCTGATTGAATTAGCCCTCGGCCGTCAGCGGGCACCGAAAGAATGGGCTTGGTAAAAACGACGAACGAGTGAGCTAAGAAGGAGGCCATGAGAGCAAGAAAAGAAGGGGAAGAGGGGCGAGCGGGACCTAATAAAAGGAACCGATCGGAACCTACGCCGCCGGGTAACCCCAAACGGATAAAGACGCAGGAACCGTGTTGCCAGCGCCATTTCGTTTGGGGCCATAACTGGGGGACAAACTGCGGCAATTGTCACAGAGGGATACCCCAGAATAAAGAAATCGGAGCGAAGCCGTGACTTGATAGTCGAATTCGTTGCCAGTTACATCTTCAGGCTAGGCCACGGCTGGTGCGCATCGCGTTATCCTCCTCATCGGCAGGTCATCGTGGGATTTCATAGCCCAGAGAAACCATATCCTGTACGTAAACCTTCATCAGGTCCCATTCGTGAGATAAGAAGGGAATCCGCAGTGGAATTTAACCCTGAGAGTAGGCAGCCTCGGGACCTCCCTGAGCCGTAATGGCTATGAGGGATACCAGGGTAGTTCAAATTAACCTCCATCACTCTAGGGTTCTTCAGCCGCCGTGGAGATGTACATGGTCAGTGAGAGAATTGATATTGCTTTGATACAAGAACCCTGGACTAGGGGTCAATTAAGGGACTGGGCCGACGTGATACATCACGTTGGCTCAAGCAATCCTGTAACTTAGCACAAAAGCATATCTCCTTGCTGCCGATTAATCAGTTCTGTCTAAGGATTTGATAGCAGCAATGTTTGAGAACAATCACAGGGAAGATAGAGAGGCGATAATAATTGCCTTCTGTTATCTCTCATATGATCAGCCTGGAGACCCACCGAAAGAGGAGCTGAGGGATCTAGTCGCCTATGCAGAATGCAGGGACATCAATGCGATGCATACTCCCACCACAGGGGCAGTTCCAGCAACAATATAAGAGGTGAGTCCCTTTTTGGGTATTTATTTTCTTATAATTTAAATATTTGTAACCTAGGTAACCTTCTAGGTAACTGTAAAAATTAGTAACTTTCGTTACGAGCGCAAGAAAGGAAGTTATCGATATTACCGTCTGTTCACCAAAATTGAGTGACAGGATTGAAAGCTGGCATGTCCGGGCAGAGTCCGCCTCTGACCATAGATACATTAGGTTTATATTATTGACTCCGCTTTCTCTCAGCATAAATTCAGGAACCACCGCCTGACGGACTGGGAGGCCTTTCAGGCCCAACTGGGCTGCCAGCGGAGGGCTGAGACGCAGGGTTAGATTTGTGGAAGATGTGGATCTCCTAAACGAGGCATTACGAGGGCACTTGTACAAGCCTTCAATGACAACGGCCGGAAAAAGAGTGCAGCACCAACAGGAGGAATACTCCCTGGTGGAATGCTGGCTCTCTAAATTAAGGGCAGAAACTAGAAGGCTTTTTAACAAGCCAAAGAAAGATAAGCAGTGGGCGGCCTATAAGGCAACGCTAGCTGTGTACAAGATAGCCTTCAGGAAAGCGAAAAGGCGCTCCTGGAGGAAGGTGTGTGAGGAGGTGGCAACACTACCGGAAGCAGCTAGACTTCGGAAGATGCTATCAAAAGGACACACTATAAAAATAGGCGCCCTTGATAGATTAAATGGTAGTTATGCCGATACTGAGGAGGAAACGTTGAAACTAATGTTAGATTCGCATTTCCCTGGTTGTAGAATCACTAACAATTGGGCGGAAGATACTGGAACTGATCACCCAACCTTATGGTTTGTAGATGATTGGAAGCGGGCCTCTGACACAAACTTAAATGGGCCGTATGATAATTCACCCCATATAAATCACCGGGGGAAGATGGGATAAGACCCATAATACTCCAGAAAGCTTTGGAGGTCTCATTGGAACACTCTGCGAGCTACTTAGGCGAGCATTGCCTTCTGTTATATTCTTCAATTATGGAGGCCTAATAAGGTGGTTTTTGTACAAAAGCCGGGGCGTACTGATTACATCATCCCGGCTAATCTTACAGGCCCATCAGTTTAAACTCCTTCTCATTAAAAAAAATTGGAGAAACACGTTGATAGCCATCTGAGGGTAGTGTACCTTGTTAGGTACCCACTACACCCAAAACAGTTTTCATATCAGCTGGGGAAATCCTGCGTACATGCTCTACATGAGCTGTGCATTGAGGATGCCCTTGCGCAGAAAGAATTTGCGCTGGGCGTCTTCATGGACGTTGAGGGAAACTTTGATCATACCTCAAATGACTCAATAATCAGAGCTGTACGGAGGAAAGGGGTAAATATATCACTCTCTCGCTGAATAGGAAACCTTCTATTTAGCAGAAGGTCCAACTTGGGCTCTACCGTTGTGGAGGCGATTCCGCAGGTAGGATGCCCACAGGGCGGCGTACTTTCACCCCTCCAGTAGGCCCTGGTGTTGGACGAGCTCCTTTGGATGGTTGGATGCTGTTGTTATGTCCAGGGCTACGCTGATGACCTTGTGCTTATCATCAGAGACAAATTCTAGGATACTGTCTTGGTTGTTGCAGATGTGGTTCTTGGACACACCACCAGTTAGTGCAACAGGGTAAGCCTTAACATAAACCCCCAGAAATCCTCTGTAGTGCTGTTCACGAGGAGGAAGAAACTTGATGGTTTTAGGGCCCCCTCCTTTCGTGGAAACGCTCTTCCGGTGATTGACAGGGTTAAATATCTTGGACTCACGTTGAATCCAAAGTTAAGTTGGGGACTCCATGTGCAACAAGTTACTAACAAAGCAATACGGTCCTTGTGGGCCTGCAAAGAAGCTTTGATAAACATGAGGTCTTAAACCCAGGATGCTGTATTGGATATACATCATGATGGTAAGACCCATAGTAACGTACTCCTCATTAGTCTGGTGGCATAGAACTGAGAGGAGGTTTATTCGGAAATTGCTGGGTAAGATCCAAAGGTTTGGGAATTACTGGTGCCATGAGCTCCATTCCTACGGCGGCTCGGAAATCCTCCTGGGACTTCCGCCGCTGCAGATGATTGCAGGCTGACTATCATTCATAACCTGCAAATCGGACATAAATCCGAAGGACATGGGAAAATATTCGAGGAATTAGAGAAAATCCCACAGTTATGTATGGGAGGTGATCTACTGAACCCGATGTATCTCTTCGAATCAAAATTCACGGTGACAACTTCCCATGTGGACGCTAATGATCTCATTGGCTTATACGCGAGTAAAAATGAAACACAGATGGCTCCAGAACCTGTGCCGGTGTGGGGGCTGGCGTGCATATTAGCGCGCTAGCGCTGGCATCGCCATATTTTTTGGCAGCAACCCAAAAGTCTTTCAGGATGAAATTTTCGCCATCCTAAGTTGCACCCAGGATCATAGGGATAAGGGCGTAACGAGCAGAAGAATCATGACCGCACTAAAGACTTTAAAGGCGAACTGCAACAGGTCGAAGATCGTTAAAGAATGCCGCGAACAGCTGGAAGCTCTGGCAAACCATAACAGCCTTCGGCTGGGATGGTTGCCGGGACATAAAGGCAACGAAGAGGCCGACTGACTGGCGAATGAGGGCGCCTCACGAACGCCCATTGGTCCGGAGCCTTTCTGCGGCATCTCGTACAGAACTGCCCGTGTGGCCATTGAACAATGGCTAACACGCAAACTTACAATATACTGGAAAAATATTGCGGGGATGAGGCACTCTAAGATTTTCCTGGAGGGCCCCTCAAAGACTTGCACAAACTATATCCTCGGAGAACGAAAGTGGAGCTAAGGAGACTTACTGCCCTAGTTATAGCGCATTGCCTTTTAAATAAATATATGCATAATATGGGTCTCTCAGAGGTCCCACTTGGCAGGAAATGTGGACAAAAGGATGAGACACCGTTTCACCTTCTTGGAGAGTGTGTGCACTATGCTCGCAGACGATTCCTGAAATTTGGCGTCCACAATTTGGAGTCGAAGGCGTGATCAGAAATTTCATTCGTCTCAGCCCTGCCATTTTTCAATGATACAGGGCTGATGTGAAGCGCAATGGGCCCAGTTGGGGTCTAAGTGTGAATCCCCTAGGAGGCCCCGAGTGTCTAAGGTAGATTAGATTAGATGGACACCGTTAAAAAAAGCACAAGTTTTGAAAAGTTATTTAAATAAAAATGAAAATTTATTATTTAATAATAAACGTAGTAAATTCGAAGTCATATATTATGTGAAATGGAGATCTTTTACCTATTATTGGAATCCACTAAATAGTTAAAGAAATCGTCATCCTCTTCTAGGACCGATAAAGGTACACAGTGTGTAATATCTTTGGTGCTGGCTGAATTAAATTCCCATAGTCTCTCACATAATTCGAACAAATAATCCTTTATCGGTGTACAATCATGTCTTTTATGTTTACAGACAATATATCTAAAAAAAAAAATTTCGTTGAAAAATCTTTTTTTAAAGTATCAAATTTATAAAGTAAATATTAGAAATTACTTTATAAAGTAAAGATTAGATAAAGCCTAAAATATAAAAGTAAAAATTTTAAGGTATACCTTTCTGAATTAGCTGGTCGACTTGTGTTTGGTTTAAATATACAAATTTCTTTAAATGCTCGATATATTAAATAAACTAATCCTGCGCTAAATGGCGAAAATAAATCAAATAATTTGCATACAAAATGACCCTCATTTCGTACAATACATAAAGCGACTAAAAATTGGCATAAATACAACTGTTTAGATAAAATTTCTTGATAATTTTCTTGGCCTTCTACAGAAAATCCCTAAAATTAAAAAAAAAAAAAATTAAATATTACTTCTTTATATAAATAAAGGTTATAAGATTTATTTTCATTACAACTCAGCAGTTGAGCTAAGTCTTTTATCTTAATCAATTACAATTCATATGCCAGATAATCTATCGAAGTCTCTCAAATCATCATTTAAGTTTATGAGAGTTTACTTATTTTCATGAAAACCATTTTGTAAACAATTTATTTTTATTTTTTATTTATATTTATTTATTGAATTCAGCTACCGCTGGTTACAAGAGTAGTATTTATAAGCATAATATTGCATTGAAAATATTATTGAAAATAATAACATCAATTTCATTCTAAAATTAAACATTAATAAGCATTTATCAGTTACAAAAGAAAAACTTATAATTGGTTTACAAAAAAGTATTTACAAAAGGATTTACTTCTTATAATTGTGGTATTGTGGAATGCATATTATTTTTACAACTATCAGTCATTCATTGCACCAGCCATACATAATACCTCATTCATTCTGTTCACTCACATGCTGGTCTCTTAAAGTAAGTATGCCAGAAAATATATTATACAATCTACAGACATCTTGTTTATTTTGTCTGGTTAAGATTATTTTGATTTTTTCACAGTTTTGACCGGTCAGTGGGGCAGAAAATAGCTTTCTGTATTCATTATATTTAGGGCATTGCAGTAGTAGATGCACTACATTCTCCAGGGCATCAAGTTCGCAAGCGAGACATTTGCGATCACAGATAATTATCACACTATTTCTTTTCGTTGAGAATTTCATTATGTGTTTACCGGCCAGCCTTATTTGAGCGAATAGACGTATTACCCTGAATGAAACGTCTTCTAATAAAAAATATGGCTGAGGGCCCTCATTCAACATGCCACCACTATAAAACTGACTGAAACCAGACTGCGAGAGAAGTTCCAGGTCTTTTCCTCTTAAATAAGATTCCGCCACCTTAACAACTGACAAAATTTTACTCTTTGTGAGTGATTCCAAACAATTCAGGTCTATGAGTTGGGAGCAACCAGTGATATTAAAGAGCTCCGCGGCCTGAGATACCCAATTGTATTTTGTTTCACAGCCCGCACGGTTGTGGAATCCCATGCTGAGGGGAATCCCTCAGCCCTATTCTATTTTCACTTTTCCTGGCGGACGTAGACAACTTTTTTCGAAAGAAAGGCTTAAGTGGACTCCAGATCGACAAAGTTAATGACGTTTTGGTTTTGGCATACGCGGACGATCTAGCGGTTTTGGCTGACTCCCCATCAGACGTCAGAAATAAACTCCGGGCTCTAGAAGAATATTGCAAATTAAATGGTTTGCGGGTTAATGCGAAAAAGACAAAAATTTTGAAGGTTTGTAAAAGCTCTGGCCGCCGCGCAAGGAGAAAATTCTGGTACGAGGGGCAGGAAATCGAATGCGTGAATCAATATGTTTATCTTGGTGTCCCACTCGCAAGCTCCTCCTTATTCGCGCAGGCATCGAATTACATGACAAACAAAACAAACATGGCCGTAAATTCTACACTATCACTCTTGTGTAAATGTAAAATGCAATCATGGGAAGCTCAAACTAGAATATATGAATCCTTAGTGAGAAGCGTGCTCATGTACTGCGCCTCGGTGTGGGGTCTGCGCTACATTCAAAACTTGAACAGAGTCCAGGCATCCTACTTTAAAAGGCTGTTAGGGGTTGTCCGCTCCATTTTGTAAACAAAATAGTCCAAAATAGTCTTAACAATTTTCTTTTAATTATATGATTATAATGAATTAAAACAACAAGCAACACTTTCTATTCTGGTGCAGACTGAAAATCAACGTAATTTCTCCGCTCAGTTTGCCATATACAAGGAGGAAACATTGCCATGTTTCATTGCTGAACATGTGGGGGTGGGGGTGGGGGGACAACACAACAGTGCGCTAACAAAAGTGAAAAGCCTGCATAACTATCTACAGCCTTTCAAGAATTTGTAGGCTTGGTAGTCGGAGAGCTTGGTTAAAAATAAGGAAATAAAGAAATGTCTCTTTACCTTTACCTCTACCAGAAAACAGGGAAACAAAGAATTGTTTCCTATTGTCATTTACGGCTTAGGTCAATTTATTAATTCAGGATTAATTTGAAATAGTTTGCGAGAATTCGCTATAAATGTCTCAATCAAAAGATTCTGAAATTTTGAGATCTGCCAAAAAAAAAAAAAAAAAATCAATGCGCTAGGCAGAAAAAGAAAGAATAAGACAGAACAATAAATAAGAAGACAGCTCCGAAAAGAATAGGTAAACCTATTTGAAGTCCATTATTATTAATATTATTATTATCGCGTTGAAAAGGATAAAACAGTATCCAATGTTACAAACAACAACTATTCTGGTTTAGATTCATCTAAGATTCATAGATGCCCGAACAAAGCCTACATATTCTTAGGAAGAAGTAGTTTAAGCTGTTCCTCAGAAATTAATCTTATCAAAACTTATGTTTCATCCTCTATTTAAAAAACTCAGTGAAAACAACCAGGCAGAAGCCTCCTACCTACAGATCTCCCAAAACCACAATATCGTATTAGTGATCTAACTAGATGATAAGAGAAGAAATCCGCTGAAGAGATTAATGGATGCTAATATTTGGGATAAGATAAGTGGGCCAAAATATATTGGAGAGATCCAGAGGCTTTCTACCAAAAAATTATAATTATAATCAAGGGGAAAAACACTGCCTGGCTTTTGGATGGATGGTGTCGAAAGCAACCAGACGTGAGTAAACCTAAGCAAAAAGCGTTTTACCGGCAATACATGGAAGAGTTTCCTTCTGGGACCTTAATGGGAGAATATCCCAAATCGAAAACGTTCTATTCTACAACATTTTTGTAAAAGATAAAAACTGAATTGATACATTCCTTTATTATCTTACTTGTGCAATAGCCCTTAATTATTAGCATCAGAGATATTTTCCATGATAGCCTGCTTCATTTTGTGGACAGCTATCGGTTTTGGGCGTTGCCCATTATTAGGATATCTTGATAAAACAGCGTGATAACACAGACTTGCACAAAGCAAAATAAGTTTATACCTCTGTATATTATACACACTGTGTATATAAACTGATTTTGCTCTGTGCAAGTCTGGGTTATTATAATGTTTTATCGAGACATCCTGGTGAAGGACGAATGCCCGAAACCGATCGAAGACCACAAAATGAAGCAGGCTAACAGGAAAATATCTCTGATGCTTTCCAGCTGAGCGGCCTAAAAACAATCACTTTTAATTATTGTTTGAAATATAACATAACTATATTAAATATACATACTCCATCAGCCATCATAAAATGAACACCTTTTCCTTCAGTGCCTTTCATTACTTCATCAGTAAAGCTGCGAATATTATCTGGATCAAAAACATTTCCATCATCCTTAACCCCTAAAAATTATTAAAATAACCAGAATATTATATTTTTAAAGAAACTTAAAAAAGCAAACAAAAACTTAAATTTTTGTTAAACATACCATAAAAAGGTTCAAATGTTTCCGGGGAGCCGGCAAAGAAGTCACATAATTTAAAATCACAATCACCTTTTAAAGTAAAACCAAAACCTTTTGCTAACCACTTTTTACGCCATAAAACGTATTCGGAAAATCCTCCTGGTCCAGCACATACGTCAGCAAAATAAAGTAACTGGTTCTGATGTACCATTGGTTCCTGCAAATTTATATTTCCAATATTAAGCAGAAAATCTCCTATTTGGAAAGAGAAAGAATTTTAAATTCTTCTATAATCATACCCCGTTATCATATTTTGGATTTGTAAACATAAATTCAAATCTGGCGTCCATATTGGCCATTTTCAAAGCAGCTCTGTTTAGGAACATTCCGCTGCGCAATGTTTCAAATGGATTACTACGAGAACGAGCTCTATGAATTTCATCTGAGGTCAGACTGTCGAATATATCCTGTAAACAGACATCATTAACTGTAAAAAGAATACCAAGTTTGAAATTTCACTAAACCTAATAAAGTTCCAAAAATTTTGAAAAATCTTAATTTGGGGAAAAAAAAGCTTTTTGTAATTTATTTTTAAAGCAAACAGGGAAAAAGGTGCAGGTCCATCTAAGTCTCAAGCTAACATCCAAGGAGCAAACTTGCTTATTTACCTGCACTTAACTTTTATGGCAAGTTGTAAATTTAATAAATAAAATTATGATATGAATAATTGACATTATCACAAAATAAATGAAAATTTTAGCTTACTTTCCCACTTAAAATGTTATGCAGCAATTTTTCATCACAGAAGTCGGTCATTTTTTCTATATTCATATCTTTTGGGCCTTCTTTTTTCCATGATTTTAAAGTCTCTAAATCCAATGGCCCATGCATATCACCTTTTAACCAATTTATTTCTTCTTTAAGATTTATAACCTGTGAAACAGACAAAAGATTATAATTTTATTATATTTTATTATTTTGTAGCGAGACTGAGAAGGCTCTGGGCGCCAATGACCATAGATGTTGATGCGCCTTAAATTATATATATATAAAAAAATCTATCGTGTCTTCTAGATTACGTTAAATGGCACATCTCTCTCAGATTCCTTAGCTGATGTATCTCTCGCAAAATAAAGGGAGGGAAATTTTTTTTAAAGAAAATATACATACGGAATTGCCAATACATAAATCTTAACGGTAATATAACAAGTAAAACATTCGGCATTAGGTATTGTAATCTGGCAGAAATACACAAGAAGATCTTATTGCGGTATATACAATCTAGTGGATACTACAGAGCTGACAAGTCCATGCCATTGCTTGTAGCTAACACTTTGAATTTCGAGAAGTGGTAAAAAAAAAACAAGACATACTAGACATCTAAAATTAAGTTTACGAAAAGAATGGTTTCTTTCTAGAAGCAGAATTCTAAAACCGTGGATTCATTTTCAATAGTTATTGCTCTATCAGATACGATTTAACTTTTATGGCATGTTCCTTTAAGAAACCCGTCCAATCAATAAATTTTCTCTTCTATTAATGCTATGGTTCAAATGGATCAATGTTCGAACCTTCCAACTTCGATCTGGGAGATGTCAGGTGACGCCCAGCCACATATTTGGACTGTTATTTAAAAGAGAAGTTAAACAACTAATTTTTTTTTTATAAAAGGCAACCAAATTTTGCTTCACAAAGAGCACTTAATCCGTCATTCTCTGACAACGTCAGAATCCATTTCTTCTTAAAACTTTTCGTTCCTACACCAGCTGGGTTACATCAACTCATCATTGTAAAAATCTAGTTTACAATGGAATATTAACTATCTCCCAGAAATAATCATATAAACTAGTTTTGCACATCACGATAAGTTCAAAAATCAGATCGCATGGCAAATATGCACCGGTTTCCGGAGATCCGCCCTATATTATTATTATTATTATTATTATTACAAATGAGCAAGCGGCAAAGCCGGTAATAGCTCGCAAAGTTGAACAAAATAGCTTGGTACAAGAGGTTAACAAAATTAAATAGTGATAACTATGAAGTACTTAGGTTAAAGAAGTGACTTAGAATATATTGCACAACAACTAGAATGTAGAAAATAATATACATATACAAAAATTAAATAAATTGGAACTTCTTAAATTTGGCACTAACCATATTTACCTAAAAAAATAAATGACACACAATAAATAAAAATAAAGTTGGCGTTATTTATGTAACTTTGTGAAAAGTGTCTGTCATATTTGTTCTTAAAAGAGTTCTTAGATGAAGCGTTAACAACAGTTGATGGCAAGCCATTCCATGGGAAGACAGAACGAACTGTGAAGAAGTTGTGTCTTATGTCCAGTCTGGTGTGAGGACATTCTAGAGTCAAGTGATGGCCCCGTAAATAGTTCAAATATCTTCGTACAAAGAGAGAAGACATGTCACATGTGTAATATCCAGTTAAAATCTTAAACACCTCGATCATATCCCCTCTAGTTCTTTTAGTATCCAGATCGGATAAATAAAGCGCCTTTAGTCTTTCAGAATAAGATAGAATTTTCAGAGATGGAGACACTTTAGACATTTTTCTTTGAACTGATTCTAAGAGATTTTTGTCCTTAGAAAGATGAGGAGACCATATCGGAATAGCGAATTCCAAGAGTGGACGAACATATGTAGTGTAGACTCTTGTCAGGTTGTCTGGGCTGATGTCAGGAAAAGACTTTCTTATAATATACATTAAACTATTGCATTTTTTAACTACTTAGTCACTTGCTTGCCCCACTTTAGATCATTAGAAACCAACACTCCAAGATCCAAGATTTCTTCAACAGATGTAAGCTGTGTTTCATTTATACAGTAAAGGTGACATGGATTATTATGACCCAAGTGTAATATTGCACATTTACTTGGGTTGACTTGTAAAAGCCACAGACTGCACCAAAGCTCAAGTCTTACTAAATCCTGCTTGATAGTATGGTTATCTGTCAGGGGGTTGTTAAAAAACTTACAGTCGTCTGCATAGTATTCGGAGTGTGAAAGAAAGTTGAGATCTGAGATATAGGCAATAAATAACAGCGGACCCAAAACGGAACCTTGTGGAACTCCGCTGAGTACGTCCTTAGAAGCTGATAACACTCCGTCAACTCTCACTTGAAACGTACGTCCCGATAAGAAGTCAGCTACCCATAACAGAATATTATTTCTTATACCGAGATGTTCAAGTTTGTACAAGAGAAGCCTATGTGGAACTGAATCGAAAGCGGCTTTAAAGTCTATGTAAATAACATCCACGGGTATATGATCCTCCACTTCTTTGGTCCAGATGTCTACAGATCTCAGCAAATTACTGAGGACAGATCTACCAGGTAGAAATCCATGCTGATTATCTGGGATGACACTATTTTCTTAAAGAAAATACGTAAGTTTAGAAGTTATTATCTTTTCAAGTACTTTGCACAACATGCTTGTCAATGAAACTGGCCTGTAATTCGCAGGGTCCGTTCTGGCATCTTTTTTAAAGATGGGTACTACCACTGCAATCTTCCATACATCCGGTAGAGAATATTGATTTGTTATGATTCTAAATATTTTTAATAATGGTTTACGAAGAGAGTCTGCGCATTTCTGAAGAAATAAGGGAGAGATGCCATCCAAGCCAGGACTACCAGATGGATTTAAACTGTTGATAGCCTGTTTAATGTCTTCCTCTGTCAGGCAAACGTCTTCAAAGGATTGGTTATTTCTAGTTTGAGACGATAAAGGTGGAAGATTATTAATTCCAACAGATGGTACAACATTTTTATAAAATTGGTCTGCTAGCAAGCTAGCATTACTGAAAGGATCTGTGTGAAGAACACCATCTGCATCCTTTAGCTGTATTATTTTTGGTTTCCCCTTAAGTTGACTGTTTGTATAATTGAAAAATGCCTTAGAGTTATAACTATTGATTGTTCTCGAAATGTGCTTTAGCTTTCCTACATTTTGTTGTTACTATATTACTCATGGTTCTGTATTTCGTGTAGAGGTGATCATAGTTGGTTTCTTTGTACTTTTTCCAAAGTTTCCTTTTGGCATCAATTAGTAGTTTAAGTATATTATGTTTCATCCATGGTTTACTGTATAATTTCTTGATAGTGATATTAGGAACATGGTTAGCTATTATATTGTTAATGACAGTGTAGAAATTATTGCAAATATGTGTTACTGTTTGTGAATCTGTTATATTAAAGTTGTGGGAGGCTATGAGTTCATTAATAGTACCGTAATTTGCAGCTTTAAAGTCTTTAATGATCTTATCATGTTTACATCGATGGTCAAGTTGTATTTGTAAAGTAAATACCAACACAAGATGATCACTTTTTCCAAAGGGAGGATCAGAGTTAATCTCCGATATCAAACTAGGCTCATTGCATAAAATAAGATCAGTGAGTGATGGTGTATCTGGAGTTCTGTGCCTGGTGTTAAAATCAACAAATTGATGAAAAGAAAAGTCACTGACATAGTTAATAAACTGTGCTTGCCCACTAGTAGTATAATCTGATGAAATACTGTTGTTCCATTTGATTTTGGGAAAATTAAAATCACCCACTAATATAATGGGATTGTCAGATTTCAGAGTTCTTAAGTGTCTCAGAGTTCTTAACTTAGTGTCTGCTTCAAAATTGGTATTAGGTGGCCTGTATACACAGCAAATTAGAGCTCTAAAAGATGAAAGTGAAATATCAATAGCAATGGCTTCAAATGTGTTATTATTGACAGATGAAATTAATTTAGACACTACCAAATAACCCTTAAATTGTTTTCGCACATAAACGCAGACGCCACCACCCTTTTTATCAGTTCTGTCACATCTGAACAAATGTATTCTGATATGTTAATAAGAGTGTCAGGATCGTTATCAGTAAGAAAAGTTTCAGCAATAGCAAACACCAAAATTTCATTATTGCCACAGTAAACGGATATTTCATTAATTTTATTACTTATTGAACAAACATTCGTAAAACAAACTGGTACATCTAGAATTAATTCACTAAACCGTTTTTTGATACAGTGTTAATCTTAACCATTTTTGGGGTGCTTCTAATATATTTTATGGTTAAGTCAGTTTCACCTACCTCTCTCCTCTTCACAAGTTCTAGTCTAAGTGAATTTAGATTTTCTCTTTGCATAAATGTCGAATCAGGTTTAATTGCAATCTTACAATCAGCATCGAGTTTCTTTCTGTTCTTTAAAATAGATAAGGCTTCATCTTTAGATTTCATGATACCTTTTAAAGGTCGAGGTCGGGAATTATTCTCATGCAGCTTACCAAGCCTAGTAGTGTGTATATCCAGTTCAATATCAGGTAAGATTTGCTTAAAGACTATCAGGGCATGAGCTGTATCTTCTGACTTTCGAACCTCTACATTACTGTCCGAACATTCTGGCACATTGAATAAAATAACATTTCTTTCTCTCCTTTCTCTTTCTCTTATCTCATCTATATCATTATCAATAATAGTGGGAATCTGTTTTTTAGTAAAGACAAGATCAGTTAAAGAGAGCTTAAAGTCATTTAGTTGAGCCTCAAATAGCATCATAAGTTTGTTGTTATTTTCAGTTAATGTTTCTATTAAATTTTGGAGAATGATTAGAGTCTTTTTCGAAACATGCATCACACAAATAAAACAAATGTTTCTGCTTATTGTTGAGTGATGATATCTCATTACGAGACAACCTGTGCAGTCAGCACAAAAACATTGTTTACAATGTTTACATTGTATTATTGAGCCTTTTTTCTCATCCAATTCTCTCTTACACTTTACATAAATTTCACTATTCACGATCGGCATTGTTTCAATTGATTTAATAATATGAATTTAAGTTTTAAAACTGCAGCAACAAAAAGACGATGCTTATAGATAACCTTCTTGTAACCTTTTAGGCGAAAATATATGTCAGCCAACAGATCATGTTGTCTTTAATAGTAATTCCCATTACCTGAAGGCACAATTTTTTTTAAAAAACATGGTTACAGTGGATTTTTTTTTTGTTTAATTTATGGCACCTCAACATCTGAGGTCATTTGCGCCTGGAACCTTCTCAGTGCACTTCCGGCCTCCGGACAGTGTTCTCTCGTTACAGACAACACTGTCCATCACCGGACAGTGAGCTGTAGAGGGTCCTAGGAACTGAAAATCTAAGGGTAGCACGGCTGGATTCGAACCCAGAAACTCCGTGTTAATGGAAGTATTATGATAGTATCAAAGTTTCGAAATTAAGTTTTCCATATGAATGAATGTTTTGAGATCCCTTGAATACAATCATGTGTTCCTAAAAATATATAATAAAAAAAACCCTTTGGCGCAACAGCCCATGAAGGGCCACGGCTTGCTAGACGACTATTTTTAGTTGTGGGGGGAGCACGCTAGTTTCCACCGGCGTTTAATTCTGCCCGTCGCTTTCCAGATTCAGTACTAACTGTAGCTCCCCACTTTTTCTCACTTTCCTAATTAACATCGTTTTTGCCTACATAGGAATCTAAAGCTGAATTCTAGCACAAAAAACGAGTGCGCTAGCCACTAGACCAACGTGTGAGAGATTCTAAAAATATATGTAATTGAAAAAGTTGACACGTTCATCTCTCTCTGTAGAAGGAAAAAATAAAAACGCAGATAAATCTTGGGCGCTGGTTACCATGCACTGAAACGAATCATTACTATTTTATACCTCATAACTCGAATCCCAATGAAGAGAAGCCGGATCTAATCCTGGAAGAGTCAAGCCCAATCCTCTTCTTCCTCTTTGTTTTGATAGTTCCACCGGTTCTACTCTTCCTTGGGCATGTTTTCCAAGACCTTGTCCTGATTTGTAACCCATTCGTTCCTGTAAAAAATTACAAAAATTCAGTGAAAGTTTTTTTTTCAATTTAGATTGAAAATAATGATTTTGTAGTAACTAACCATAAGCATCCTTCCAATGTTATTTTGCTGAATAGGAACGTTGGTTGATGAAACCAAATTAGTGATATCGTCGTTAAATACATATTTTGGTTTGCGTTTGGATGGTCGGTCATAATCATCAGGCAATGATCGTTTTGCACCACGCTTGTTACTACCACATTCATCTGAATTTCGATCATAATGATCAAAATTATCTGGCAAAGATATTTTTGGCAAACGAGAATGTGAATCTATTTCTGAAGCTCCACCATTATCAGCGTCATCTTCGTCAGATACAGAGCTGGAAGAGCTGATATCTCTTTGGAAAGAATTGTGATGAAACTGCCGCGAAAAGCTCATCGAAGGAATTTCATCATTATTGGAATCTTCATCACTTGAAGCTGAAATAATCGTAAGAAAAAATTAATTAGGGGGTGTAGGGTAGGCCGCCTCCGCGAGGTTCACCATGGTCTACATGGGCGGACAATGCTCGTAGCCGTGATGAAGGCCATTTGTCTAAGAGAAGATGACCCTGAGAATAAAACACCCTGGTCCTCCAGGTGGGGGGTTTCTGCATAGGGCTGGCTGGCAGCTCTTATCAAATTAAAAAAAAAAAACTCAATCGCTTTTAGAACCAACTAATTAGATACATATTAGTATTTATAAAACTTCAGTTTTGTTAAGTTTACGCACTACTCATAGCTTTTTTAAGTTTTATATGAATATGTGGAAATGGTGTGCTTGAGGAAATCTCATCACGATAGTAACCTTTCATTTTGTTTGAGTACCTTCTGACAGACTAATTAAAGGTTACTAGATGGTACCAGAATGCTGAAGGGGTCTGAGATGTGGACTCCATTACTCTGGGATTCGAATCCCAGTGATGACCTTGAATTTGCAAGGGCATTAATAAGATGGTAAGTAGGCTTACTTTCACCTCAAACTGCAGGGAACTCAGAGCCATCTAAAAAGTAGCCTGAGCCTTAACTATCCCTATAATGATTAAGTCACTTCTTTAGGGATTTCGGATCTCTGAGAATTCCAGCCTAACAGCAAGTATTTTGTTACCCTAACACAAAGCACTGCAATTAGGGCCTGTAGAGATAGTTAGATTGTCTCTCTTGGAATTTAGCGCAACCTAACTTTCACATTCTTTCATTCAATTTTATAAAAGTGGATACAATACACGAGCAAGGGAACTAAACCAGAACGTATACATCTTTAAGAACCGGATTTAGCCAGTTCTTCAACACTTAGTTACATTTACTTTAGAGAGAATAAAATGTAGATCTTTATTCCCAGATTTCTAGTAGAAGCATTTCAAGATATCCAGAACAATAAGAACAGATGATGTTTCAAGAAGTATGCGCACATCTGAAAACTCTTTGGCAAATATAAACATATTTAAATGATGAAAAACTAAAATGTACATTAAATGTACAACTAAAATGTAAAGCCCTTAATGCTCCCCAAAAGCCTTTATATTCATAAACGTTAACACTGATAATTAATAAAAATAAATTTAGAACATTTTCTTGTATATTTAAAACCACAGATGAATTTGGCGAAAAGATTGATAATTCTCTTAGTTCGGATTATTACGGGAGGAAAACATAGTTTGAAAGGGAAGGAAACCTATGCTCAAAAGTCAGTTTATCTCCTCTTTGTCATATTATCTGTTACTTTGAAAACCTTTAATTACTAAAATAAATAGTGTTAAGTCAGAAATAAACGGATTTGTACAAAACGGGAGATGTAATACATTCCCATAAAGATTGCTAAAGGAAATTACAGTAACAGAGCAAATAATCGTAATATTAAAGTATTAATATATATAATCGTAAAAAGCAAAAAATCTGGAGTTTCTATTGCAAGATACTGTAAATAATCTTAGGTGGAACCGCAATGCTTTACAGATTTATTTCCAGATAAAGTACATTTACATTATAGAGTAGGAAATTATAGACGTAATTTACCACTTAAACGTGTTAACATAGACATCTTGAATATATCTCAGAAGAGGGCGTAAAGATATACCATGCCTCTCAACTAAACATCCGAGTTTTCCTCAATAATGAGAAAAACAAAAAAGTAAATAAAATGTCATAAGTCACATTTGGCCCCCAATTAAATGCACAACAAAACACAAATTTTAAACAAGTAACCTCGAATAACCTCTTCCTTTTTCTTTTTATACAAGATAATGTTATCTCTGAGTTTTCAGAAAAGAAAAATATTTGTTTAAAGATATTCCTATATGGAACTTCTTTTTGTATTAATATTAAACAAAGATCTAAAAATAAGGCTGCAAAACTTTAGTTAAATAAATTATTATTTCCTAATTTTTTAAATGGCCAATATTAATTACAAATAATTTTTCTATTTAATTTATTATATAATTTGGTATAATATTATCCATAATGAATAAAATTATAGGCTCAGTAATTAATGATGTAGCTAGCCATGATGATCCAGTTGTAAGGTTTCAAACGCATGGTGGAATCTTTTTTAATAAACGGTTGTATAACCTTTTGATTAAGGTAGGAATCAGAATTTTCTCTTATCTATTTATATCTCCTTTTTCTTAAGTCATCCCATTAATTTTTATTTCTTTATTCCATGTTTATGCATTTATCTATCAATAGCTTTCATAGTTAATTGAGATACTTGGTTAAAAAAAAATATTGCTAATCCAGTTTATAGGTTATAATTTTGTGGTGTTTTGTGTAAAATTGAAATCTTTGTATTAACTTTAATAACATTCCTTCTTAACTCACTAATAAGATTTTGTTTTAGGATGAAGCAAATTGTAGTCAACCAGACGGTGAAAATTCCCGAAGGTGTGACATGCCACGTAAAGTCGAGGCTTGTTACAGTGAAAGGGCCAAGAGGAGTACTGAAACGAACATTTAGACATCTGGCTCTAGATATTCAAATGTTAAATCCCAAACTTTTAAAAGTTGAGAAATGGTTTGGTACAAAGAAAGAGCTTGCCGCCGTCAGGACGGTTTGCTCCCACATAGAAAACATGATCAAAGGAGTGACCAAGGTAAAGAACATACTAATAAGAGCCATACAGTCCATAATCTCCAAATGCCATTCATTTGTTTAATGATTTCAAACATGTGAACAATTTGTTGTAAGATTCCAAAATTGAAAGCCAGAGCTTTTTTTTTTTTACAAAATAGGAAAGATATTTTTCCAAGAATAATAGCACTAAACTCGCATGTTATTGAGTGGTAAAAAAAGATTATTTAAGCAATAAAAAATATGATTTAATGCAGTGGATGTTCAAAAATGCCCGTATCGTTTCAAAAAAGTCTTTCGTAGTCGTGAACTAAATGATCGCCAGACAATTGGAAAAATAGATATCGTTGAGAAACCAGGTTTATTAGGACATTTAGGCGATTGCTTTTATAAATGTTTGGTATAACATGAAAGCATATCGTTTTATTGCTCCATAATGTATTGAAAACACTTAATTGGGCAAGTTCTTTATCAGCCTTATTTTGTGTATTTTACATATTTCGCACGAGATCCAGTTTTTTCGGTCTTCTCATTGAACTACAACGGCTTTTATTCGTTTAGGGTTTTCTTAAATATCTTTTACAGAGCTATTTAACTCCAATTACATAGCTTCAATGTGGAATTTTGGAAGCTTCTCGGATCATATATTGACTTCCATACAGAAAATTAATGGATTTCGAAAGAGATCTTCTTGATATAAAACCGAAGCTTTCGACTATTCTTTGACTATTCAGTCAGTTCGAATGTTTGATTTTATTTATGTTGAAATTCCTGTATTAAAACTATGTTTCTTTCAGTTCGGATCGTCAGCCCGAGATTTGCAGTTTCGAAGTTTTTTTAAGATGAACGGTATTCCATTCAAGTTTATAGACCCTAGATTTGTGAATTCTAGAAAGTTTGAGTGAATTAACTAACATTATACGACTTTGAGCATTAAATATGACTTTGTTCTTTAAACAAAAATTTGGTGTGAAACACTCACACAACTTTCTCTTACTCCAGTTTTCAAAATTGTAATTGACAAATTTTGGAGTTTGTGTACCAAATTTGATGGAATTCATCGACAACTGAAAGAAATATTCATTAAAAGCGCACTTCGTTTACAATTTTCTTTTCAACTGTGATAGCACTTTAGAGAAAAACATAACCCCACTCCTCCTCCCAAAAGTGCCCTTAAATGAATTTTTCCAGAGAAATGTTTTAAATAAAAGTGTAGGTCTTTGTATGTATAGTTGATATAGCAAGTTTGAAGAAAATCCACGGAGCCATTTTAGAGAAAAGCGCAAGAAAGTAAAAAAATACATTTCAGGAAAAACGTACTTCCGGTCATCCAATTTTTTTCAAACTCGGAATTTCAACAATACATTTAATTATAATTAATATTATTTAGATGACAGAATTATACAATAAACTGAAATAACACTTTAGAGGAAAACCTAACCCCACCCCTCCCCCAAAAGTGCCCTTAAATGACTTTTCCCGGAGAAATGTCCCAAATAAAAGTTGTAGCTCTTTGCATGTGTAGTTGATATACCAAGTTTAAGGAGTCATTTTCGAGAAAATCGCAAAATAGTAAAAAACCAAGAAGTAAAGTGATACTTCCGGTTGAGGAATTATGACAGATAACGTACCGTCAGATCCCATGGTGATACGTAAACGGAATATCAAGTTTCAACTTTCTACGGTTTTTCGTTTTTGAGCTATGCTGTACCTACAGACCATTTGCTAAAAACCACTTTTCTGGACTCAGGGGGACCGGTGAAAACTCGGAGTAAGAGAAAGTAAAAAATCACAGCACAATCTTCGCTATTCATTATTAAGAGTAATATACTTGGTAAATTAAGAGTAATATGATGTTAGTAATTAGGCATCCGCAAAAAATTTACATTAACTTGTGTTCTTCGTGTTGATTCTATTTTTAATATTTTATGTACTTTTTAGGGATTCTTGTACAAAATGAGGGCTGTGTATGCTCACTTCCCAATTAATTGCGTCGTGACAGAAAACAACAGCTTGATTGAAATACGAAATTTCCTTGGAGAAAAGTATATAAGGAAAGTTAGAATGGCATCCGGAGTTACTGTTACAAATTCGACAAAACAAAAGGATGAACTCATAATAGAAGGAAACAGTATTGAAGATGTGTCCAGATCAGGTAATATACATTTTATTATTTTTTGTAGTATCAGTTATATAAATAATCAGAATATAGTTTTAGGTTAAGTTTTAAGTAGTTTAAGAGTTTAGTTATTAAATTCATTTAAAAGAATAGTTAGTGTGTAAACTCAATTTACTCTCTGCAAGTTTGTATTATCACACTATGACAAACGCAACCTGAAGATGGGCGAACGCCCGAAACCGGTCGATGACCACAAAAGGAAGCAGGCTATCATGGAAAATGTCTCTGATGAATTATTAATTTATTTTTTAAAATATGATACTATCATACATGAAATTAAAAAAATTACGGTAATTTTGAAGCATAGGGGTCCAGTATGGCTGACACTGCACTCACTACCGTTTTGTCACTGAAGTTTTATAAAATTAAAAGTGTCTCACAGAAATATAAGGTAATTATTAAAAATGGAATAGTGATCAAGAGAAGAAATACTATCCTAATGTGAAGAAACTTTAATCAATAACACTTGCTCATTAAATTTATTTTTTCTGAGTTATACTATACTCTCCAAAGTTTACTATTTTGATTTTGGACTTTTGATTTAATTTTTATTATTTAAATATTAACTCTAGTTAAGGAATAGAAGAATTTTGAGTGGTTTTCTTTTGTTTTGAATATTTCATTCTTATTATTCTTATAATCTCTGTTACATAATAATCTAGCTATTTTAACTTAGTTATTCATATATGTTGCCAACTATTTGTAAGAAATTTATTTTCTTAACAAATAAATATTCAATTCAGATCATTAACAGTTGCTAAGGGTTGTGAGGATGTGATATAAAAGGAAGCGTTATTATTATAAAAGACTGGCCAAAGCTCTTTCATTTACAACTGTCAAATCGTGGGTAGCGGACCTTAAACATGGTCGAACAAGCATTTAAGACGCTGAACGTTTTTTGGAAGAAGAAAATCGGCTACAACCGAAGAAATCACCCAGAAAGTCCACAAAACCATTATAAATGATCGCCGGTTGAAATTGACAAAGGTAGCTGACATTGCTGGCATATTGAAAAAAAAGGGCATATTACGTCATAACTGAAATCTTGGGAATTAGAAAATTGTCAGCAAGTTGGATGCTGCGTTTGCTGACAACCCATCAAAAACTGCCACGCGTAATCGTATCGGAACAATGTTTGGCTCTCTACTACTCCAACCCAACAGATATTTTGCGGCGGTTTGTTACTTTGGGCGCCAAAACTGGATCACCATTATTATACGCCCGAGACCAAACAGCAATTCGAAACAGTGGACAGGCAAAGGAGAACTAACGCCGAAAAAGTCGAAAAGCGGTTCATTTGCAGGGAAGGTCATGGCCAGTTTTTGGGACCTTAATGGAATCTTGTTGGTAGATTATCTAGAAAAAGGCAAGACGATTAACGCCGAATATTATTCTAATCTTCTGGACCAGGTGAAACTAAGGAAAATTAGAGAAAAAAGGCCAGATCTGGCGAAGAAGAAAGTTCTGTTCAAGAAAGAACAATGCTCCCAGCCACAAAGCTGCCAGTGTGATGGCTAAAATTCATGAATTGAAGTTACAGTTGTATCGCATGCACCCAATTCACCAGACCCTCTCTGGATTTCAGCCTCTACCCAAATGTGAAAAAATTCCATGCCGGGAAAAAAATATGGATCCAATTACGAAGTCATCTCAGCGACGAACGCCAATTTTGCAGACTTGGACGAAAGCGCCTACATAGAAGGAATTGGAGCCCTGGACGCAATTGTATAAATTTACGAGGAGATTTTGTAGAGAAAAAAAATGAATTTTATGTCATTATTTTTGTTTCTATTTCTTTTTAGATCAGAAACTTAAATTTAGTTCGTAATGGAAAATGGTTTGGTTGTGGATAAGTTAGATAATAATCAATAATTAGTACATAATAAACAATGAATTAAAACCATGCATATTCAAGCCCCTAGGCATACTCACATTCAGAAATAGAATTATTTAATTAATTAATTTTTATGAATAAAATTAAGAACGGACGGTCATTGCTAAAAATCTATATCCATTTACAGTCATCTGATATATTAGCATTTATTTTATATTTATATATATTTGTTGAGTTTAGTAGTATATTGTAGTTGGAATTTTTTTTTAAGGTGGAATAAACTGCATAAATAAATTATGAAGTTCACAAGTGAAGAGTTTTCTTAGAATCAATTTGCACTCTTAATTTTTTTTATGACTTTCTCTTACTCTTAGTAAAGTAAGTATTGCGATATCCGAAATTGAGTATTCACTGGAAATACAGGGGGCAGCCCACCGAATACGAAAAAAATAGTTTTAGCGAATGATCTGCGTTTGTTAACAAAATACTTAAAAACGAAAAGTCTGTGGAAGCTCAAACTTGGTATTCCGCTTATGTACTACGACCGCATCAGACACAAAGATTTCTGGCAAAATTCATTTAACGGAAATTCATCAAACGGAAGTGCAACTTTACTGAATGTTTTTTTTTTTTTTCAGTTTTTGTTGAATTTTTCGATAAAGGCTTCAACGATTTCCTTTAAACATCGGATACCATCTACACACATAAATACCATCACTTTTATTTAAAACTTCTTCCCTGGGCATTTGAGGCTTCTGGGGGTACAGTAGCGTTATGCTTTCTTGTTAAGTTCCACTTCAGTATAGTACGTGGTTTTACCATCTACATAATATTAATATAAATTAGGAGCATTGATAGAATTCCAAAGAAGAAAATCGGTTAACCGGAAGTGCGATTTTACAGAATAGATTTTCGAGTTTTTTGGAATTTTCTCGTAAATGCATCCAACATTTTCTTTAAACTTGGAATGCTTGCTGCATAGATAGAAACGTATCACTATGAGTTGAAATATTTTTCAGTTAGTTTAAATTTAAATTTGCACAAGCTTTCTAAGAGCGCTCCACATAAGGCTGCTCAGACATACAAATAAAATCCCCGCCATCATTTTTATGGCCAGCCCTACTAAACATTGAAACGTTGCAATTTTAAAGAAATTTTCTTGATAACATTGTATTAATTAGAGTAAGAGAGAAAGGCGTGTAAGTGTTTCACTCAGAATTTTTTGTTTTAGGTTATTCCTTATTTTTATTTTTATGTATTTTAAAAATTACTCATTTGATTGGCAAGTTGTATCAATTTCGTTTTATTTAATTGTTATTTGTTTTATTTCATCTATTATTTTTTTGTTCCTAACTTATTAATTGTATTTTTAATTTAATTAACTCATTTCATTTTATTTTCAGCTGCCCTCATACAGCAGTCGACTACAGTAAAGAATAAGGATATCCGAAAGTTTTTGGATGGTCTTTATGTTTCTGAAAAAACAACTGTTGTGCAAGATGAATAATTGTGAATAAATTGTTTTTACTTCTTTTTTTCTTTTTTGGATTATATTGAGTTTTCCTATAAAGTCCTACTATGTTCTCACAGTGGCCCACAATCATTCAAATGGTATTTTACACTGAAATAATATTAACTTCTTTCTCAATGCAATAAGTAAGGTAAGTAAATCTCCTGAAGTGGTCTACTTTGAATGGAATAGTGGCCTATTTGGCGTCCTTACGGGTATCCCAGCCTCACAACACGAACTTCACTGTGAACCACCAACCATCATACAATATGCATAGGGCCAGCTGAGATAGTTGATGTGTGCAATTACTTGGATTTTGTTGCGAACCCACAGTCTTAACTCTAGCGCACCATCACATACATTCACTGATTACAGATTGCACACTTTATGGACGACTGCATTTCTATGTACAAACACAAACACTTAAGGAGGCCTCATAGATTGTTTCTCGCAATGGATTTGGCTTTATAGGCCATTCTCTCTACAAACATCCAACAAGGTACCAAACATGAATTCTGAATATGAATGTGTTCCCTAGTCTTAACTTCCGCAAGCTTCCATCCGATTTTTTAGATGTCAGGCGAGTATCCGGAAAGGATTAGAAGAATAATAATGTGCAGTTAGGAAAGCCTTAAACAACGAAGTTTTCAAATTAATCCCAGAAGTAATTGAAACGTTATTAACAAGGCTTATGGAAATAATTTATGATTAAATAATATTAATCTGTAGCTCTTTGTTGTCTATGCCTGTAGGAAGGCAGCACTTATATTATTTAACATTATGAGACTTCCTAGAGTAAGATAAGCTGCTGTGGATAGTTCGTTTTTTAATTAGTCATCATAATAATCTATCAATCATTGATATCACTCATATTTCAATGTGTATTTTGTAATTGCATCGTAATTTCTAACATAAAAATTAATGACTAATTCCTCAGATTCGATTCTTATCCAAAATAGTTTAGGACTATGGAGACCTTAGTACGTAGAGGCACAAAATTAAAAAAAAAAAAAAAATCAAATCAAGTACTCAGTGGGCTATGACAGATGAGGCTTCCTGGGTCGCGCGACCCATTCATAATACAATTTACAATTGGGCGTTCACAGTGGGTGGCACCACCCAATGGGCTGTGGATTTCTAATCATGTTGCACGTGGCCGTAGAAAGCGGACATAGCGATGGAAATGCTTGATGTGAAAGCCTTTATAATGGAAATCCATGCCGTGGGTGGGGCTTCCCAGGTCGCGAATCAAGTGGTGCGACCCAGGAAGCCTCGTCTTTCACAGCCCTATAGGTTGTTTCAGAGTGTGGTTGGTAGAAATTGTAGTTAATTTATTGTTTTATATTTAAACGAACCGGGGGGGGGGGGACAGACTTTAAAATAGAATTAATGCGTTAAAAGGTTAAATAATAGCAATAATTAAACGTTACTTTAGATTGAGTTTGATGGAGGTGACTTGATTCTGTGATATAAACCTATATGTGATATATAAACCTTTTTCTATACAGCTCGCTGTCCGGTGATGGACAATGTTGTCTGTAACGAGAGAACGCTGACCGGAGGCCGGCAGGGCACTGAGAAGGCTCCGAGCGCCAATGACCTTAGATGTTAACGCGCATTAAATAAAAAAAAAATGAAATAACTTGTTAAATTTTACATTATTTTTTAGATAAAAGAAAATAAATTATTTCATTTTCTTGGGGCGCACCTGATTACCTTTCAGAGCGCACCGGTTGAGAAACGCTGGCTTAGAGAATGAAAATTAAGATTTAGGAAGCTAGTCTGTGTCCTTTTGGTTCAACTTTTTTTTTTTAAATGGAATACGTTTTAGGGAGGCACCTATTTGGTAAAAAGCGAACTTTTCTCACATGAAAAAGCGAACGAACATTTTCTCATGGGGGAGGGGAATTTTGGGGGGTTTCTGGGGTTGTTAAAAAACGTAATCTTTGCATGTTGCAACTGCATATGATAGATATCGTTTGATTTTTTTTATAAAAAAACAGCGAAAGAAAGCTCAGGGAGGAAAAGGTGGCTAAGACAAGTACGAAATAATTTTTGCATTTCTAAGTTTAGAACTCGGATGCGAGGATGACCTTACATGCATTCATCAGTCATACTTTACAGTAGTCCGGGATTTATTGAAGCATTGGGAGAAAGCTGTTACCTAGTTAATTTAGTATGTTTATTCCAAAATCAACTGATTTTCTCAAAATAAAAGAAAGATCAGGGGAATCTTTTCGATAAAATTATCTCACCTAAAAGGCTGAGGACCCCTCCCATAGGATTTTCGTCATATCGGTTTCCTTTGAAAGTATTAACCCAACAGCTTTCTTCGAGGATTTGTATAATTTTTGGATTTTTGAATTTTGATCGTCTAAGGTTGCTTGGACAATCTGAGTCTATAGTTAAAAAAGTATTTATAAAAAAAACACAGTATTTCATTAATCAATGATTATGGGGTTGTTTATGAAATTATAGGTTGAGCAATTTATAATTAAATTCTGCATATTCATTCTAATATGCAGATATCTTGAGGAACTTTTTAAAGTAATAATATTGGAATTTTAATCTGAAAGTTTTTGAGATCTCGTTAGAATGATAAAATGGATTATTTTCATTTGCAACTAATTAGATAATAAAAAAGTTCTCTATATAGGATTGGTTCATTTAAAGTAATACAAATTATTGGCTTGCCCTACCGCTAAAAAGATTTTTCTGTTGAATTTTTCGCTTCCATTTTATCATATTTCTTTTCCCTTTGGGTCTTGGGAGGCTCACTTGTTTGAATGCGAGGAAGGTTTTTCATAGGTTACGGACAGGTGATTTTTTTTGTCCCTCTCTTGATAACTAAAAGTTACGTTAGTTAGGTGCTTGGATGTGAGTCATTGACTACTTTTTATTAGAAAAAAATTATCTCTGTAATCCATTTTTCCTCAGTCCTCGAACGCGAATAGTCTGGGTGAGTATATTTTAAATTTTTCCTTATATGTGCCCAGTCACTATTTTACTATTTCTTTTTTAAAAGTAAAGCAGGTTTAATTTTTCTTATATATTATGTTTTTAGATAATATATTCACTGTCTTACAAAGTGAAACTTATTTTATATTTTCCTGAATTTTTTTCTTCAGAAAAATGGATTATGAAGAATCACATACGAATAAATTATCAAGAAAAGTTAAAGAAAATCCATTTATGCCATTAGGTAAGTTTACTATTCAAACAGATATGTTTTGCTTACTTCTTAGATTATGCTAAATATCGGTTTTGGCTTTCGACATAACATGTGTTTTCACATCATAAAAACTGATGAAATTCTTCAAAATAGCATACTAAGCTTGTGTAAAGTGACAAAATCAGAAACGTCTTGTTTTTGTAGGCATTGAATATATAAAATAAGGTTATTTCACTTTACTATATAAAATTAGGTTATTACACTTTACTGTAACATTTATATTATGACATCATCTCAAGGACACAAGGTCAAGGACGAAGGATTATACTGATGATGTCTGAATCTGAACAGTGTTCTGTATCTCTTGCTTAGTTAATATTGATAGTGACCATGGAAACTGTGTCATTATGTTGCAAGGCATCAGTACTTCCCATTGCCTTGCCTCCCACAGGACAAACCAGTATTTTGTCATAATCAGTTTCTGCCATGAATAGGATCCCTACATATTTATATACAAGTCAAATAAACTTTGTAAGCAAGGAATCTGCAGCACAACAAACACACAGGCATTATGTTGCTGCCGTTCTACTGACCAAATTTCTGTGTGAAGTATTTTTCCTAAATGTGTAGGTTATCCTTAACTGTAAGGTTATCAATAGAAACATAGCACACAATGGCAATGAGGGGACTTAACATCTCTCATCTCCCATAAAACGCTCCTGAAATAATTGTCTGCAAAAATATTTCAGTTAAAAGTGACTGCAATTTCAGTGTACTGCCGGCCTCCGGGGGCAGTGTTGTACCTCGTTGAAGGGAACATTGTACAACACTGGACAGTGAGCTATAGAGGCTCTTAGGAGAGAAATTGAAGGATTCTGATTTAAACTCTGTGTCGGATCACTTGGTTACACATAAACGGAATATAATGTTTGAGGGACCTGCTGTTTAGTTAGTTTCGAAAATTTGATAAAAAGCATTAGATTCTGTTGATTCAAGAAGAAAAAGATATTACGAGATAAATAGTTTAATTTATCTTGAATAACATAATTAAAATTACCAATTAAAGTAATCGATACAGGTGTTTAAAAATCGCATTGCCTGTTAAGAGAAGAATATTTTGAGATTTTAGGAGTGCTGGTGCGAGCATTGTGAAAACAGCTTATTTCGAAAAAGAAAAATCGTAGGAGCCCTAACATTGTGATGGTTATCACCAAGCAAATTGCAGAAGTTTTCTAAATTTTATTTACAGATAGTATGGACTATTAGACACTGCAGTGTGGGCTTTGTATTCCGCCCCAACAAAGCACCAAAAGTGATCACAAAACAGTGGGTATTTATTTAAGAACCTTGCTAACTTTTAAGTAAATTTAATTTTTATAAATTAAAAACCTGTATCACTCATCAGTTTAACGATCTGGACTTTTAAAAAACCCATCAGCTTATATGTTGATTTTATCTGTAAGTTCCAATTCTGTTTCTAAGTTTAAATTATTTGCAAGGTTTCACATGAGTAGGCGGTAGTATTCGTCTTTGAAAACAGTTGGTTTAAGGGAATGTAAAAAGTCTGCTTCAGCGTTGGTGCTAATAAATTTATTTTATTAATTTACTTCATCATAGATTAAGTGATCTAGATCAAGCTTGGTAATCTTGATCATATTTTTGCCTTCGCTTAAATTTACTAAATTAAAAAATGAATCTTCATGATTTGATGAAGATTAAGAAAACGTTATTAATGCTATTTTGTTTTAATTTTTTCAGAAATATTCAAATATAAAATTTATCTTTATAAATTAGTGTTTTAATTTCTTTATTTAATTCTTTTCAGGTATTTGTGGCTTAATAATGGCTTGCGGTTATGGAGCATATATGTATAAACACAGGGGTAAAATGTCAACTAGTGTTTACTTGATGCAACTTCGAGTAGCAGCTCAGGGAACCGTTGTAGGAACACTTGCTATAGGTGTTGCCTACAATATATTCAGACAATTAAAACAATATGAATCAAAGCCTAATTAGAAATATTTTAAGTAATTAAGTACTTTTAAAGTATTTATTAACTCTAGAATTTAATCAATATAGTTACCCAAGTAGTTATCAGCATGAGATTTGAGAGGATGCTCGGACCAGGAGCTATTACACTCCGTGTAATGCTCGGACATAAAAAAACAGTATTTTTTTAAACTAATGTACTATATCTCTTCCTTAATTAATATTGATAATGTCCTTCATTATCACTGTGTCAACGTGCTACTAGGGAATAGGTTCTTTCCATTTCTTGTCTCCCCAAAATAAAGCTGATAATTTTGTTATAATTAATTTCCGCTATATAAAGGACTTCTGCATATTTATTTACAAGTAAAATCAACTGTATCCTGTAAGGAAAATAATCTGTAACAGAACAACACGACAAAACATTCTCACATTGCTGTAATTCTCATTTGAAAAATTTTCTGTGAAGTATTTTCGTCTAACTGTTTAGGTTACTCTTAGCTGAAAGGTGTTGAATAATTATATTGTGCACAAATGGCAACGAGGGAACTAACATCTCTCAACTCCCATACAATCCTGTTAAAATAATTGTCTGCAAAAATATTACAATTAAAAGTGATATATGTGATTATTATGTGTGATATAAATCATTTTACTCTTATATGAGATTTTCAAATTAATTTAAGTAGATATTTCTATTTAAATTTTCCTAAATTATTATTTGTACATATTTTGCCTTATTTATTGCTGTGTTCTCTTAAACATGCACCTTAATTACAAAGAGTAATTTATTTTTCCAAAAAGTGTATCTTTATTTTCCCTTCTTTTCTTTCCTCTTTCCATTATTTTACATATATCATAATGCGTGTACCTTAAAGGTAAGGAAAAATTGTTTCAGAAAATCCAGAAATTCTCAGAAACTAATTCAGTAAAACCTCATTTCCGGTTAATAGATTTTCTACGAACTTGAAGAAATCAGATCATGGAATTCTAGCATTGCATTTACTTGTACCTATGTGCACATACAAGAAGTGGCCTTTAAGTGAAAAGCTTAACCTGTAATCTTGCACTCCAGCAAATCAATTTTCTTTCAAAAATGTATCATATAAAAGTGATAGTCCTTTATGTGTGGAGTATTTAAAGAACATCGTTGAAGCCTTTATTGAGAAAATCGCAAAAAAAACATTCATTTAAGCGCATCTTCGGTTGATGGATTCTGAAGAACTTCGTTTGGTGGTACCTGTAATTTGAGCATATTGTAATTTTTCGTATAAGAAATCATTTTGTTCACTGATACATAATTATATTAGAAGCAAAATTTGTTGCAAATTGGACTTTAAATCGATTCTTCTTCTTTTTTTAAATTTCTTCATAATCCAATGGCAAAGGAGAGTTTTTCAAAGATAACTCAGCTTTTTTTTACGCAACAACTTCAAACCTAAATACCAAATCCCATGAAAAATCTTTAGCCGACAGTTTTCATAGGAAATACATATTTTAAGGTTCCTGAGTCCGCCAAGAGATTTTTTTGTTTTTGTTTAAATACATATTTATTCAACATGCACCATATTATCTATTGCATGCATAGCATAATAAAATTTCATTAAGTAGGAAAATATAATTTAAAAAATATGTAGTAAAAATAAAAGAAAAAGAGTGTAAAAAAAAATGAAACAAATCACAATACGCACAATGAAAAGTTTATAGAATTCAAACTTTGAACAAACTATTAATTTATCCGGATTAATGGATAGCTAATCCGGTCCAAGCGTAATGAGTATATTAAGATATGTTCTACATTTTATATTGAACTAGAAGAACATGAGCAAGATTAATCATCAGTAATTTCAAATATATTTAAATAGAATCAGAAGCAGATTTCTGTATTTGGAAATAAAAACCGACTCAGAAGACTGTCATTGCGACTGGAGACACTGACAAAATGAAACGTGTATGCGATCTGGAGACATTAACAAAACAATCTTATATGGTACCGCTTTTTTCGATTAAAGCAATAGCATTCGAAACAAATCAGATTAGAAGGCATAAAGAGATTGTCTTATTAGTCACTTCAGAAATATTTAAAAAGAGATGTAGCGGATGACTACAAATATAACAGATATGTAAGCAAAATTTTAACGGGGCTGGTATTTATTGTAAGAACTTCTTCAAAGAATTTTTGCTGTTGCCATCAAGGCTACTCCAAGAAGAGTACGATTTGCCGCAAAAATTTTCGCTATAAGGCAAGCTGACCCGAACTCCGAAATAAGGGCCCAACGAGTGATTCAGGGCAGTGAGCAATGATTTAAGGTACTAATATTACGTATATGAGAAAGCAATATTGAATTTTCTCAAGGTACTTTCCCAGAAATGGAAGTTAATGATACAATGAGTGCTATCAAGTTTCTAAAATGAAGTAGCCGACTGCTAGCAAAACCAATCCGAGCAGTTTTTTCAATCAGATTCAGCGTATGATTGCCATATATTAAAAAAAACAAAACAATATCTTTGCATTCGCCCAGGTTTGTGTCAAATATTAGTAACCTGGCAATTCATGATTAAATCTCATATTAGATGATTACGCTAGGAATAATAGATAATAAAATTTGTCCTCTCAAAGAGGAGGGATATTTTGATGATATCCATCCACTTTAAGTATTGTAGGCAGCTAGATGACAGATTAAATGAATTGCCTATTTAGAAGTTACCAATAGATATGTGTCTGCATGTTGTCTAATTGCTGACAAGCAAATAAGAGCAACCGCATAGATACAAAAATGGTTTTTTGTGTCTACTTTTTCGAAAAAACTTCTCTATTCGACTCCCTTCTAATCTGATTTGATTACTATAGATAGAAATAATTTTATTCTAATCAGCAAATAATATTCTATTTCAATCATTTTTCCGGGGAAATTCATTTGACTTGATTTCTGAGGAAGTCCCATTGAATGCCTTTTCTGTAGTTTGTATTGTTTTCCTCTATGTGCCATTAGGATAATCCTATATATTATTACAGGACAATCAATCAGTTTAATGAGTGATATAAATATTTTGTTGAAGTCATTTTTCTTCACTAATTAATTGGAAACCATATTCTGACGATGAATGAGAATCCGAAACCGGTCAGAACCAAAATAATGAAGCCATGCTACAACGGATAAAATCACAAGATTATTAGGATATATTGCATAAATTCCGGATTTGAAGAAAATTGATTAATCGGAAATCTTACATTATTTTGTTTTTGGTTTTCCTGATTTTCTTCAAAAGGGGCTCCAATATAATAATTTCCATCAAACGTTTATAAGAACTACATATGGATTTCAATTATTTTAATTTGAAACACTTTTCCAAGAAACATATATTTTGGTGAGACTTTGGAGGAAATGTGACTCAAGTTCATTCAGTCAAGTCGATGTAAAGTTCAGGGTGTCATTCAGGCTATTGTGTACAGTTCTACTTCATACAGTCGACGGTATAAAAATAATTCTGTTCGAAGGAAATTGAAAATTGAGTAATGATTGAATGCCTTGTGTGAAAATCAGTGAGTGCTTCATATCAGATTTTTTGGAAATTTTATCCAAAATATTTTTTCTGAAAAATCAGGAAATAATAAAGATTTGAATCGAAAATATTTGTATTAAGAGCGATCTGTATTCATTGTGAATATATTTAAAACAACAATGTAGTGGAAAGATTTGAGGTTCCTTAAATAGATGGAGCTGTTAAAAATAAATTCTAAATATGTATGACTTGAAACATACATTATAAACTATGTTATAGAAATATCAATGATCGATGTTTTTCTTTATACGTACAAATATTTTGTTTAAACTAAATAGCACTTGATTATTTTGAAAATAATTTTATATTAATTTGATGAGTGAAGTCAAAGGAGATTGCGCATTGTGGTATTGTTTATTGATTGCAGAGCTCTTATCAAACATTGTTGATATCATTTTATAAGTTAACATATTTGTATGAAATTTTTATTGTTCCTCCATTTATATTGATAATGTGCTTTTAAAAGTTATTAACATTTACTGAGTGTTAAACAGCAAATACGTTGTCCAAGGTGTTTCCAAGTCCAGGGACAGCCCAAAGTGTCTGGAGTTCTGAACCAGGCGCTGGGCAATCCTGCAATATGGTGTCTGGCCCAGTCTCCTCTGATAATAAAGATATAAATTCGTTACCATTCTCTGAAAGTACTGAATTCAATGTTGGCCATACTTATAAATCTGTTTTTGATTTAGTACGTAATGGGTAAGTAAAATTTTAGACGATAATATATTATTTTCCTTTCACATATTTTATTTATCATCGAAATATATTTAATTCTAAATATTTTTTTCATCTTATAGAAAGTAATATTAATATTAAACTAAGCGTTCGTTACGAAACAGTTTCGTTTCTCATAAAAATGAGAGCATTTAAAAAATTGAAAAAATTAGAGGAAACTTTGTTTAATCAAATAATTAAACAAAGTAATTACAATTTTATTATTAGCTGTTTTCATTAAACACAAACTAATTTTTTTATTACCGCTTACACAGACCTGCCTCGTGGCCGTCCTTGTTAACCCGATTAAAGGAATCTCAATTCAAACCAATTTAATCATAATATATATTACTTTTACTTGGAAAACAACTAAAAAAATATTTTAACTCAATGAAAATTTATATAATTAAGAAATTAATAATATGCTGGATTGATGTTAACAGAAAAAGTATCGTACATACATACATATTTGGGTTAAGGTCAGTCTCTGTCAATAAAGGAATGCAGCAAATGAGTCAGTCCCTGAAACAAAATCGAACAGTTTTTGCTTTTATTTTCATTAAAAAAAAATTATGATAGCTTGATAAAAAAAAAAAAAATTGTAAATTGTATGATTAAAATGTAAAGATAAAAATTAGTTCAGAAAATGTTAAAATATACGCAAATATGTTAGCCTTTTATTAACTATCTTTTTTGGGATATAATAGTTTTGCATAATAATTTCTTATTAATTTTTAACATTTGACATTTCAATATTGTTGTTTAAGAACCAAACAAATTAATAATTAAATTAGGTGTTCATAATATTACTTACTGAAAAACAAACATTCTAATTCTCTAATTTTTCTGGGAACCATATAATATGATGTTTCTCCTCAAATATCTCATAACAGAATTAAAAAACATTTCCTCCTTGACTTCTAATTTCTAATTATATTTTCATTCTCTCATGCTTATAAGAAGTACTCAATTGTATCAAAATTTCAAAATTGAATTTTTACTAGAAATTCACTTAATACCACTGAATACTTAAAATATTTCGTTTATAGTCCGTTAATATGAAATACTGCTTTAATAAATGTTTATTTTTAGCTTTTCGCGTTTTTTTTAAAAAAACTTTGCGTACTAACATAAAGATCTATCACTTTTACTTGAAACATTTTCTGACGAAAATTTAGTTTCGGAGGGTTCCATAATGTAGAAACATTAGATAGCTTTTAATAAAAGTATCCCATATTTATAGGTGATAAAACGCTTCTAAAATAAAATACCTCTTTTTAAATTAATCGATTTATTTTAGGTAATAAAATAAATAAATAAAATAATATCCTCTAGGAATCCTTCTGTTGAAACCCTAATAGCACCTACGTTTTTAAGTAATCCTGAGAAGTCTGCCGGAGGCCAGCAGTGCACTGAGAAGGCACAATGCACTTTCAGGTCGCAATGCACTATCCCACACAAACAAATGTTATTCTAAATTGGTTTAATTTATGTAATTTAATTCAGAATATATTTATTTATTTATTTTACAAAAACATCAAATTTTATTGCTTTTTAAAATACTCACAAATAGATTTCTATATGTATAGCTTATTTATTTTATAAAATATGTTCTTCTAGGGCTGTTTCAGACATAGAATGTCTGGTGGAGAAACTAGGAGCTGAGTCCTTAAGTTCAAGGGACGAATGGGGATACACACCTGCTCATTGGGCAGCATTAGACGGAAATGTAGAGGTAAGTTGAAATTATTTTGTTTTAAGTTTCCAAACTTAGTTTAGCAAGTTCATTCCCTATACTTTGGTTTAATTTAAAAAAAATTAAAATAATACAAACACTCCACTTTCTCTTAATACACTTCTCAAGTTATAATTGATGTTTAATTCATTATATTCGCGATTTTATTGCCTCAATTTTATTTTTAAACAGAGTAATTATTAGTAGACAAGGCTGCCTCCTCCTGCCGTTACAATCTCCCTATACTTCAGGTTTTGAGTATTCGAGATTTTGTATTTCTCTTTATTTCCTTTTTTTTTTTCAGGTTTTATATTCAAATACAATAATTTCACTTATTTCAATTCTAAACTTAAAAAAAAATTAACAATTTGCTCATTGTCTAATGATCTCAGAAGTAAATAAACAAAAAAAAATATGACCCGTTTTAAATTTTGAGAATTTCTTTGAAATAGGGTGGTGCTCACTGGTGGTGCCTTTCTTGAGCTGTAGGTTAGAGGCATTCCTTCTCTCTCCTTCAATACACTGGTTTCTTCATATCTCTGCCGGGATTTTCTCAAACATAATATGTCGGACGGTGTATCATTCCTTTTTGATCGCCTCATACCACTGTTGTCGATACTATCTAAAACCTCTTTTAAAGGATTTCACTATTAAGGTAGTCCTGGAGATGGCATTAGTAGGACCCGTAACCTTTTTAAAATTTTTTCTTCTCGTCCAAACTCTACTACCTTTCCAGTCTACACCGGGGTAGCGAGGAGCTTTTTGTTTTCCCCAGCGATTGAGGAATACCTGGCCAGGGACTTTTATCTCTCGTCCATGTCTAGATCAGCCGAATTGAGCTAATCAACGAGGCCACCTCATAAAGGGAGCAGTTAACTGTCTCGGATGATCCTGGTGAATACAAAGTGAAAGTCTTGATTATTCACCCTGGCGCTTCCCAAAAGAAAATGAATAGACTCCCTGGCCTCCTGAAAGCTGATCTTTTAATGATATATTAAGAAAATATCATGTTTGAACTTCTTATAATTTTTTGTTTTTAAATTATGTTTTCACATATTCAAATTTACAGACCATTCGCTAAAAATATTTTTCTCTTAATTTAGAGGCTTCAAAACTTGTATTTCGGTGAAAGATCGAATACGAAAATTTGACATGAACAGCAGCATTGACAAGAAAGGTTGCAAATTTCTTGTACAACAAAAAAAGATGGTAAAAACTTTTATATTTCTGGATTCAAGAGCCTCAAAGCTCTTAGTTCTGTTTACAATTTACACTAAAAAATATATAATGACCACAATACTTTTTATGAGGAGTTTAGGAATATGAGAAAGTAAAAGTACTTCAAGTAATTTCTCCCACCCCTTAAGTTGATCATTCTTGAAGATATTTATAACTTATTATACTCATTCTGAATTTGCCTTTATTAAAAAAAAACTGAACTAAGTAATAATTTAATCATTTATCTTACTTCCTGTTTTTAAATTTGTTAGGTGATGAGATATCTGGTCGAGAGATCGGCACCTGTAGATCTTCCATGTTTAGGTACTCAAGGACCTAGACCAATACACTGGGCTTGTCGTAAAGGTCATACGGCTGTGGTGCAAGTTTTGTTACAGGTTACTTATTTTAATTAATTTTTTCACTGTTTTATTATTTTCTCTTTTAAACTATAGACGTTTTGGGACAGTATATTTTATTATCACTGTCACAGGCTGGAGTGGCTGTAAATGCTGCCGATTTCAAAGGATTGACTCCTTTAATGACGGCTGCTATGTTTGGCAGATCTGCTACCGCTGCTTATTTATTAGGAATGGAAGCACTTAACCATCTCACTGATATTAATGGCGATAGTGCTTTACATTGGGCTGCATATAAGGGTATATTATTTATTTAATGATGGTATTATCAATTGTGATTTCTTAATGATGATAGTATTATATCTAATTCATTTTAGATTCTTTAGCAACATGCTTTAAGTCCTTTACCTTTTAAAAGAACAAACTTTGCAAAATTATCATTTATAAAATTTAATGAAAGCCCCTAATTTAATCCATGCACTTATAAATAAACTAAAACATGTTTTGTTTTCTTCTAATGAATTTTTTTACTTTTTGTTTCTTAGGACATCCAGATTTAATTAAATTATTAATGTATTCCGGCATGGATCTTCAAAAAGCGGACAATTTTGGATCAACTCCTTTACATTTGGCATGTCTTTCTGGAAATGTGGATTGCGTCAGAATTCTATGTTTAAAGGTATCTTTCTTTTAAGATTTGAATTATAGTTAATTTTAAGGTTCGAAAACAATTTTATTATAATAATATATAGCAATGTATGTCTTAAAATTGATGTTTACTTTGCGAGGAAGAGTAAAATTAACCTTGAACCCAAAGACAAAAATGGAAAGACACCATTGATGTTGGCAAAAAGCCATCGTCATGACGATATTGTCAAAGTTCTTGTTAATGAAAATAAAAGACGGTCAAGATGGATGCCTCCAATATCAGAAATTTGGTAAAAATTTATTTCAAGTATATTATCTTTACTTTAAAAAAAGAAAAAGGTTATTTCAGTATAAGTTGGTACAAAAATAACCTCCTGTTATTAAACTTTGTTTCTTGTTTGCAAATGAACATTTGTCATATTAATTATTTTTACATTTGTCATATTAAAGGCCATTTTTAAATAATTCAACCAGTAACTTAAGTTTGTTAGAGATAGAGTCCAGGAAAGGTGCCGCATCCCCCCCCTAAAAAAAAAGTAACACAAATAAATTTATTGAGAATAGTTTAGGTATGAGCGAAGGTATGAGATTGTAGTATTGGGAGAGTAAAATGACTAATTCAAATTGTCAACTCACAACGCTTAAAGTAAATGTTAATATTAATAAGCTATTTAGACCATATAACAAGGTGGACTTTACAATTTACATAGGAAGTAAGACAATACAAGAAAAAATATGCCGTATACATTCCAAATTGAGAAACTTATGTTGACTCACATAAAACAATAACAAAATGAAGTCAATGAAATCAAAAAGGGTTCAATAGAATAAAAGTGCCATTACGCAGTGATCAAGCGCTAATATGTTTGTGGAATCTAAGATTTAAAAAAATTAATTTACATGTTTATATACAATCATTTTTATTAAAAAGGCTCTACAGAACATCTAGTACTTTTCTATCTATGAAAAGATTTATTACAAAATATTAAGAGGGGGATAAACTAGTACAAACAGTATGTTACTTCTACAATTTTATTGAATTTCCACAGTCAGACTTTTATCGTGTTTACATTTATGGGGTTGCATGTCCTATTGACCTTACGTGCAGCGGGATATTTCTACAGTATTACAAATATTTTAGATAAAGTAAAGGTCATCACATGTAAAGGCAATGTATAGGGTAAAACTCGCTGTGCATTTTGTTCTGGGGAACATGAAAAGAATGATTATGTCCCAGTGCAAATAATAATATAAAAATTTTGCTGCATTTATTTTGGTGTTGAACTAAAACCCACGATAGATTCAATTTTCTTCAGGCACTCAACACTTTCTGCTAAAGTAGTTTTACCACAACAATTCTCAAGTACCCATTCAATAAATCCAGAATTATATGTTATTCAAATAAATTAACTATTTTTTGTTTAAAAAAAAAACGGAATAAATGTTTTTTTCATTACAAAGTAGAAGGAACTCAGCTCTGAAGTTGACTTACAGTAGTAAAAAGCAGGAATTATTTTTGTACCATTGCAATATAAATTTATTTTTACTTTTAATAGTACGGTTTACTTTAATTCTATAAATTTTCTCTGGTACAGGGGTTTGCTGTTTGGAGGAGCTGGTGACTCTAAAGGCCCTTTATTGTGGTTTATCGTATCCGTTTTGTGTTGGGAATATCCAATTTATATACTTAAGGTAAATTTAATTTGTAAAAGCAATTATTTCATGTTATTAGAATGATTTATATATATTATTTTGGGTTATATATTTAAAAAAAGAATTCCTATAATAAAACTAAGCATCTACCTTCCGCACAAAGTGCAATGTTATATGCTGTTATAAAAACACAAAATCTGTTCCCTGGTGATGCCTAGGTTTCTTAGTAGCTAAAAGAGAGAAAAAAAAAACGTACAATCAAGGACTGAGTATTTTCATAACTATCTCTAAAAAAACATTAATTTTTATATTAATTAATACCAATTCTGGAGTCATATGCCATTTCTAAATATTCTTTAACTAATAGCTGGGTGATCACCATGTTCCATGACTAAATAATAGTGACTTAAGGATGTTCCATTTTCTACACTCTGTAATGCATTTATTACTTCATGTAACCTTTTTGTCTAAAGCTCATCAGCCATTCTTCTAATGGAGTTTTAATAAAGAACCTCTTTCTCTGAATAACTTAAGAAAAAATTCTCAGTTAATCCGATGTTCTGCAAAGTTATGAATTTTAATAAATGTTTATTCCAGCTATCTCCTCCCAAAGCCAAGTCAACTACTGTAAGCAGTTTTCATTTAAACTATGCCATGGAAATGAATAGCATAATTTCAGTGACCATAGTTCGGCTGTTTGTTAGAAGATACCATCTCTTTTAAGGGAAAGGAAAAATTCTCATTTTTTGTCAAGTATACCTGTGTATTCCACAGAAAAGAATTCCTAACACGTTTATTATGTCGTTACCTTCATTAATAATATTAATGTTTATTTAGGATACATAAACTTCAAAGATATGTATCTGAGATATTTCTAACTCAAAGCTAGCATCGCATGAGAAATTGAAACCCTGCAAAGTTCTTGGTGTTGTTACTTTTCAACAATCACACACTTTATGCGTAACCATAGGCAAACTCTAAACTCTATATCATACTCACATCCAAAAATCCCATCCATTGACATTTTTCTTTCTTTTACAGTCGACTGCCATTCTAGATCATATTGAATTATTGCCTTGACTATATATTGAATACAGGTTTCTTATATACCTTTATTGAGATTGAATAATGTTAAAAGATTGCATAATAATAACTTGTTTTGTAAACAGTGATCTAATTAAAAAAAAATTGTATACAAGTTAATTTTTTAAAAAATAATTTTGCAAATGAAACAAAATATTTACAAAATAAATTTTAACTGATTAAAATCGGAAATTTTTGAAATCTTATTGAAAATCAGGTACAAGTAAATGCTAATTCCCATTTTTACATTCCAAATAGTTCACATTGTTTTTATTGCATTATTCTGTATTGCATATCAACAAAATTTCATTCATTTAATGAAAAATCTATAAAGGAAAACAAAAACTTTCAAAAGTTTCTAAAATATTCAAATATTATGATATTTTTATTTTTTATTTTTATTGTAGTGCATTCCATTGACATGGAATTTAATCAGAGGATCACATTATTGTTTCATATATTGGAATCTTGTAATGTGGTTGTCCTGGGTTGTTGCAAACAGAAGAAATCCTGGTTATATTCCACAAAATTCTGAATGTTATTATAGAGCAATTAAACAGGTATCGACATGAAACTGGGATAAAAAATTATTGTATTTTTTTTTTTGAGAATTATTTATTTTTTATTTGATTTATAGATTCCTTATTACGACAAACTGAAAAGACGGGAGGTGGTCTTGTCAAGATTATGTCATTCCTGTCGTTGTATAAGACCTCTTAGAGCTAAACATTGCCGAATTTGCAATAGATGTGTTGCATATTTCGATCACCATTGCCCTTTTATTCATAACTGTATTGGAGTTAAAAATAGGTAAGAAATCATAAGATATATTTATTTTAGGACAAGCAGAAGTAGTAAATAGAGCCTTCTTATTAAACTTTCTAAGAAGTTGATAAACCCATTTAGAATGATTTGCTTCTTTATGTTTTAGAATATGGTTTCTTTTATTTGTACTGAGTGTTGCAATTAACTGCACATTCGCTATTTACTTCACTTGCTATTGTATGGCAATACAAGGATTTGATTTCATACACTTAATTGGGCTAATAGAATCTCTTGTGTTCTGTGGACTTGGATGGATTCTTACTTGTACATCTGTAAGTTATTTTAATTGAAATTCATTTATATTTGTTTGTTTTATGTTAACTTTGAATATACAGTGTAGCATTTTTGCAACAGTCAATGGACTGATTGTCATTGTCTTATCGCCAATCATTGCTTCCGAGGGAGTTCCCTTACTAACCACCTTGGGCCCAGTGCTTTAGGTTAGGCGTTAGACCATAACATTGCTGATTTTCTTCGATGATTAAACGAGGAAATCAATAGACGCTATAAACTTCTTTATAGAATTCAACAGTCGTTCTATTACTGAAAAATATAAGACTTATTTAAAACTTATTGTTTAAACCCATGTGAACGTACAGCATGAACATAGGGGGAGACAACTAGTGACGTTCATACAATGCGGAATCCAGACCTTTCAAACCAATCTCTTCCAGTAATTCACCTCAGTATACCTTTTTTTTTGTATATCTTCAACTCAATATTCATTATGTTCTCGAAATCATCAAAATTTGATACTTTAAATTTCAATTAGTCGTTATCTGCAATCCGCCACCCCTTATAAACCATTTCGCTTCAAATTCCCTGCTCCAGCGCCATTTGAAATGCCAGAGGCACCGCGTTCTTCTTAGAGATTAAATATAGAATAGTAGTCCTTATAATTTAGAGGATAATTCTCCGCACTCCAGTGCACGAAGTGTTTCGTGTATTTTATTTCATTATTATCATTTTTATTGTGTATTCTTATGATTTCTTTTTTTCTGTTATTTCTATTTCTTTTTCACTTATTTGTAGGAAAATTTTCAATTTTCGTACCTGCAGGTTTTGAACCATGCTTCTTTTTCAGTATTCACTGAACTTCAGGATGATTTGACGATTTTATGTGCGAATTGACATTCATTCAAAACATAATGTACTAAGTGTTGCTAGTTATAAATTAATTCTTTATTATTTTCTTTACAGATACTTCATGCCTGCATGAACTTGACAACGAATGAAATGTTTAACTATAAACGCTATCCATATCTAAGGGACAAAAGAGGTAAATATCTAAATCCATTCTCCAGAGGACCATTATTAAATCTTGTGGAATTTTTTGTATGTACTCCTTCAGATTCTGAAGAACAAGTACTTCTTATAGAAGATTCACCATAACAAATTATAAAGTGTTATCATATTTGTTTTAAAGGAATATTTTATAAATAGCAAAAATTGTGATTTTTAAACAAATAAAAAAAAATTTTTTTTTTGAACATGTGATCGCACATGAATTTTATACACAATTCGTGTTGCTTATTGTTAAGCTAAATTGCTCATTTTTAGCAGCACTTTACCAAAGTATAATGAAACTCCAATTAGTAATTAATTACTGCTTACTATTATTATTAATTTTTTAAATCTTTATAATATGGACTGCGTCAATTGTTAATATTTTTTATTTCCGGTAAGATATTCCATTCATAGAAATTAAGCTACATTATAATGAAGGCCAAATAAATGAATATAATGGTACTTAACAATCCAATGAACTATTGATAGTTAAGTGAATTCATTCTTCCGTGAGATTTTTGAGAATAGCCCCATTAAAGCACACGCTAATTATTTAATGCATACATTTAAGTAGCAAAATGTTGGCCAATTAACTACTTTCTGAAGAATGAAATAATAAAAATAATACTATTAAAAGAAATTAAAGTAATTTGTGACAGTAATAAAATAAAAAAATACATTCATTGATGGAAAGCACTTACAAACCATTGGAATCTCTTACCACAAAAATTTCACGTAACCTAAGAAATTATTTATAATTTAGCCAGTGTTATTTAGTTTATTGTTATCGGAAAGGTTGTAAGTTTACTCCTTGTTCAAAATATGTAATTTAAAATCATTAAAAAAAAAAAATCAACCAATCTCATTTATAATTAAGGCCTTAAATTAACAAAATATAAAACTGCCTTAATAAGATTTATTGAAAAATCACAAATAGTATATAAGTAGTTAAATTTTATATACAATTGTACCACACAAAAATCTTTTAATATTTATCCTTTTACTTTGCTTCCTGAAGAACTAAATAAAATATTAAAAGTATAAATCTTATTATTTCTTTATGGATGTTTCTTTATTTCTTCATGTTTTTGAATGAATGAATGAATGAAAAATCCAAATTCAAATTAAAAGGCTACTGTAAGGAGTTTGAGTAATATATTATTTAAACAAATAGCAATTAATCAGAAAAATATAATTCATGTATAATATAATTATTATTGTCCTTTACCTAATAAATGAAAATGACCTATAAACAAAATGACTATAAAATCATTTAAAAAAAAAAATAGTGTGAGACACTAACAACTTTCTCTTGCTTTAATTAATACAATTTAATCAAGATCTTTTTTACTTTCTATTACTCCTAGTAAGAGGAAGTATTGTAATTTTCTTAAAAGAATTGCAATGTTTAAATATGTATACAAAAGATTAAAAACAAACAAACAAACAGCCATATTAACTGAAAATGCGACTTAGAGAATTTTCAGCTTCCAATATTTTCTTTAAAAAAACAGTTCCATAATTCCCCTTAAATTTCTTATTACTTCAGAATTATAACCTATTATCTTTATTTGAAACATTTTTCAGAAATTTAATTTTATTAGAAACTTGTTTTCTGAGTGATTTTGGGCTTTAACCTTAGGTTTTTGACTAGAATGCCTCATCAATACAGTAGAATTCCATCATCTAGTCTTGTGGGAGTTAACAGAGTTAAGTAAAAAATTAGAACTAAAAAAAAACAAAACAAAATTGTCAATCAGAATTGTGAGAAGAGAATGTGTATTTATCCCAGATATATTATAATATATCTACCAAAAAAAAAGTATAAAGATTAAATTTACATGAATTTAATTATTTTTTTACCTTAATTAGTTATTATTAATTTTTTGAAGCTTTTGCTATTATTAAATTATATCTTACTTCCCAAGAACCATCTTCTTTAATATCAGTATTGCTATAATTTCGTATGCAGTTTTGTAAATCTCCTAGAAACTCTGCATGTAAGTTAACTGGTATTTTGTTTATATAGGGGGTTACAGCTTGTATTGCACCTGCAAAAAATGATGTTACAAATTTAATAAATATTTTATAAAAAAATTCAGTAATTAAAGTAAGTTATTGAAATATTAATGAAGTAATTTTTTTTTTTTTTTTAAGTTTTACACTTGTAGCAGTGGCGGCTCCTGAATTGGATATGTGGGGGTTCAACATTTCTTTTTTAATACATGTCCTATCATCATTATTAGTAGCTTGGCTAGATAGAAATCATGAAGTAAGCCAGGAGCCGGGTAAAAACTTGCATCGCTCCCCTACAATTAAATATGTTAAATTAACAAAAATCTGTCCCAGCAGAAGTGCAACCAGAGAAGAACTATAAAAAAAAGAGTTGTACCGTTTGAGTTCGAAAATTAAGTGGTTAACATAACGGATTTTTTTTTTTTTTTTTTTATTATTATTATTATTTAAGGCTTCTCAACATCTGTGGTCATTTACGCCCGGAGCCTTCTCAGTGCACTGCCGGCCTCCGGACAGTGTTCTCCCGTTACAGACAACACTGTCCATCACCGGACAGTGGGCTGTAGGGGCTCCTAGGAAGAGAAAATCTAAGGGCAGCACGACTGGATTCGAACCCGTGATCTCCGCGTTGCTAGTTCAGCGCGCTACCACTGAGCTAATCCCTTCCCTATAACGGAAATTTGTATTATCTAAATAAAGTGTTTCGGTTCAAAGGAAATGTCAATGAGTTAGCATCGATTCTTTGCTGGTCATATATCTTAGTGATGTTTTAAGTACCTATACCAACATCAAATTTTTATAAACACAGGAAGATCACATAACAAAAAATCTGGTGTGAAACACTCACACAACTTTCTCTTACTCCAGTTCTCAAACTTATAATTGACAAATTTAATGAAATTCGTCGAAAACTGAAAAAACTGTTCAATTCCGGTTTACTATTTTCTTGAAACTCAGAATTTTGGCCATCTATTTATTTCTAATTAATTTTGTTTGGATGATAGAATTGTATAATGAACTATGAGAGTGCGTTAGAGAAAAATATAAACCCACCCCTCCCCTAAAAGTGCCCTTACATGAATTTTACCAGACAAAAGTTATAAATAAAAGTTATACATCTTTGTATGTTAAATTTATATAAGAAGTTTCAAGAAAATCGTCGGAGCAATTTTTGAGAAAATCGCGAAAAAGTAAAAAAATCATTTGTAAAGTGGTAAAGTAAACGCACTTGCGGTTATCCGATTTTTATCAAACTCGGAATTTCAACAACATATTTAATTGTAACTAACATTATTTAGATGATAGAATTGTCTAAAAAAATTGAAGTAGCATTTTAGCTGAAACCTAACCACACCCCTCGCCCATAACTGTCCTTAAATGAATTTTTCCAGAGAAATGTTTCAAATAAAAGTTGTAGCTCTTTGTATATGTAGTTGATATGCCAGGTTTGAAGAAAATCGTCGGAGCCGTTTTTGAGAAAATTGCAGAAAAGTAAAAAAAAAACTAGTAAAGTGGTACTTCCGGTTGAGGAATTTTGACAGATAACGTAGGGTCAGATCCCATGGTGCTACCTAAACGGAATATTAAGTTTCAACTTTCTACGGTTTTTTGTTTTTGAGCTATGCTGTTCACACCCATGAACACACACCATTTGCCAAAAACAATTTTTTTAACTCCGGGTAAGATCGGGTAAGTTCGTTCGTAAGATCGTAAGTAATGTTCATCGCGCTTGTAACCCCCACTCTTATTTTAAAAAAGTTAATGAAACATACACTTTTCTATACTAACACAATGAAATTTTTTATATATACATATATATATATATATATTAAATTCTCCAGCGCGATAGCCGACTGTGAACCTCCAACTTCCTACGTTTTTATAAATCTCCTGATACACATACAATTCATTCATTATACGAACAGTTTAAGGAGCTCCTACACTGATATACGTTCCTATCCTTTTATGCCTGATTCTCAGATTTTGTTTTTGATTTTTTGACTATTTTTACTGTGAAATGTTGTTCGTAACTAATACAAGAATGAAAATATTTTTTTGATATTGAAATATTGAAATAATATAAAAATATGTTCTTTCCTATTTAATTTTTTTTTTTAAATAGCTGGGGGTTCGTTCGTTCAGTCGCGCAATCGCGAATACCAGTAGCCACCACTGACTTGTAGTAAGGAAAATTAGATTTTTTTAATTAATATATTTTACACATCATACTCAGCATTGAATCTCCAGATGGATAAGTGAATTTACATTCTTTATTCGCAACAGATATATCAATAAATTGAGCATTTTCCAAGATCATTCTGAAATCTTCAGCAACATTTATGGATGTTACCATTGGTGATTTGAGATTATCAACATCCTTAAATAATAAAATAATTATTTTAGTTTTTGCAAAGAAAGAAAGAAAAAAAAAAAAAATGAACATATATTAAGTTAAGATATGAACGAACTCCTTCTTATTCTTTTTTTTTAAGAAATAATTTTATTTTTTATTCTGATATAAGTTTAAACATTAAAAAAGACTAATGACATTTTAAATTATGATTATTGAGGCTATATTTTTTGACCAAATTTTCTTCTAAATAGATGATGTAAAAACAAATAGAACCGAAATCGATTGGGGGATATTTTTCATTTGTAGGAATTAGTCCAAAATAACTGCATGCCAAAAAAATTGCACTATTCTCACATGATGAAACTGGAGCGTTGAAGTATTCATAATATAAAAAATATCGACTTGTAAGATACAAAGTGTCTCAACTTCGGTTTTTGTCAAGCTTGGATTGGCTAAAAGAAACAAATCATTGGCAAGAGTACAAAAAAAAAACAACGAAAATTAATCAAGTCTTTTAATCAGGACCTGTGGTAGCATTGAACTTCCCCAATGTCAAAAATTCCAAAAATGTGGAAGATGGATCTGCGCTTTAAGCAGTCCCCTCAAGTTGCAAAAAAAAAAGGTGAGAAACGAACAATCTTCTCCTATATCAATTATTACAATTTTAATTGACACATTTTAATAGAAATGATGCATACAACTAATAAAAAAATGATGTTTAATCTTGGAATGTTGAAATCTTGATCTAAATTATATTGTATATAGACATTATAAAGATTGTAACGTTATCGTGAGATTAGACTTCCTACATCTCCAGCGCTGGCTGTATAGTGAAAACCTATGCAAAAAAACAAACAAAAAGACTATACTTTACTCCTGTTGAGTGAAGTTTTTATGACATGCAGCTTTTTTTTTTATGAAAAATGAAATTTATCTTGGAAGTTTTGATTTAAGATCTTGCTAATAAAATTTATACATTGAAACTCAAATTACAATTCTTAGATTTCTAGAAAAGTTTATGATACAACAACCTTCATATATGTAAACCATTTTGTTTGCAGTGACAATCTTTTAAACAATAAATATACTGGATTGCCCGCTAACATCATAAGTAATATGTCTCCTCCTGGCTTTAAAAGGTTATACATATTTTCTGTAGCCTGCCTGCGAACACACACAAAAAAAAAAATTAACATTTCTCTATAATCATTTAAATACCTAAATCTTAGATGGGCTCTTTTTATTTTGCAGATTGGGAGGTCTAGAATGCGAACTGCTACAGTCAGCATTAGCTTAGGAAGCTTGCGATCCTACACTAATGATTTACACGAGTTTCTTTGAAAATTATCATGAACTAAAGATGGAATTTAAATTTAAAGGTAAATTAAAGGAATAAAATTTCATCATGCAATAACAACTACTTCAACCACAATCTAAAACATATAATGCCAAATATTTTGTACAAATTTTGAAGTACTGTACAAAGTTTTATTATGTCAAACGAAATATTTATTTTGAACTTATTTACTTTCGTTTGTAATGTAAGCAACAAAAAATGTCTCGGTACAATCTTTTTCCCTTATCTAGATTATATTATAGAATGAATGAAAAATACTTTCAATTCTTCTATTCTGGAAATATGCGTACTAATGTGAAGTTAGAGTTTATTGGTATTTGAGAATTACATTACCTCCTAACAAGGAGTTATTATTATTATTATTACAACAAAAAGAGCTAGCGGCTATACCGGTGGATGCTCTCAAGAGTATACAAAATAGTAACTACAATAAATATAATAATTAAAATATGGTCCTTAAGGTAACAATATAAATTGCACTAAATATATATGTACAATTAACATTTGAAATATATAGGCACAAATATAATATAAACCAAAGCCAATAGAAATATGAGGAAAAGAAAGAAAAAAATAATTTTACAAAATAACACAGGTACTATGAAAATAATATAAATTAATAACTGAAATGGTAAACATGATGACAAAAATATTATATGTTTTTTTAAAGAATGTGTCATATCTAGATTTGAAGGAATTTATAGAGGGTGCTTCAATGACATGTGTAGGGAGTGAGTTCCATGCTGAGATGGTCCTCACAACAAATGGATGTTTGCGAAGATCTAAGTTGGATTTTGAGGTAGGAATAGTTTGGATATGTGACCTCGTAGATGGGCTGCTTCTGTAGGGGCAAACAGATGATCTAGACTACTCTTGTAGTGTCCATGTAGAATTTTAAAAAGCTCAACCATGTCTTCTCTTTTTCTTCGATCTTCCAGAGATCTTAAATTTAAAGTATTTAGTCTATATGAATAAGGAAGCTCACGAAGTGATGGAGAGAGTTTGGTAAATTGGCGTTGTACATTTTCCAAGGCACTGACATCTTTTTTTAAATATGGTGACCAAACAGGATTTGAAAATTCAAGATGAGGTCTAATGTATGATACATATAAAGTCCCCAAGTTGTCAGGAGTGAGGTTAGGGAAAGATTTCTTTACTAGGTATAAGTGGCTATTGCATTTTTTGCTAAGTCTTGCAACATGTTCATCCCACTTGAGCTTTTTTGTAATGGTAATTCCTAGATCTGTAACCGAATCACAACTTTTAGGACTAATACCATCAATATTATAAATTAAGTGTGGGTAGTTGGTACCTAGGTGTAAAACTGTAAATTTACACATGTTGACTGCTAGATGCCATGCTTTACTCCAGGATTCTAACTGATGAAGATCATGTAGTATAACTTTCTTGTTAACTATTGGATTATTAAACAATTTGCAATCATCAGCAAAGAATTGGGATTGAGAAGAGAACGTGAGGTCAGACAAGTATAAGATAAACAGAAGAGGACCAATAACTGAGCCTTGTGGTACACCACTTAAAACTGGAAGAGAGTCAGATAAGATACCATCTAGCCTTACTTGAAATATACGATTTGTTAAGAAGTCAGACAGCCATCCTAGAATGTTACCTCTTATCCCATGGAGCTTGTAAAGAAGATGACGATGTGGGACAGAATCATGATGACAGAAACAATTATTCATACTTAATCAAATAAAAAAAATATATATTACCATTTGTATATAATATAAAACTAAAGCACAATGCTATTCATTTAAAATAAAAGTTCAAAGTTTCAAAGTTGAAACTGTATAATATAAATTATTCAACTACCATCAAAAATACATTAATTAGTTTCTAAGTTGTCGAATAACTACCTATTTTTCATTTTTCTTTCTTTATTTTTTCCATGTAGATCCTGTGGAAAGATACCAAAGGTGTATGTATACGAAACGACGATAGAATAACCTTTAAAAGTTAGAAAGTTTTTACTTTGCCCCCCCCAGCTAAACCAACATTTTACTTGTTTTAATAACAAGTGCCAGGTGTATCTATTGTTTATGTTTCAATTTCTTGTTTGTAAACATTTCACGATCAGGGGATAATTTCGGAGGTCTATTAGATAAAGCGAAGGGGCATTTATTTCTTGCAGTATCTGTATGTTAAATCCATACTTACTATCTATTTCCTGCTTTAGAATTTATAATTTTATTAAACTAAAAAAAATTTGAACTAATGGTTACCTTAGATTTTGTATCCAATGCAGACAATGAAATGAAAATATTTTATCAAATGATTCTTTTTTCCAATTGTCCCAAATATATTCATTTTCAATATCTAATTTCTTAAATGTTAAATCATATGAAGAATAATGAACGTTTGCAAATTTTACCATTTCATCAGAAATGTCACTACCAACCTGCAAAAATTTGTATGATATGTTAAGTCAAATGTCTTAAGAAATTTTTATTAATAATTTACAATATAATTTTGACTTCTATAAAAGCTTTAGAGAGTACACTTAATAAAAAATCAAATGGGGTTACTTAATTAAATTGAGTTGCTCCAACACACAGCGTACTCATCAGTCCGTAGACATAGCTATAAAGTGAAAATATCTAGCCATTAAATATTTAAAATATAATGATGTCCTAATGTCCAAATAACATGAAATGTCTAAATAAACTAATACTATATATGATATACAGAGCATCTAAATGTAAATATAAAGTTTATCCATAAATATGCCGGGAAATAATGCCCAGGCAGTCAACTAAAATATTCTCCATTAAAGGAGTATCTCTTTAAGGCTGATATTAATCTTGTCGAAAAAGTCCACAGGTAGTCTTACGCACTACACATCTGGCTCCAAACCACAAGCATACACCTTGTATTCCCTGACCCCGAACTGATCCTTGAATTTCTCCTTATAGAAAGGGATACATTTTTTCATAGATGGCCCTTTTCTCCTCATCTATTTTCTCGCCCTGTTTCGGATCTTTACTCTCAAAACGGATGGTCGGATCCAAAATATACGCTACACTGCTGGCATTGTCATATACTATAATAGCTTATCTTGAAGATCCATCTTATCTAAAGCGTATACCTCTTCGAGAGTCACATAACCTTTTTTTCCCATAATTATCTAATATGAACATTCGTTTATATAAACTGTCACAATACCGATGATTGTCCCTCTTTAATTTATTAACAGGCTGTAACAAAGTGCATGCTTTCTGTTAGAACGTCCTCTTAAGAATTTAATTCATTAAATAGCTGTACATTTGATTTATAGTAATAACTGCTGCTGGATCAGTGAACAAGAATTTTGATGTAGAATGCAGGAACATATAGTCACGACTTATCTCTTTCAGATTGCAAGCTTCGAAGGGATCATCTTTGATGAAGAAATAAAGATCATATCCTAAAGAGAGGTATCTGAGCGGCGACACCCAAGGCGAGATGGCGAGTAGCGGAAAAAACACACACAAAAAAAATGAATAAAATGTCAGACCAATGAAAACGAGACTTACTCTTTGGTGACGGTGAGTGATGAATCGAAGAAGGATTGATGAGACGAATTGCGGACTGAGAAAGGAAGAGATGACGTAAGTGTGTGTGTGTGTGTGTGTGGTGTAGGTGCGTGGGTAGCGTAAGAAAGGAACTCAGGTGTGCGGAAAGGGATTGAAATGCTTCTTTAGAAGCGGATGAGCTGTTGTTGAAGCGGTGGGTGATTGCGAGTCCACTACGGCGTAGATGGTATAGCCTGGTGAAGGTAATGGCGCGGAGGGATGATTTTACTACTCACTGATGAATTAATATTAATTAACAAGGCGAAATATAAGGCGACGCTAAATATAAAGGGCGAATTCACAATACAACACTCACTACAGACGCATAAGCGGTAAATACGAACTTGCATTGGCGAGATATTGAAGGTAAGTAAGTCAGAACACACGGCGTTGGCCGGATGTGCAAGCGGAAGTAGTGGGGAAACTAAGGGGCAAAGGATTGCTGCATAATATTAAAAGAAAAACTAAAGGGAAGCGGGCGGCGTGGGTAGACAGTTCTGAGAAGGCACACGCACGCACGTGCGGCCACGCGCGTGAGCGGGTGTAGGAAACAGCTAGGCGTACTAACAGACGCAACAAGAGGAATGAATACCTTTATATACTATTTTTCGCAAACTACCAATTGGTGTTAGCCCAAGATAGAGAGGACCTTGTATTCATTGATCTAAACCATTTCTTTTTACTTTCTTTTACTTCCTTCTAACAGGAAGTATTGTGTAATCGTGCCAGATTTTCGAAATTGAGTTTTCAACGGAAATATATATTTTGAGGTCCCCTGAATACGAAAAAATGTTTTTAGCAAATGGCCTATATGTATGTATGTGTGTGTGCGTTGAAATATCTCAAAAACAAAAAGTCACTGGAAGATCAAACTTGGTCTTCCATTTAGACACTACCATCGCATTAGACGTGAAGATTTCGGGCAAAATCCATCAACCGGAAGTTTGACGTTACTGAATGTTTTTTTTTTTTTTTTTATGGCGTTAGAATGAAGAGAGAGGCTATAATTGAATTACTTTCTTGTGGATATTGCTAGGGAATATTCAGATTTGTTGGATTACATAGTTGGAGTATCAATAATGACTGAAGATTTTGGATAGGATAATTTGAATTCTGTTGAATACTGTTCATTTAAAGTTCCACTTCTAATTCTAAACTAATACTTGCAATGCGATATAGTCTTTATTGTCTATCATCAGTTTGGTGTTTGTAGATAAGTCTAAAAAGAATCTCAGTTGATTGAAGCCAATTTACAAATGTCTAGCAAGGTTAATCAATGTCATCGTTTGTCTAAGTAAAATCAGGGAAAACAAACGTAATCTTCAATGGGAGAATTACAAGATGGTCGCCTACTCCACGTCTAACGGCACAGATGAGTTAGGGAAAGAAGAAGAAAGATAGTCGGAAGAAAGAATTTATTTGAATATTTTAGTAAAAAAAATAAAATCGTAACTTACAACAAACGAACTTTTTGCCACAAAAGGCTTTATAACATTATAGGTAACATCTCCTGGCCCTGAACCAATGTCTAAAATATGTTCATAATCTGTCCAATGAAATTTATCAGCCATCTCTTTAAGCACGCTTCTAGCATCATTTGTTTGCATTTCATTATGCGATGAATAGAATTTAGCATTCATATTTCTAGAAAACAAATTTTTTAAATAAAATTTTAAAGTAAAAATTTATTATTACTTTCTCTTACTCCTAGTAAGAGGAAGTATTGTAATTGTTTCGATATCGAATTTTTACCGGAAATATCCGTTTTGATTCAAAAAAAGTGGTTTTTAAAAAAAATGGTCTTTGTGTGTTTCCGTGTCCGCATTTTTATGTATATATGTGTCCAGCTTAGCTCAAAAACAAAAATTCGTAGAAAGTTCAAACTTGATATTCGGTTCAGGTATCACCATGAGATCCGACAAAATGGTCATCTGTCAAAATTCCACAACCGGAAATACCACTTTACCGGATAATTTTTTCACTTTTTTGTGATTTTCTCAAAAAATGGCTCCATCGATTTTCTTCCAACTTGATTATATCAACTACACTTAGAAAAATCTACAACTTTATTTAAAACATTTCTCTGGGAAAAATTCATTTAAGGGCACTTTTGGAGGTTAGGTTTTCCTCCAAAGTGCTATTTCAGTTTACTATACAATTCTGTCATCAAAATAATATCAATTAGAATTAAATGTATTATTGAAATTTCGAGTTTGAAAAAAAAATATCGGATGACCGGAAGTGCGTTTTTTAATGAAATGTATTTTTCGTTTTCTGATATTTTCTCGAAAACAGCTCTTACGATTTTCTTTAAATTATGTATACTACACAAATAAAGAGCTACAACTTTTATTTGAAACATTTCTCTGAAGTAAAGTAACTTAAGGGGGCCATTGGGGACCTGGTTATGTTTTTCACTCCAAAATTCTGAATTTAAAAAAAAATAGTAAACCGGAAGTGCGCTTTTACTGAACTGTTTTTTTTTTTCAGTTTTCGACGAACTCCAAGGAATTTTATTAAATTTGGTATACTAACTATAAAATTTGTCAATTATAATTTTGAAAACTGGGCTAAGAGAAAGTTGTGTGAGTGTTTCACACCAGATTTTTTTTTTTTTTTTTAATTTTTGATAAAACCACATTGTGTGGTTGGAAACATAATAAGCAGTATCTACTATAAAAATTGATTTTGAATGTTGTACAGAATTTATGTGCGTAATTTCAAACTTTGTATGCAGTTGGTAGTGCTGTGCTCTATTGGGCCACAATAGAATCATTTCTCTGCCTGCCAAAGTTAGTAAATATGTACTTATCCCCCTACCATGTTTATATTAGTACAATGTAGGATTATATAGATTAGATTAGACTGACAGCAGGGAAGGTCTAAAATTATAGCGCATCCCTCAGCTTCACCCTCTTAATTTGGCCGTGCAAAGTTGAAAGTGGTTACGTCATGAAGCTCGTGCTTCGGGAACAAATATGTTAAATTGGAGTTTAAAAAAATTTCTTTATTTTATACACCTATTATAATTTATTGTATTATTTGGAGTGAGAGAAAGTTGTGTGAGTGTTTCACAGCAGATTTTTTTTTTTTTTTTAAATATTATTATTAATTTTTTTTTATTAATCGAAGGACCCGAGCCTTTTCACTTTCTTTTGTTTATTATTATGTTCACTGTGATGTTGAAATATGTATGTTTGTATTGTTTACGATTCTTTACTAAATATGTTTATTCAATTTTTAACAAATAATATTTACCTCTCAAAAATATGAATAGGTGAATGAATATTAAATATATTTACATTTTAATGTATCTTTTTGTTATTTTTTTATCATCTTAAAAAAAAAAAAATTAAAAATTCGTGACAATACAATGGAAGAAAACGGATAAAACCTAAAATATCTTGGTTTACAATTAGACACAAGATATTACTTTAACTTCAGGGAAGGGATTAGCTTAGTGGTAGCGTGCTGGACTCCCATGCAGAGGTCCCGAGATCGAATCCAGTGCTAATCTTAGATTTTTTTTTTCTTCCTAGGTGCCACTACAGCTCACTGCCGGTAATGGACAGTGTTGTCTGTAACGAGAGAACACTGTCCCGAGGTCGGCAGTGCAACTGAAAAGGCGCCGAGCTCCAATAACTGTAGATGTTAACACACCTAAAATTGCAAAAGAAACAAAATTCCCGATTCCACTCATAACACTAATACAAGCCTATCAATCTCCTAGTCATCTGTAACAGGACTGCATTGAAACTGCAATACTCCAGACTTATTTATACATCTATACTTAGACCTTTATTGACAGATGCGTGCCTCGTATGGACGCAAGCTAACAAGACTGTAATGAATCAGTTACAATCATTCCAAAATAAAATACTGTGCATCGTTTTGAGAGCACCGTGGTTCATATGAGACGAACAAATCCACAAGGAGTTGGAAATGTCAAAAAAATCAAAGACTTCAGATACTGGATGACACACAGATTTCTTGTATACTTACAAATTACAGAAGTTAGAATACACGCACACGCACCAAAATAGTATGTAAGAAGTAGAGTAAAGTAATTGCCTATTTTTTTCAGGAGGGCTTAACGTCCAACTACCAAATTCTGATGACGTGGACGGTGGCGGAAGCATCTACTTTACTATTAAATATTTGTTAACGAATATAAAATTTAGTAGTATAGCGCGGGGCTCGAACTGGGGACCTCCCACTCGAAAGTCCATGGTCATAACCACTACACCAACACCCGCCGCCCCACAGGCACACTCCGGGGCACAATAGATCTTTCAGGTCGCAGTGCAATAATCCTCTACAACAATCTACTAATCAACGAATGCATTAAAACTAAAACTATAAAACAATCTACTAATGATAAATTTATATTACAGTCCAATATATATTTTTATATATGGGACGCCAACTAATGTTTTGCCTGGACTCTGCCTCTGCCAAGGATCCATACTGAAATCAGCTTGTCGACGATTAAAACCGAAATAACCTGAGCAAAAATCATCTGACAAATGATTACCATTAGTTTAAATATAAATTTGTTATTTATTTATTTATATTGTAAGGCTAAAATAAACTGCTGGGCAAATGGGCAAATAAATCTTCCTAATTAATAATCGGTGGTAGAAAAATTAAAATTACACATAATAAACTTCCCTATTCATCTAACTGGTTTTAACTTTTTAGGTTTATTGCCTAAATTAAACCACAGTGAAAACAAAAAATAGCATCAGAGACATTTTCAGTGGTAGCCTGCTTCATTTTGTGGTCATCGATAGGTTTCGGGCGCTCGCCCATCTTCAAGATGCGTTTGTGGGCGAACGCCCCAAAACCGGTTGATGACCACAAAATGAAGCAGGCTACGACGGAAAATGTCTCTGATGCTTTCCAGCTCTTCGGAACCAACCGCCACTACAACAAACAAAAAATCTGTTGTGAAACACTCACACAACTTTCTCTTACTCCTGTTCTCAAAATTATAATTGACACATTTTATAGTTTATGGACCAAATTTAATGAAATTCGTCGAAAACTGAAAAAAACTGTTCAGCAAAAGCGTACTTCCGGTTAACTAAATTTCATAAAACTCGGAATTTTGGCCATCTATTTATTACTAATTAATTTTATTTGGATGATAGAATTGTATAATCAACTGTGATAACAGTTTAGAGAAATACATAACCCCACCCCTCCCCTAGAAGTGTCCTTAAATGAATTTTCCCAGAGAAATGTTTTAGATAAAAGTTTTAGATCATTACTCGTTTAGTTTATATACGAAGTTTCAAGAAAATCGTCGGAGCCATTTTTGAGAAAATCGCAAAAACGTAAAAAAAAAAAAAAAACTAGTAAAGTGGTACTATTCCGGTCGAGGAATATTGACAGATAACGCACCATCAGATCCCATGGTGATACCACACACAGACCATTTGCTAAAAACCACTTTTTTGGACACAGGGGACCTCAAAACGGATATTTCCGGTGAAAACTCAATATCGGAAAATTTGACACGATTACAATACTTCTTCTTACTAGGAGTAAGAGAAAGTAAAAAAAACCGTCGGCATTTTTATGGAGAAAAATCCAAAAATTGAAAAACCTATTCTGGTAAAAAACGCACCTTCCGGTCAACCGATTTTCTTCAAAACTGGGAATTTTTGGCAACTTATGTGATTCTAATTAATATTATTTAGTTGACGGAATTGTATAATACATTGTTAAACTGAAATAGCAGATTAGAGAAAAACATAATCCCAACCCTACCTTAAAAGCCCCCCTTAAATGAATTTTTCCCGGAGAAATGTTGCAATTAAAAGTTATAGCTCTTTATATGTGTAGTTTAATATATATATAGTGTTTGAAGAAAATCGTTGGAGCCGTTTCAGAGAAAAGTAGCATAAAACTAAAAAACTACTTTCAGTGAAAACCCACTACCGGGTCATCCAATTTTTCTTCAAAATCAGGTTATCCAAAACATATTTAATTCTAATTATATTATTTAGTTATTATATACTAATGTACTAAAATATAATCGGTATTATAATTGTGTAATATAATACAATAGCACTTTAGAGGAAATCATAACCTCTCCTCTCTCGCCCAAAAATTGGTCTTAAATGAATTTTTCTGGAGAAGATAATTCAATTAAAAGTCGTAGCTCTTTCTATGTATAGTTGATATTTAAAGTTTAAAGTAAATGTTTGGAGCCGTTTTTGAGAAAATCACAAAACACTTAAAAAAAAAAAAAAAATCATTCAATAAACCATTTTTAGGAAATGCTTATTCTCAGGTCTCCTAGAATAAGCATTTTAACGAAATATTAAGTTTGGAACATTCTGCGATTTTACTTTCACTTACTCCTAGTAAGAGGAAGTATTATTGTAATCGTGTCAAAGTTTCGTTATCGTGTTTTCACTGGAAATAAGCCGTTTTGAGGACCCCTGAGTCCAAAAAAGTGGTTTTTAGCAAATGGTCTGTCTGTCTGTATGTATGTATGTGAACAGCATAGCTCAAAAAAACGAAAAGCCGTAGAAAGTTCAAACTCGATATTCCGTTTAGGTATCACCATGGGATCCGACAGTAAGTTATCTGTCAAAATTCCTCAACCGGAAGTACCACTTTACTGATTGTTTTTTTTTATACTTTTTTTTGCGTTTTTCTCAAAAATGGCTCCGATGATTTTTGTTCAAACTTGGTATATCAACTACACATACAAAGAGTTACAACTTTTTTTTTTTTTTTTTGAAATATTTTTCCAAGAAAATTCATTTAAGGACACTTTTTTGGAGGAGGGGTGGGGTTAGGTTTTCATTTAAAGCCCTATTTCACTATATTAGATAATTCTGTCATCTAAATAATGTTAATTAGAATTAAATATGTTGTTGAAATTCTGAGTGTTTACTTTACGACTGTACTATATGATTTTTTTTTTCACTTTTAGGCGATCTGTGTGTGTATGTATGTATGTTAACAGCATAGCTCAAAAAAACAAAAAAACCGTAGAAAGTTAAAACTTGATATTCTGTTTAGGTATCACCAGGGGATGTGACAGTACGTTATCTGTCAATATTCCTCAACCGAAAGTACCACTTTACTAGTTGTTATTTTTTTTTATTTTTTACGTTTTTCTCAAAAATGGCTCCGAACGATTTTCTTTAAAGTTACTATATGAATCCATTTAAAGGCACTTTTAGGGAAGGGGTGGGTTTATGTATTTCTCTAAAGTGCTATCATAGTTGGTTCAAAATTTCAACTTTCAAGCAAATTAGTAAACCGGAAGTTTGCTTTTATTGAACTGTTTTTTTTTTCCAGTTTTCTACGAATTTCATTAAATTTGATATTCACATACTATTAAATTTGTCCAATTATAATTTGAAGAACTGGAGTACAAAGAGAAAGTTGTGTGAGTGTTTCACATCAGATTTTTTTTTGTTTTTCTATTTTTGACATATGCTGTCCCACAAAACACGGACAAACATACAGAATAATTGATAAAAAAAATCACTTCTTTGGACTGAAATGATCTCAAAACGGATATTTCCGGTGAAAACTCGAAACCAGTAGTTCCTCTTACTAAACAATAGTAAGGAAAAGTAAAAACAGGAATATTAAAGGATAATAAAATAAAATAAAAAAAAATTTACCAGATACAGTGAACCAACTTGAGGATATACAAAGTTGGGGGAAATGTTGACTATAGTTTCTTTTAAGATTGGACTACTTCCGTTAGAAGAATACAGGTAAAGTCTGATAAGGCTGTAGACAAATTCCTCATATTTATTTTATTATAATGATTACCGAAATTTGTAAATATAATCGATTGTGAAAGCGGCTGAAAAGTTTATACAGTTGGCATGCTACAAAACGTAGATATGTAAATATTTACATGTGTGTCTGTGACAACCAAATGAAACTTTTTGCGTTTTTTTGGCAGTCTCTTATTGTAACAGCTGGTAATGCGATCATGATCAATTTCAGAAATATTGAGATTTCACCCGAAGTACAACTTTTGGGGTACGAAAATAGTTTTTGACACAGCTATGGTCTAGTTGTGTATGTGCGCCAGCCTATGAACAAAATATTCTCAACCATGAACAAAATCACGTGAACTTTTATGTTCAAACTTTATGTTTTGGACAAAATACATAAAAGTGATAATTTCACTCATTTTTTTGTTTTTGTGCAGTATGTCGCGATTTTCTCAATTACACCAACGATTTTCCATAAAGGGCTAGGTGAGCGGATGGCTTTTATAAACCCGAGCGGATAGCCTTCCAAGTTCCATCCTCGTACACCGGCCCATATAATGTATTTTTCTCTTCCAGATATTTAGAATTCTCTAGCTTTGCTTTGTTAATATCCACGTTTCGCTTCCGTACGTCACCATTAATCTCACAATAGTCTTGTAAATAAGAAGTTTAACTTTTTTTTTGCCAGAACTTTAGGACCTTATTTATGCTGTAAAAATACCTATTGCCTGCAGCCACCCTGTCATTTTTTTTTTTCCTTCCAGGCATTTAAATTGGTCCACCGAAAATTAAGATCTGTTTCCATGCGTGGGAGTGTAGAGTTGATTGCCTCCATGTGGTGCACGCACCCACTAGGTTACGCCAAATGGTCTATGTAGTAGGATGAGGATGATGGAACTTGGAAGATAAGAAGTAATGCGCAACTCCAGGAATTTTTATGGGGAACCTAATTTTGTAGCTGGCTGATTAGAAAAGCTTGTTTGCAGTGGTTGGGACATTTATACAGAGAATGGAGGAACAATAGGATACCAAAAAGATTGTTAATTGGTGTAGTGGAAGAACAAAATCGAAAAATAATAGTTTAAAGTTTCTGAATATTTTATAGTATCCAAAATTGTATTTTTGTTATATTTTATAATTATTTTAGTGCTGTGAATTTACCTTCAAAATGTGTGTATTTTAGTACCAGGTATATTAAATCTGGTCATTGCTATTAAGAAAACAAAGGCACTAAATCCCGTTAGGGTAACTCTTTTGTATAAGAGAATTCCCCCGTGAGAGAGAGAGCAATTCCAAAGAAGAGAGCCTTCAGCTTTAAAAGAGTAAAGAGTAGACAGTCTTAACTCAGCCTTCAAACCATACAGGTATTCTACTTCAGAAAGCCAGAACACTTCAGGAATTGCTCTCTTAGTATCAGTGCCAGTTATAAGTTAAAACATAAGAGTTTAGCTTTAATCTAGATTAATTAATTGATTTATACATAATCGCTGTGATTTTATAAAGCTATTTAAATTCAGTTAGAAAATATATTTATTTTATAATCAGTGGTGCTTTCTTGATTGTATTCTCATTACTTCTATCTCAAACATAATTACAAGCCCTTTTCGCTAAAACGCTCACGCCACAACCTACCTACAAACACATCATCTCACCATCACATTACATTGGGAAAGCGACCACGTTTGCGTTGGAGCGGAATCCACTTGGCGTCAGATTCTGGAGAAGTAAAGCCCTGTAAAGTAGTGAGTGGCAGGCTATTGTGGAGAAAACCCAGGCCCTTGCAGGGCCGTAGCACCACGAAGTGAGTGAGTGAATGCTGCACTTGGAAGGGTTGTTTTGTGTAATTTATGCTAGCGTATTTTAAACATAATTCAGTCATCCAAAAAACGAAACTATTATTTACAATATGTTACAGTATTAAGAAAAAAAAAATAATAATTAGGAAACCAACAAAATAATGAAAGTGTTATTCAAAGGGCTTCATTTTGTTGACATACAATATCTTACTGTATCGACATAATAGCAAAAATTGGATATACATGATATTATACCAGAATATTCATCAATGAAAACTAAATAAGTTGAAATGAGTTTTTCTTTCTGATTAAATATTTATTTATAAATTTCTTAACCCAAAAATGTTTTATATTGGCATTGTGGACAGGTCCACAATGCTGAATAACATCTGGAATTTTATTCATCGTAGTAGCATGCTTATTTTTCTCTCCAACTTCAAATTGAAGTCAACGCTTTGCACGAATTGATAGCCTTTGTGTGGGGGGAGGGGGCAATGCACTACGACCTTACGATTTATTGTGCTATGTCCCCCTGGGTGCCGCAGGATGCCCATAGCACCCAAACAGATGTCCCAAGCGAACACCATCTACAACACCTCCATAAGTTTAAGGTCCCTAAGGAATTCTAATAACCCTCCTCCTCCCGGTAACTATCCAGGTTCTTAAATCACTTAGTAAATTCCTCGCAGTCCGTTAGGAGATGTAATGGAGTTTCCCCCATTTCCTCACAAAAATCTGCAGTACTGTCTCACTCTCCAAACCCAGCTTCGTCAGATGTCCTCTGAGTTTGGTATAAAATCCCACAAATGTGTTTATACGTTCCTATTACTTTCCCTTACTCCTAGTAAGAAGGAAGTATTGCAATCATGTCAAATTTTCAATATCGAATTTTCACCGGAAATATCCGTTTTGAGGTCCTCTAAATCCAAAAAAGTGGTTTTTAGCAAATGGTGTATATATATATGTATGTGAATAGCATAGCTCAAAAAACGAAAAACTGTAGAGATTTTAAACTTGATATTCCGTTTAGGTATCACCATGGGATCCTACAGTAAGTTATCTGTCAAATTTCCTCAACCGGAAGTACCACTTTACAAGTGTTTTTTTTTTACTTTTTTACGATTTTCTCAAAAATGGCTCAGACGATTTTCTTTAAGCTTGGAATATCAACTACACATACAAAGATCTATAACTTTTATTTTAAACATTTCTCCGGGAAAATTCATTTAAGGGCCGTTTTGGGGGAAGGGTGTGGTTAGGTTTTCATCTAAAGTGCTATTTCAGTTTATTAGACAATTCTGTCATCTAAATAATGTTAGTTAGAATTAAATATGTTGTTGAAATTCTAAGTATTTACTTTAAGCACTTTACTAAATGATTTTTTTTTTTCACCTTTTCGCGATTTTCTTAAAAATGGCTCCAACGATTTTTTTTTTAAACATCTTAAATAAATTAAACATAGAAAGATCTACTACTTTTATTCAAAACATTTTCTCTGGGAAATTCATTTAAGGGCACTTTTAGGCGATGGGAGGGGTTTTGTTTTTCTCTAAAGTGCTGATTATACAATTCTACCATCCAAACAAAAATTAATTAGAAATAAATAGATGGCCAAAATTCCAAGTTTCAAGAAAATTAGTAAACCGGAAGTGCGCTTTTATTTAACAGTTTTTTTTTTCAGTTTTCGACGAGTTCCATCAAATTTGGTACACAAACTATAAAAATTTGTCAATCATAATTTTGAGAACTGGAGTAAGAGAAAGTTGTGTGAGTGTTTTACACCAGATTTTTTTTTTTTTTATATATATATATTTGTATGTTTATTTTTTATTTATAACTATTACAAAGTACAAATAACAAAGTCAGTTTTAAGTTCCTTGCCAAATAACATAAATTACATTATTTTTTTCCGAATTATTGGATTTATACCTCACTTGCATGATTCTTATTTCTTAAACATTTTTTTTTATGGTTGTAATTTCTGCTTTTTGTTCAATAAACTTATAAATAATATAATTATTTCGTATTTTATTTTTACTAAAAGATACATTTTTATAAAGTGCATTTAGCAAATTATTATTATTTTTTTTATTGAGGTTAGGGTTACAGGGGTGCCAACTTAATTTTTGTGCATTGGGCAAGGCGCGTCCCTCTTATTTACGAAAGAATTACAATAATTTTAAATATACATTAGTTATTATTAATTTTTGAAGCCTTTGCTATAATTAAATTATATCGTACTTCCCAAGAACCATCTTCTTTAAAATCAGTATTGCTACATTTTGGTATACAGTTTTGTAGATCACTTAGAAATTCTGCATGTAAGTTAATTGGTATATTGTTCATATAAGGAGTAACAGCTTGTATAGCTCCTGCAAAAATGATTGTACAAATTAATGTATAATACAGAAATATATATGTAAAAATTTAAATTATTTGAAACACTAATGATATTTGAAAAAGAGAACATGATGTAGTTTACTTTGATTACAAAGAAAGGTCAGTTTTATTATTATTATTATTATTATTATTATTATTATTATTATTATTATTATTATTATTTTTAAACTAAAGAATTTAAACATACTTATCATTAAATCTGTAGAAGGAAATGTGTATTTACATTCTTTATTTACAACAGAAATATCAATAAATTTGGCACTTTCCAAAATATTTTTGAAATCTTCGGCAGCATTTATTGATCTTTCCAATGGTGAACTAAGCTGTTCAACGTCCTTTAAATAATAGAATAATTATTTCAGTCTTTATAAATATAAAATATTGTTCAGTTTTAAATGATAAAGAAATTATATTTTCAGTTTTCATCTTATCTTTTTTTTTTTGAGAGAGAGATAATTTCATTTTTACTTTCTCTTACTCCTAGTAAGAGGAAGTATTGTAATCTTCAAATTTTCAATATCTAGATTTTACCGGAAATACACATTTGGAGGTCCCCTGAATCCAAAAAGAGTGGTTTTTTAGAAAAAGGTCTATATATTTGGGCACAGCATAACTCAAAAACAAAAAGTCATAGAAAGTTCAGACTTAATATTTTGTTTAAGTATAACCATGGGTTCTGACAGTAAATTAACTGTCTAAATTCCTCAACCGCAAGTACCACTTTACTAAATGATTTTTTTTCACTTTTTTACAGATTTTCTCAAAAATGGCTCCAACGATTTTTTCTTTAAACATGGAATATCAATTACATAATTTGAATTATAAAAATATAATATGCAGTAAGAGAAAGGAGTCTGGGTGGTTCAGAATAGATTTTCACTTTCTTTTACTCCTAGTAAGAGAAAAATATTGCGATTAGTGTTTCCGATCAAACTTTCGATATCGAGTTTTATTGTATATTCACGTTTTGAGGTCCCATGTGTCCTAAAATAAGTGGATTTTAGAAATTGGTCTCTGTGTGTGTTTGGAAAAACGAAAAAAATCGTAGAAAGTTCAAACTTAATATTTAGTTTAAGTGCTAGTATGGGACCTGACAATAAGGTCAACCGGAAGTAACTTTTGTGTGAGACAGAGGATGAAACACCTATCCATCTTATGCCAGATTACCTGGGTTGTGAGGAAATTAGGTTCAGGACTTTTGGTTGGAATAGGATGTCTGTGGAAGAGCTTAGGCTATTTCCCCTTAAGGTTATTGTCCGATTTGTTCGGACTGCGATTAGTCTTTGATGGATTAAATCCGGTTCTGGATATTTGTTCTAGGCCCGGTTTGTTGTTGTTTTCTTTTGGGGTACCTGAATCTGAACGCACGAGATCGCGGATTCTGCCAACATTTTCGTCGGTTCTTGAAGATGAAGGCCTTCCGCTGCGAGGCTCGTCTTCAATTTGATTCCCTTCCTTCTGCAAACGACTTAAACCACCTAAAAACCTGTGCTCTCGACAAAACATTGTCTCCATAGGCCTGGCACAGTTTTTCAAACGTTTCCGTTGCACTGTGCCCAAGTCTGAAGCAAAACCTGATAGCACAACGTTGCTCGTAATTGATGTCACTCATTTTTAAAACGCACTGAAAAAACCTTCTCACAAAAAAAGTCACTATGGACAGTGCAACAACTCTAGCATTTTCAAATTTGCACTGGACGTGTATCAGATGTTTACTTGCCCTACCACGCATGCGCCGCGTCTCCAGTGTTGCCAGATCGAACACTAGAAAATCAGTCTCAATTTACACACCTCGTATATGGGCCCAGTGAGGCTTTGGAGAGCTTAGAGTTTTGTCCCTTCCCACGGAAAAAGGAGGTTTTTGGTAGTGGGGGAGGAGTTATGTTTTTCTTTGAAGTGCTGTTTTATTTTATTAAACAATTCTCTTCTCTATATAATAGGAACTAGAATTACATATATTGTAAAAATAATGAATTTTAAGAAAATCGTTTGGACCGGAAGTGCGTTTTTTACTTTCTCAAACTTTCTCGAAAAGTAGCTCCAACGATTTTTCTATAAACTCTATATATCAAACTATACATCTATAAAGAGCTACAACTTTTATTTGTAACACTTTAACGGGAATGTTTTCTTCTAAAGTGGCTACATTAGTTTATTAAAAAAATTCTGTCACTTAAATAATATTAATTAGAATTAAATATTTTGTCAAAAGATTAAGTTTGAAGATTTATCAATTGACCGGATGTGCTTTTTTTTTACTAAATAATTGTTCTAGTTTTTTTTTGCATTTTTCTCCTACGAAAACACCTACGATTTTCATTAAATTTGTTACACCAACTATGAATAAATGTAGACCTTCATATATGTAGACCATTTCGGTAGCGGTGACATTATTTTATACAATAAATATAATGGATTGTTAGCTAGCATCACAAGTAATATGTCTCCACCTGGCTTTAAAAGATTATGTATGTTGAATACTGCCTGCCTGCGAACAGATAAAATGAAAATTAGAAAAATGAATTTTCTTTATATTTTTTGGCGCAATCATTCAAATTTCTAGATTCTGGAACCTAAATTGGGATTAAACAGCATCCATTTAGAGCTAGCATCAGGGAGCTCAGGGATTCTTTATTTAAACTGTACCTGTGGGACCACATGGTTATTTATTTGTTAATCACTAAAACTTACCTTATATTTTGTATCCAATGTAGACAATAAAATGAGAAGATTTTATCAAATAATTCTTTTTTCCAATTGTCCCAAATATATTCATTTTCAATATCTAATTTCTTAAATATTAAATCATCTGAAGAATAATGGGTATTTGCAAATTTTACCATTTCATCAGAAATATCACTACCAACCTGTAAAATATTTTATAATTATTTAGTTTTAATGTCGTAATTATTATTTAAAAAAATAATTTACAATGATTTGAAGTTATTAAATGACACTAAATAAATTCTCCAATGATTAGCTAGTTTCTGGGGCTGATTCTCAAGGCATCCGCGAAATATTTTGCTCAAAAAATTAATAAATATTCTAATATTCTATTTTTACATTCTCTTACTGTTTTTTTTTTTTTAAAGGGAAATATTAGAATCCTGTCAGATTTTCAATATCGAGTTTTCACTGGAAATACACATTTTGAAGTCCCCTGGGTTCGAAAAAAAAAAATGGTTTTTAGAAACTTGTCTGTGTGTATGCGTATTTGTGATCAGCCATAACTCAAAAGCGGGAAAGTCGGTAAAATTTTCAAACTTTCAAACTTCGGAAATTTTCAAAGGAACTTGACAATAAGATATTGATCAAAATCAGTAATCCGGAAATATAGAAAATGGCTACATTTCCTTTAAAAGTGTGATACACTAACTACACATACTAGGGCAAGGTGAAAAGTTCTTGGCCTAACTCAGTGATGGCGATCCTTTTGAGCTCGGTGTGTCAAAATTTTGAAAAATAGAAACATAATTCTCGTGGCGTGTCACTCATCAAGTTAATTATTTGTTTAATGCCATTTAAAATACAAAAGCCAAAATTATGAAACCAAGAGTTTACATTTAGAGACTTGTCTTACATATTTCATTGACACTTAACATACAAAATCAAGTAATATATATATAAAAGATAATTGAACAAAAACAGAAAAACAATATAAATTTATACAATTAGAAAATAAATATATATGAAAAATTAGTGACTTTTTTGGTGTGGTGGTTGGTTCCGCAGAGCTGGAAAGCATCAGAGACATTTTCCGTGGTAGCCTGCTTCATTTTGTGGTCATCGACCGGTTTCGGGCGTTCGCCCATCTTCAGGATGCGTTTTTCAGACAGTGCGACAACACAGACTTGTACAGAGCAAACTTGAGTGTGAAAACTAAGTTTGCTCTGTGCATGTCGGTGTTGTCACACTGTCTGAAAAACGCATCCTGAAGATGGGCGAACGCCCGAAACCGGTCGATGACTACAAAATGAAGCAGGCTACCGCGGAAAATGTCTCTGATGACTTTTTTGGTGCTGAAGTTTGTCTGCTAAATCTTCTATTTCGGGTTTATACTTGGTACATTTCAAGGCCAAGCAAGCGCCACTGACTTCATCTGTTAACCGATTCCGTTTGTTTGTCTTAATATTATTTAATGCTGAGAACAATGTCTCACAAAAATATGTGGATGAAAAAATTGTTAGCAAAACAACTAAAGGAGATCTCGAGGAGCGGTCAATAAAATGTACACTTTTTTTTAAATCTTTTTCAACGTTTCGACAAATTTATTGTCTTTTTCAGGGATAAAATTTAAAAAAATGTTAATCGGTATTTATAATTTCCATGAAACAAACTAAACACAAAATATGTAGTAAAGAGAGAGAGTTGTTAACTATATGAGCTACATTATCAGAAAAAAAAATTTTTTTGAATTATGAAATTTTTTATCTTTGAAGATGCGTGTCACCAAAAATGAGCTCGCGTGTCAACACTGACACGCGTGTCATAGGTTCACCATCACTGGCCTAACCCATAGATGGCACTGCTACAAAATGAAATTAATGTTTTGTAATGTTGGCACACTTGTTACAAAAGTAAATACCAAATTTGATTTGATCGGACAAATAGATTGTTTTGTAGTACGGCTGTTTAAAGTAAACATGTTGTGTGGTTTTGACAAAATGAATAAACTTGAATACCGTTACGTCATAAAATTCTTCGTTTTGGATGGTTTATCGCCAATAAAAAATTCATTCAAAGTTGGTGAAAGTGTATAAGGAGTCTACATCTTCGTTATCAACAGTAAAAAAAAAAAAAAATGGGCAACCGAGTTTAAACATGGTCGTACCACCATCGATTCAAGATGATCCACGTGATTGGGCGGCAGAAAAACTGCAAATTCTGAGAAAAGTATCGAGAAAATAGAAAATATGGTTCTAGATGATCGACGATTTAAGGTGACATCTCAGAAGAAAAAAGGGTACGACACATATTACACGAAGAATTCAGTATGAGAAAGCTTTGTACAAGATGGATGCGGCATTTGTTAAATGCTGATCACAAACAAATGAGGAATCGCGTTTCTCAGTAATGTTTTGCCATTTTAAGAAGAATCTAACCTATTTTCTGCCCCGATTTGTCCATGAGTCCAAGCAGTGGATGGAAGCCGGCGGCTCTGAACCGAAGAAAGCAAAGACAATTGCATCGGTTGGATATATTATGGCTAATGTTTTTTTGGGAATATTTCACTATGAAAAAAAATAAAATTAACTGAATTAAAACTTACAACAAACGAACTTTTTGCCACAAAAGGTCGTATAACATTGTAGGTAACATCTCCTGGTCCTGAACCAATGTCTAAAATATGTTCATAATCTGTCCAATGAAATTTAACAGCCATCTCTTTAAGCACGCTTCTAGCATCATTTGTTTGCATTTCATTATGCGATGAATAGAATTTAGCATTCATATTTCTAGAAAACAAATTTTTAATTAAAACTTGGATATAAATTAAAATAAAATTTAATTATAAATCAAATGTTCAGCAAGGTATAGTGAGTAAAATTTTTGAATTCGGCCTAGTTATGAGAGAATAGAGCATCCCATGTCTGAGGTCCACAGTTTAAGGAAAGGACGTACGTATTATTGATATCATTTTGAATCAAAAATGTCTAATAATAAATACGTGAAAATGCTTCCTAACTGAAGATAGACAACTGAAACTAATAAAAAACAGAACTTTATTTAATAAGTGTAAATTTTTACATATTCTGTTAAAATAGATCTCCTCCAGCTGCAGTACAAAGTCTAGCCTTACGTGGGAAATGATCTAACAGCTCCCTCTAAGAGAATAGGCGAATTCTTAGGTTCGCTACAGCATACATAATTCTGGTAATAAGTTGATCTCTATACTTAGATTCTTCTGCATTAACTAAAGACATCATGTGCCTTCAAAAAAAGTAGTCGAGAGCTATTAGATCAGGTGATCTCGTACGCCAAGGCACTGTAACTACCTCTTCCGATCCAACGATTGCGAATCACGAATCATTTAAAAATATAGTTACGCTCTTATCAAAATGACCTGGTGCGCACGTGTGAACTCTGTATGCAATAGGAACATTCTCCATAATTCTTCTTGTAAAAAGTGATTATAAATGCCTGGACTGTTCTGAGATGATATGGGTATGTATAAGCCAAAATAATGTAATATTCTCGCTTAGCACCTGTACTGCTAGAAATTCCTTGTACTCTAGCTGATGAACTGTGATCCGTACGCAGTAACATGGTTTCCAGCTTGATCAACACCATCTCGCTTTAGCAGTAACTTTAGAAAATGATCCGATTTCTCTTAAAAATTGATGAACTCTACGAATAAACGGAGATCTGGTATTAGGAAATTGCCTCTGATATTCTGAGACTATCCGCCTAGCATTTCCATTATAAAACCCATGCATGTAAGGAATGTCAGCATATTCTTCATTTGAAAAATACATTTTTAAGTTATTTGCTCAGTGTTTTATCCGATAACCGTCTGCTTAACAACCGTCTTAAAATTTAGTTATAAAGTATTCCTCAAAACATGCTATTACACACTATTTTCTAATGCCTAATCACAATTTATAATAATTTCACTTTGTCATGAAATACACACATGTAGTAACATAACCTTATAACCTTCCCACATACGTGCAACAAACAAGTTTAAGTCTACAGAAACATTTCGTTGAAGTGAACTCTCTACATGAACTTGGTGAATTTGCTCTGACGTTGGATGAATATGACCGAAACCGGTCAGCAACAAAACCAATATACATGCTACGACAGATAAAATACCAGACTTTATCCAGCATTGCGGACCAAGCCACTTTTTTTAACAAAAATGGATAGATCTCTGTATGTATGGTTAGTATAATAAATTTAAAGAAATACTTTGGCGCCTTTATGGAGAAAGACGCAAAAAATATTATTAAAAAAAAAAAAAAGAAACTGTTCAGTAAACTTTCGGTGAACCAATTTTCTTCAAACTCGGAATTTTTTGCATCACATTTCATTGTAATTAATATTACGTAGATAATAGAATTATATAATAATCTGAAAAAAAAACTCTTAGATGAAAACATAATCCTACCCCACTGAAGCCCCTCTGAAATGAATTTTCCTAGAAATATGTTACTAATAAAAGTTATACAATTTTATATGTGTCCTAATTTAGCTAAAGTTAAAAAAAAAAAAAAAAAAAAAAAAATCGTTGGACCTATTTTTGAAAAAAAAAACGATAAAAGCCCTGAAAAATCACTTAAACTATGAATATCACGTTTGAACTTTCTAAGATTTTTAGTTTTTAAGTCATGTTGACTACACACACACACACACACACCGCACAGACCAAGTTTTAAAAACCACTTTTTTCTCGGAACACAGTTGACCTCAATAGTGTATATCCGGTAAAAACCGGATATTAAAAATTTGACTCGATCGCAATACTTTCTCTTACTAGCAGTAAGTGAAAGTAACAATTGTCAAAAGTTAATACATATAGACGAATTGAGATTAATATATATATAATACCTCACATTAATTATTAATATCTATATAATACCTGTTGAATTTGTTGATTCCGCATTTTGGATAACATTTGTATTTTATCCGTCGTAACATTTTTTTTTTTTTGATAATTATGACCGATTTTAGATTTTTATCTATTTTCAGAGTATGTTCATACTCGAAATGTTTACTTAAATCAAACAACCAGCACCTGCTCTAGGGGCGGACAACCCGGACATTTGTCCAGGGCGCCAAAATTTTAGGTGCGTCATTTTGGCTATAAGTGTGAGAAAAGTGATTATTGGTGTGTTAAAAATATTCAATTAATAGAAAATTTCACATATCGATTTTTTTTCGTTCGCTAAAAATTTTACAGTGCGTAAATATATATATTACGCGCATATAATATGTATGTTAAGTAGCGTATTTATATTGTTAATGTCTAAAAGCTAAAAATATTTATAACTATTATTGAAAAATTAACGCAGAATTTTTAAAGGACGATGCTTGAACTTGTTTAAACAAGCATATACTTCTCTAAACATAATAAGCATTAACACGCTAGCAGAGCGCTGTGTTAAAATATATATACATATATTCTTAAGGGGCGGCATTTGTCTTTTTGGCCCGGGGCGGCAATTTATCTTTTGTCCGGGGCGACGTAATACTCGGGTTTGTATAGAAACTTAAAATTGAAATCAACTCTCTAAGAACTTGATAACCATACTCTAACGATGGATGAGAATCCAAAACCAGTCAGAATCAACAAAAAGATATAATTATTATGGATATTACGGTTAAAATAATATATAATATATAGTAATAATTAATTTAATGAATGTCATGATATGCTAGATGGACGTCTTCTTGCGGATTTCTATGGGATGGGAAATTTATATGCATTGGCCATTGCGGAATAACGAAACTAGCTTGCCAAATTGGGGTCGCAGAAGGAACGCAACTCCAATAGAGTTCAACGTGGAAAGAACAGGATCCTAAAATAAAGGCTCAGGCAAGAAGTGGATTATAGGACGCCAGGAACAGGCTAAAGGAAAACAGTGGAGTATCCTGAGCACACCAGAAGATCTGTTACGCCACAATCTTCTCAGAATCGAAGCGGTTACGTGCTTTAGAATGGCAACAGGACACGACTATTTCCGGACCCATTTGCACCGAAGTTGCTTATTCGAAAGTGAGGCCCTGTGACAGGTAGCCATTTGTTTGATTGTGAACTCCTACAAGATGTGCGACAGATGCCTGATAGGCAGGCCAATACGTATTATATATATATACGAGGTGTGTAAATTAAGTAATGAGACTGATTTTTTATCTTTTTTTTTATTCAAATAAAATTACAATTCAACATTGTCCCCTTCAAAGTAACTATCTTGGGAAGCCAAACAACGCTGAAGACGATTCTTCCATTCGTCATAGCAGTGCTGGAACTCGGATACTGGAATAGACTTCAGTTGGTCGGTTACGGCTGTTTGAATATTCTCCAATGTTCCAAAATGACGTCCCTTGAGGTGATTTTTCAATTTGGGGAACAAAAAAAAGTCACATGGACTCAAGTCGGGTGAATAAGGAGGCTGAGGAGCCACAGGAATGTTATTACTGGCCAAATACTATTTTTCTACTACTATTTTTCGGAACCATTTTTGCACAAATTTTTCTCATCCCCAATTCATTAGTCAAAATTTGATGAACGGTTGTGTGAGTCAAATTCAACTCTTCGCCGATCATTCGGACTGTTAAACGACGATCTGAACGCACGAGATCGCGGATTCTGCCAACATTTTCGTCGGTTCTTGAAGATGAAGGCCTTCCGCGCGAGGCTCGTCTTCAATTGATTCCCTTCCTTCTGCAAACGACTTAAACCACCTAAAAACCTGTGCTCTCGACAAAACATTGTCTCCATAGGCCTGGCACAGTTTTTCAAACGTTTCCGTTGCACTGTGCCCAAGTCTGAAGCAAAACCTGATAGCACAACGTTGCTCGTAATTGATGTCACTCATTTTTAAAACGCACTGAAAAAAACCTTGCTCACAAAAAAAGTCACTACGGACAGTGCAACAACTCTAGCATTTTCAAATTGCACTGGACGTGTATCAGATTATTACTTGCCCTACCACGCATGCGCTGCGTCTCCAGTGTTGCCAGATCGAACACTAGAAAATCAGTCTCATTACTTAATTTACACACCTCGTATATAATAAAAATACTTTTATTTGACAAAGAAAAAAGAAAAACAATGCGATGAGCAATATTTACATACTGCAAAATCTACACGAAATTACACAGTATTTTCTTAGGCATGGCAAAAGCTGTCTGCCGGAGGTTACTTCTAAATGATAATTTTCTCACAAAAAGAAACAAAGAATAAGAAAAACCTTTTATAAGAATAATATGTCAATGAAATACAAAGGTGATACAAAGGGAACTATAAATGAAGCATAATAAAACAAACTTAAGCAACAACAAACAAACTTAATAGGGGCTTCTATATGATGCAACAAAAACAAATAGATATATATATAAAAAGGAAAACAAAAAGAAAACCACTACAATAATCTTATTATAATATACTACAATAAAAAACGGGTTTCTACATTAAAGAAAAACTAGATAAACTAGATACTCACCCACTAGAATCTTATTACAATACAATGCAAAGAGAAAAAGAAGTGAGCTAATAATAATAATGTGACCTTAACTTTCATGCAAGGCGATTGAACCTGAGGATCGGAAGGCAATCAGTGGAGGACAATGCGCCAAAAATCTTACCGGTACTTGAGCGTAGGAGTACCCAAAAAACGAGTTCTAAAATCACATAGATTAGGGCATCCCGCTAAGAAATGGAACATGTCCTGTCTAAGCCCCAAATTACACATAGCACACAACTCACTAGCCTCATCCCTCAGAAGCCACGGCACACAATTCAAGTGTAATAATTCCCCCCTTAACTTAAGCAGGAGACTCATGTCCACTAGATTCAGTAAGCTTTCCGTTTCGGGCCCGAAGAACACACCAAACTCGCCCTTAACCTCTAACAGCGCACTATACAATAAGAACCGTTTGGAATCCTTTGCACGCAGTAGAGACTGCGCTCTACAGCGATTTTTGATAGATTCATGTAGAGACGCAAGTTGCAGGCACCATAATGGTTTATCCTGCAGATCCCCATTAAACGGGAAGGCATATGTCTGCGCAAGAGCAATCCAAGTTCTAAACCAGGACATTTTACGCTTAACAATTTCCATAGCGGATATAACAGGTAAACGATGTTCGGGGAGTTCCAGTACCCGAAGGCAGTAGTTAAAGTGAAGCTCCAGCGTATGCAGAAAAATCTAGTCTAAAGAAGTTTCAATATGGAGCATGTAGCTGGGAGTATACAGTGGAAGGAAGGATAACCTTTTTACGAAATACCGTTCACTTTCTTGACAAGATCAAAATAGTTATTATCCCAAATCTGGTCGGCAAAGCAGACAATAGCTCGTAAAGCAGAGTTAAACACTTGGAATTTCACTCTCAAGGGAACCAACCTCCTTCCGTGAAATTAACTTTGCCCAGCAAGCGTTTATTCCAACTTTAGCAGCCGAGACTTTCTCCTGGAGATGCTCCTGAAAAGAACATTGGGCGTCAAAGTTACACCCAAATATTTATATTTTTTTTCACCGTCTGAATTCCTTGACCCTTGTAAAACCACCTCTCTGAAGCAGCTGGCCTACCTCCTTTATGGAAAGTTAAAATTTTAGATTTATCCAGATTTAGCTGCAAATTCCATTGTTCACAATAATTCGCCAAGATTCATTTGCAACAAAACAGGATTATCTGCGATCAAGACCACATCATCCACATACATTAAAATGTTAATCTTAGTACCGCCGACCAGAATTCCTCCCTCCAGTATGGATGGTAGATCATTTAAGAAAATGGAGAATAGCATGGGGGATAATAAACACCCCTGTCTTACCCCACTTTTAACCAGAAAACACCCTGAAATTCCTTCCCTGATTCTAACCGCAGACTCGGCTACAGAATATAGGGCTTAAAGCACCTTGATAAATTTGGATGAAACTCCATGATTGTACAACTTTAAGAATAACGATGGACGGTGAACACTATCGAAGGCTGCACGAAAGTCTATAAAAAAACAAAACAGCTTCTTCTTTGACATCTTGAAATGTGAGACTAATTAGATTAGACAAGATAAAGAGGTTGTCAATAATGGAATAACCTCGTCTAAACCCGGACTGAAACTCTGTTAAAATGCTTTTATCCTTCACAATAAATTTCAAGACGGCGTAACAGAAGGCTCGAAAATATCTTAGCTATAGAGTCCAGACAAGATATGCCGCGATAATTAGACACTTCGTTAACATCCCCTTTTTTAAAAATTGGAAAGACGATAGGTATTATTTTAATTCAAAAATTAATTGGAATCTCTGCTTGGAATAGAATGGTTGAACACCAGTGATTTATTATAATTAATTTAAAGTATTATACTAAACCCGGTTTGCCTACATGTATTGCACTTTTTAACTATTATTATTTATTAGTTAAATTTATTATTTATTTATTGTTTCATTTTCCACTTTATTAGGCCTGCCTGTAATGCAATATAGAACGTCCTATATAAGTGTGTAACCTCCTATATGATATTTCATGTTTTTACTTTCTCTTACTCCTAGTAAGCGGAAGTATTGTAATCGTGTCAAATTTTCGATATTGAGTTTTCACCTGAAATATCGTTTTGAGGTCCCCCGAGTCCAAAAAAGTGGTTTTTAGCAAATGGTCTGTGTGTGTGTGCGCGTGTGTGTGTGTGTGTGTGTATGTATGTGAACAGTATAGCTCAAAAACGAATAATCGTAGAAAGTTCAAACTTGATATTCCGTTTAGGTATTGCCATGGGATCCGACAGTGGGTCATCTGTCAAAATTCCTCAACCGGAAGTACCACTTTACTTGTTGGCTTTTTTACTTTATTGTGATTTTCTCAAAAATGGCTCCGACGATTTTCTTAAAAACTTACACAGAGATTAACTACACAGAGATATACAACTTTTATTTAAAACATTTCTCCGGGTAAATTCATTTAAGGGGACTTCTGGGGGAGAGGTGGGGTTAGATTTTCATCTTAACTGCTATTTCAGTTTATTAGACAATTCTGTCATGTAAATAATGTTAATTAGAATTAAATAAGTTGTGGAAATTCCAGTTTTTGAAAAAATCGGATAACCGGAAGTGCGTTTGTTTTAACATTTTACTAAATGATTTTTTTCACTTTTTCGCGATTTTCTCAAAAATGGCTCCGATGAGTTTCTTGAAACTTCGTATATAAACTAAACATGCAATGATCTACATCTTTTATTTAAAACATTTCTCTGGAAAAATGCATTTAAGGGCACTTTTAGGGGAGGGGTGGGGTTACAGGTCATCTAAAGTGGTACCCTAGTTGATTATACAATTCCAACATCCAAACAATAATAATTAGAAATAAATAGATGGCCAAAATTCCAATTTTTAAGAAAATTAATAAGCCGGAAGTGCGCTTTTACTGTAAAACTTTTTTCAGTTTTCGACAAATTTCGTTATATTTGGTACACAAACTATAACATTTGTCAATTATAATTTTGAGAACAGGAGTAAGAGACAATTGTGTGAGTGTTTCACACCAGATTTTTTTTTTTTGAAATATTCTTACGATCCACTAGGTTCGCCTGGAGAAAAGATATTGCAAATTCAAAACATTTTTAGATGAATATAAAATTCTTAGCTTTCAAGAAAAATTTCTCTGTTAAAATTATGAAATTATATAGATGTTTCATGTGAAAGTATCACATCAGATTTTTATATCGAATAAATAATGAAAGGACGCAGCACTAAGTATCATCGAGCAAAATTGGTAAGAAATGATCATGAGTAAAAATTATATACAGAGAAAATATAATTGCCATATTTTCTTTATGGCAGTGGTTTCAAACTCAAATTGCATAATTGGAAAACAGCTGACGGTCGCGGAGTTAATTTTAAAATTTTAATTGTTCAATTGTATTTTCTATCGTGATTTATTTTTTTATTACTCAAACTTATATTTTTCTCCTTCTATACCCGGTTAAAATTATGAGACTTTAACTTTCGGTTAAATTTTGTCTTTACTATTTTCTTTAGATACCTAATTATTTACTAAATAATTCGACACTATAGATACAGGTATTCGTTAATTTATACACTAACGCAGCTTGGAATTTCGACAAAAATCCTAAAAATCAATAAAGCGGCCTTCTTCTTTGTGAAACTAGTGGCGCATTTTGGTGTAGAAAAGATTTAACGGACGGATTTTAGTACGGGAATGGGCATTAAGCAAGGTTGCTTATTGAGTCCGCTATTGTTCTCTCTATTTTTAAATGATATCGATGAATACATAGAAGGTGGAGGGGGAGGTGTACATATTTGTAATAAAAGAGTAAAAAATATTACTTATGCGAATTAAATTGTGTTATTGGCCTGAGAACCGTGCACTTTGCAACTTATTTTATGTTTTAACGTTTCTTTTAAGTTAAATTGATAAAGACTTCTCAAAACTGTCTAGGCCAATGAGTCTGTCATTATGCATTTGTCTCTTAAGTTTTTGTAATCTTATAAAAATTATTTAATAATAACGCAAAGGTAAAAAAAAAAATTAATATTTATATTTTATATTTTCTATCTAAAAATCTAAAAAGGTTTTGGTAGTTGCGATAAAATTTTTTGTTGGTTACACTTCGTGATTAGAAAAAACGTAACGTGACAATTAAATATTAAATATTCAAAACTGACATTTATTTTCAAATAATTCTTAAATAATTTTTAAATTAACCCCTATAATAACTTATATTTAACTTAAACTAAAAATAAACAATGTATTAGGACAAAAAGCTCCCCCAAAATCTATTTAATTTTATTACTTTTTCCTTCAACAATAGACGCTCATATATAAGCTCAGTTCATATTTTAAAGTGTATATAAGTGTATTTGCGAATAAAATATTTAATTAAAATATATTCGCGGGCCGTGTATAAAAATTACTTTAGAAATCTTAACCAGTTTGAGATCACTACTTTATGAAACTTTGAAACTGTTAAAATCACCATATAGATGGACCAGAATCACAAAAGCAAAGAAAATATAAATTATTCTTTAAAAAAAACACAACAAACAAACTCACCTTTGGTTGAGTAAAAATTTGTCTATGGTCAAAGTTTTATATATATATATATATATATATATATTTCATCTCATGGAAGGGCATTGTAAAATAGTGGGGATAGTTCGTATTTATATGATAATCAGAAATATGGTCCATATTATTCTGATAGTTTTTTTTTTTTTTTAATTTAAATGTATTATAATATAATTTATTATTATTATTATTTTAAAAATTGAACCTTAAATTTATTTTTGAACTTAAAAAAGTGAAACTACTTAAAAGTGAAGTGAATACTACTTGATTTATGATTACTTAGGGCATGATTAATTATAATATAGAAATATTAAGTGAGATCCTTTTTTTTTTCAAAAGAATTACTTTTTTTTTTTGTTCAACCTAGATTATTTTATTGACATTAAAACACCCTTTTTTACTTTTTTTATTATGTTAGAACTGTATAGAACACCTATCGGTTTTCTAGTTCTTAAAAAAAGTACACTCTTTCAAGAATGCGTATTTTCTATGTCTATTGGTCTGTACGTTATCAAAATTCAAAGCTTTTATTGACCAAAAAAAAAGAGATAATATTTGCGAATTATATCATGACTTGTACTTAAATACAATTCCCTCAATTTTAATAAATTTTTAATTTGAACTATTTCCACTAATTTTATTTTTTTCCTTAATAATTATTTCCTTAGTAATTTTATTTAAGAATACTTAGGTTTTACTCTATAAGACCAACTACATGATGGTGTCGGCAGGTAAAAGAGGGCCAGCGACCGATTTCACGTTCAATGGAGTATCATTTGAATCTGTAGAACACTTCACATACCTTGGAGTAAATATTAATTGGGAAAACAATGTGAGCGAAGAAATTAAGAAACGCATCATGGCAGGAGGTCGAGCGAACTGCGCTCTTGTAGGGTTATTCAAGTCGACACTTCACTCCAGAGCCACAAAATTAAAGTTGTATAAGGTACTTGTCAGACCAGTGGTTTGTTACGGCGTCGAGTCTTGGACATTTAAATTAGCGGATCAACACGTACTGGGTGTATTTGAAAGAAAAAATCTAAGACGAATTTCAAGTCTGTGTAAATGGTGAATGGCGTATAAGGAACAACCAGGAACTGGAGAACCTGACAATGCATGAGAACATTTCAAGATATATAAAATCCCGCAGAATCAGCTGGCTGGGACACATCCTGAGGATGGAGGACAGTAGGATGCCAAAGTCAATATTAGATAAGAACATGCCCGGCAAGAGGAAGAGAGGACGTCCTAGGAAGCGTTGGCTAGATGACGTGAGGGAAGACCTGGACAGGATTGGTGTGTCCAACTGGAGGCAGTTGGCATTGGACCGAGAGGCATGGCAGAGAATTGTTCGGGAGGCCAAAGTCCACATCGGACTGTAGTGCAGGATAAGTAAGTAAGTAAGTAAGGTTTTACTCTTTTTATCAGAGACATTTTCCGTGGTAGCCTGCTTCGTTTTGTGGTCATCGACCGGTTTCGGGCGTTCGCCCATCTTCAGGATGCGTTTTTCAGACAGTGTGCTAACACAGACTCGTACAGAGACTTAGCTTCACACTAACTCAGTTTTACTCTTTTTACATTCTCTTACTCATAGTAAGAGGAAATATATTGCAATTTGTTTTGTATTATAATTGTTTTCGTATTCAGGGGACCTCAAAAACATATATTTCCGGTGGAAACTCAATTTTGTTTTTTTTTTTTTTAATTTAAGGCGCGTCAACATCTATGGTCATCTATGGAACACCAAGACAGTGTTCTCTGGTTATAGACAACACCGGACAGTGAGCTGTAGAGGCTATTAACAAGAAAAAAAAAATCTAAGGTCACCACAGCTGTACTCGAACCCAGAATCTCCGCGTGAGATTCCAGTATGCTAACCACTTAGCTATTTCTCTTCCGTCAGTGATCTGATATAATTATATGTGATCAAATAATTTGAGACGATCGCAAATACTTCCTATTATTATTAATCATCTTTTTCAAAAACAATGAGAAAAAACAAAACAAATTTTAATATAAAAAGAAAATGAATATATATATATATATATACACAAAAAAATCTGTTGTGAAACACTCACACAACTTTCTCTTATTCCACAGTTCTCAAAATTATAATTGACAAATTTTATAGTTTATGTACCAAATTTAATGAGATTCGTTGGAAAAACTGAAAAAAACCTGTTCAGTAAAAGCGTACTTCCGGTTTACTAATTTTCGTGAAACTTGGAATTTGGGCCATTTATTTATTTCTAATTAATTTTGTTTGGATGGTAGAATTGTACATTGCACTTTATAGAAAAACATAACCCCATCCCTTCCCATAAAATTGCCCTTAAACGAATTTTCCCAGAGAAATGTTTTAAATAAAAATTGTAGATCATTGTATGTTTACTTCATATATGATGTTTCAAGAAATTCCTCGGAGCCATTTTTGAGAAAATCTTGAAAAAGTGAAAAACAAAAAATCATTTAGTAAGGTGATTAGTAGGTTGATATTCCGTTTAGGTATCACCATGAGATCCGACGGAATATCACCTACTTCCGGTTATCCGATTTTTATCAAACTCGGAATTTCAACAACATATTTAATTCTAATTAACATTATTTAGATGACAGAATTGCCAAATAAACTGAAATAGCACTTTAGAGGAAAACCTAACTGCCCTTAAATGAATTTTCCCAGAGAAATGTTTCAAATAAAAGTTGTAGATCTGTGTATGTGTAGTTGATACGCCACGTTTTTAAGAAAATCGTCGGAGCCATTTTTGAAAAAATCACAAAAAAAGTACAAAACCAACTAAGTAAAGTGGTACTTCCAGTTGAGGAATTTTGACAGATGACCTACACGGGTCAGATCCCATGGTGATACCTAAACGGAATATTAAGTTCCAACTTTCTACGATTTTTCGTTTTTGAGCTATGCTGTTCACATACTTACATACACACAGACACAGACACACACATACACATACACACACACACAGACCATTTCCCAAAAAGCACTTTTTTGGACTCAGAGAGACCTCAAAACATATATTTCCGGTGAAAACGCGACATCGAAAATTTAGCACGATTACAACACCTCTTACGAGGAGTAAGAGAAAGTAAAAAAAAAATATAACATTTAAAGTAAGAGAAAGTAAAAATTATTTATGCCGTATAAACAATTACTTATTTATGCTACCGTTTATTACTCATTTTTCAAAAAATTTTCCTAAAATACAATACAATAGGAACAAAATAAATTTTAATATAAAAAGAAAATAATACAATGTTAAAAAAAAAAAAAATATGAAAAAAAGGTATAAAAATTTTGTTATATATTAGGTTTAATTGATAAAATTATAAAAATTTAAAAAAACACATAACCAAAACAGAAATAGATAAATTAATGATTACTTATTACCTTATAGGTACATATAATTGTAATGGAATCAGATATTAGATGTAATGGAATCGTTTGATGTGTGATTCCTGGAGTAGCAGATGTCTTGAAGAGGGCGGAAGTTAGTTTGAGAGATTTGGAAGTTAGTGCTCGAATTATTAAACGGTTTTTTATATAAAAATAAACTGTATTTTAACAATAATTTAAACGTGCTAATTGGTAACTAATAACTATAATAAAATACTTAATAATAAATAGAAGATAAATAGCTGATAATTTAGAATGGTTAAAATAACGAACTAAAGTGCACAACTACGAGAATGATAAGTTGAATATAACTGTGAATTGCCGCTCGTGTATAGTTTGGTCGTAGATGATATAATAATCCTTTCGTCGTATATCATAGGGTTTTTATATACTGTTGTTCACACTCACACCAAGATATCTGTCTTAGTGTGCGGCCTTGTGCGACCTTCGTAGTTTTCTGACCTTATTTAGTGGCCATACTTAACGCGGTGCCTGCCTTTTTGATGTGAGAATTGATGAAAAGGCTTTGTGTTTGTTTGGTTGACCGCGGCTGTCGGCGGCCAACAGTGTTACTGTTTTTACCCTTTGTTGATTATTTCTTTGGCGTACTTTGCCGATGTCAATGACTTTGCCATTAATGACATGGCAAAGTCATTGACATAATTATACAGTGTGATTAACAAACTGAAATGAATGGCTGCCGGTTTGAGTTTAAGTAAGACTGTTTCTGTCCTAGATTGTAAGAAATTCTGGTAAAGTGTTTCTTAAGTTTTGGTTTTAATAAGTATCTTAAGATTCATTTATATTTTCCCAGATATAACATCACTTCTGAAAGGGAGGGAAGAGAATAGCTAAGAAGTTAGCGCACTGGACTCCCACGCGGAGGACCCGGGTTCGAGTCCAGCTGTGCTACCCTTAGATTTTTTTTCTTCCTAGTAGCCTCTACAGCTGACTGTCCGGTGATAGGCAGTGTTGCCAGTAACGAGAGAACACTATCCGGAGGCCGCCAGTGCACTGAGAAGGCTCCGGGCGCCAATGATCGATCGTAGATGTTTCTGCGCTTTAAATGAAAAAGAAATTCTGAAAGGTTTTTCTTCAATTATTTTATGTTTTATGTTTATTTATTTTTTTTTATACAATTTGTTTATTCCTCACATATTGTATTTTAGAATAAAATCTTGAAAAAAGACAGGTAATGTTGTCGAAACGATGCCATAAATAAATATTCGGATTTTTTTTTAACGTTTCTCCTTAAATTTGATTTTGTATAATATTTTTTATTTAGTCCATTCTTTCGTCAGTTTAGTTCAATCAAAACTTTTTTATTAATATTTTATTTTTTTAAGATTTCTATTCAACAACGTACACAGCAGTTCATTGGATTGAATTCTGGACACTCAATCATGGAATTAGGTGTCTTGTTTGAAAATCATTCCCCATTGGTCGAAACGTAACTGGAGCGTTATTATGAGTTCTGTTGAAATATAAAATGTCACATGATGGACATCAATGGACATCAAAGAAATTAAGTTTTGGAGAACCTTTTTGACAATTGTTAAAATTTGGGATGAAATCATCATAATGGTTTCAGGTTATGTGGAAAATTAAAGTATTGGAAAAAATGTGTATTTTTAATCTATTGAAAAATTATCTTTATACACTCAAACTGATGTAAATTGAGTTTACCTTGTACAGTCAATGATGATAAACCACATTCGAATCCAATCTTTGACAACAAAATTAAACAGCTATATTTTCAGAGACATTTTCCGTGGTAGCGTGCTTCATTTTGTGGTCATCGACCGGTTTCGGGCATTCGCCCATCTTCAGGATGCGTTTTTTTCACAGACTTGCACAGAGTTCAAATTCAGTTTTACACACTCAGGCCTGAAACCGGTCGATGACCACAAAATGAAGCACGCTACCACGGAAAATGTTCTGATGCTTTCCAGCTTTGCGGAACCAATCACCGCAACAGCTATATTTTCATGAAGTATTCCAAAATAAACAAAGTTTACTCCACCGATTTTGATATTTTTGTCTCATTCTGCCACGATTTTCTTTTAGCTTTATATCTATTCTACATTTCTCAAACAGCCTTCTCAAATAAGACTTCCTTGCTAAAATTTTATTATCACTGATGTTATATGACTGTTTATTATTTACTGATATGTTTTTCCTTCTTTCTAGGTAATGTTGAAAAATGTTTTGGAACATTGTTTTTGAATCTTTTAACTATTATTTTGTTTTAATTTGTAATTTCGTCTAATTATTTCCTTTAGTAGAATAAATAGATTACCAGTCTCACTTGTGGTTTTTTTTTATTGCCTCATTGATATTATTTTAATCAATATATATCTCATTTAAATACATTTATTTAACTACTTATTAGTTTAATTAATATTTTATATTAGTATATAATATTTTAATTACTATGTATTCTGATATAGTTTCTAGGCAACATGGCAATAATATGTAATATGAATGAATATCTTTCAACATTTCTTATAATTATAATTAAATACTGCTTTAGGCTATTATATATTTTTTTTTTTTTTAAAATATCAAACATAAAAGGTTAAACACGACCTTTCCCACTATAAAAGTAGTTGTCTCTCATGTCTTAGGATCCGGTATCCATTTCTTTTTTTCCAGTATCATTTTTAAGTTCTTTTTTTTATTCTGTTTTAATTCCAGTTAATATTCCAAAAGATTTACATATCTAAAGTAAAAACCCATTTATTTCGTTTTGCTTTATTTAAATGGTGAAGTGAACTGTATTTATTTACTGACAGAAAAAAAAAAAAAAAATTAAAATAAAGAAAATAAAAAGTCAAAAGTAAAATAAAATAAAAAAAAATTAAAAATAAAAAGAAATCAAAGAAAACAGGTTTTAAATATAGTTTTGACCTCAAAGGGTCATAAAATAATGTAAATGGTGTCAGGTGAATAACTAACTAACTAACTTCTTATCTCCTTTATCTAACAGGAAATATATTTATATACCTTAGTATTCCTAAGGATTTGTATAGAAATATTAAATAATAGATTTGTAATTATCTCATCTAATATATTATCTATTTCAACACGCTCATGAATGACCAAGATTGATTAAATCTAATTTTTTTAAGAATTTTGTAAAGAACTAGTTCATTCAATGTTACATTTTGTTTTTGTTTTTTTTTAACAATTTGCTAGAAAATGGTTGAACGATTTTTTTTCTTAGCCCTATCACTTTTATTTGAAACATTTAAAAAAGAAAAAGAAAGAATGAATGAAGAAATGAGGTTTCTGGCGAAGCTGCTTATTATTTTTTTTGTGGTCTAGTTTATTTCATTATATTGTAATGTTCTTTCTAAACTAGCTACTGCAACTAGTTTTAAGTGGGTTCGTATAGATAAAATACTCTAAACTTCAATAAAGAAAATACCACCAATTTATTGCTATACACAATAAATTATTAAATACAACGCTTAATAATAATTATTTCACAGTTTAAACCACAAAAGTTCACTTTGTTCACTTTTGTACACTTTTCACAAACTAATAACTTCGTTTGTAACTGGGAACTCTCTCAACTCTCTGTGGTCCCTCTATTTATACCGGTAGCGAACCTTCCAGAATGTTCTCTAATATTCCAGAAAAAGCTAGAGCGCCGCCAGCGCTTCCTACGGCCACTAAGAGAACCTTAGGTACCTGTCTTCTCTCCTAGATGGCACCACTTGCTGCGTTACATGATGTTTTGAAGATTGTAAATGGAAGTAAGAAAAATATTTCTGCATCCAAATTCCAAAAAGCAAACTACAGCTTATGGAAAGCATAGCCTTACCTCATTCCTTATGTAAAATGAAGTGGGCGTGATAGTGGGGTTAAGGTTTAGCTTGGTGGAAGTTATGCGTAGTGAGATGTTAGCGACTGATACGGTTGATCTCCAGTGCCTGATATCAATGTGGCGTATGCCCTCAACGCGGGATTATTTATTCCATATTCTGTTTCAATATTTTATAAATTCAATATTTTTTTGCAGAGCGTTCCCTGTACTAACCGATCAAATTGTAAACACAATGGAGTTACTATTTAGCAACAATACTACAAAAAACAGGCTCATCATTGAGTTCGATCCGAACATTAAAATTGGCTTTCTTGAAAATTCATTAAAATTAGAATTAAACTGAAATTAATCTAAACTAATTTTACCCAAATCTTAATATATAAAAAAAAAAATGGTATTCTTCATGGGAGCAAATAGCCCTTTTATTTAAGGAGAAGCCGGTTTATTTTCTGCTTTATTTCACCCACTAGAAGATGTCCATATGCATGTCTAGACCTCAGCCACGTTTAGAATAACTGAAAGGCTCTGTGGAATCCCACAGCTCTCCATCCCCGCCCTGCCGGTACACATATTTTCACATCCTCACGTCCACAATTTATTATATTTTGTTTTGGTTGGTTCCGCAGAACTGGAAAGCATCCGAAGAGATATTTTCCGTAATATCCTGCGCCTTTTTGTGATCATGGACCAGTTTCAGGCGTTTGCCCATCTGATATACCACTTATATCTGGTATATCTGGTATCTGGTACACATTTTATAATTCTTGAATTAAAAGATTTCAGGGTATAGAATTTTTGATTTATTATGGATTTTGGTACTTTAAATTCTATAAGAAGTTTTGAGATCCTAATGGAGAGTAGCGTTAGTCTTGGAGATACAATATGGAGCATTTGTAATCTGATGGAGGGGAGAATTTCTGACTGAAAAGTATGAATTTTCATTTATTTAAACCTAACAGTTCAAGTTTGTAGGTCTTCATTGGTTTGAGGTTATATATTAAATCGTTTCGATCGCCTACCTGTTAGTCGCAATGACGACAGTTTATTCCGTTTCATTTAAGTTCGTCTTTTTAATTTCCTCATATGTGATTTGGTTCCATTTAGTCGCTTGTCGAAATACATATGCCCCAAGATCGTAAACAAAGTTCACTAGCAAGAGATAGAAGTATTGAATTAAATCGATGTGAAGGAATTCATTTGTTGACATTTCTGAGGAATAAATTAGTCATCGTCTTTCTTTTTTTTTTCTCGGCCCATAGTTCTATCTGTGATATGATGTATCGATATGATGTATCGCATGTGAAGCAATGTATCGATACGACAACACACCATGTAGCCAGATAACCTGCTGCCGCTTAAATAAAGTTACTTTTGGTTGAATAACTAAGTTGTTATTATTCAATATTCCTTTATAAATACACATGGCGCAGTCGGTAAATGGAACAATAGTGGTTTGATAATAATATTGCTAGCTAAAGTGTATAGTGTAGTGCGTGAAATAATGGCTGAATTTAATAAACCTCAAGAACTCTGTTTTGACGGTGACGTTATTACAAATTTTCGAACTTTTAGAGACGAAGTTGAAATATACTTCATTGCAAGTGAAACGAATAAAAAATCCAATGATGTTCAGGTAGCCAGATTATTGAATTTGCTCGGGTCAGAAGGACGTAAAGTATATAATTCATTGCAATTTAAGGGTAAAAGGAATGTTCAGAACATTTTAGATGCTATCGAAGAAGCCATTGTGCCTGAGCGCAACGAGGTAATAGAACATTTCAAATTTTTTAAAAGAGTTCAGAAAGCTAATGAACGCTTTGATCATTGGCTTAGAGACCTGAAGCAACTCATTCGATCTTGTGAGTTTGGGGAAGTAGAAGATAAAATTCTTAGGACTCAAATTGTATTGGGTGTTTATAACAAAGATGTGCAGGAAAAACTACTTAGAGCTGATCACTGTCTGACAAAAACCATTAAGTTCATACAAGCATACGAGGCCGGGGTACACCATAGCAAGGAGGTACAGGCACAACCGGCAGTGGAGGAAGTGTCATTAAATGCCATAAGTTTCAAAAGTAGAGCTGACAAGGGAGAGCAAGCTAAAATAAATAAAACGCGGGAGGTCGGGAAATACACAGGTAAGCCTCAGTTTATAAATAATTGCTATAATTGTGGACAACACCATGAAATTAATAAGTGTCCGGCCTATGGAAAGAGATATATTCACTGCAATCGCTTGAATCACTTTAGGAAATGTTGTAGGCTGTATAAAGGCCAAGCAAAGAATACCAATGATATAAGTTGTGAATTTCCACCGGAGGCTGATGTTCAATGTCTTGTTGTAGATTCAATTTCACAAAGTATTACAAAACAGAATAACTCTTGGTTCAAAGAAATTATTTTAAATGAAGAAAAAATGGTAAAATTTAAAATTGATTCAGGTTCAGAGATAAATACTTTACCAATCAGTTGTGTCAAATTGCTAGAAACCCATTGCTAAGTCAACTTTTAACTTGAGAGCTTATGGAGGGTTCCAAATTCACCCTCTTGGTATTGTGACACTGAAATGCTCATATGGAGGAAAGAAAATTAGTGCAAAATTTGTAGTGGTTAGTAATGACTGTATTCCAATTTTAGGATTGGGCACATCTCAGGAATTGGGTATTATATTTTTAGTTAATGAAATAGAGTTGAGGAGTAAAGAGACTTTTGTACTTCAGAATAAATCGTTGTTTACAGGTCTTGGTTGTTTTCCAGATAAATACAGTATAAAGTTAATTCCAGGATGTCAGCCAGTGCGTAACCCAGCGAGGCGTGTTCCTATGAAATTACGAGAAAAACTAAAAACATCGTTAAATGAACTTGTCAGTAAGAACGTCATCGCTCCGGTCGATGAGCCGGCGGAGTGGGTGAGTAATTTGGTGCTAGTACAAAAATCTGATAACTCTTTAAGAATTTGTCTGGATCCTACTGAATTAAATAAGTGCATCATTAGGGAAAACTACTCTATCCCAACCCTGGAGGACATTACACCCCAGCTGAGTGGAAAAAAATATTTTTGTCTTTTTGACCTCAAGGAGGGTTTCTACCATATTACTTTAGATGACGAATCAAGCAGACTTTGCACTTTCAGTACCATGTTTGGAAATTTTCGTTTTCTTCGCTTACCGTTTGGGTTAAGCGTAGGGCCTGAATTATTTATGAAGTTAAATCAAAAGTATTTCGGTGACATCGAGGGAGTTTCTATATATTTTGACGATATCCTGGCTGCCGCTGACTCTATAGCTGAGCTCGACAGGATAGTCCACGAAATTGTCGATAGAGCTAAAAAGTATAACATCAAGTTTAACCCCAATAAGTTAAAATATTATGTTGAGGAAGTTAAATTTATTGGTTTTAAATTCAATAAGGATGGGATGTCACCAGATGCTGACAGAGTCAAAGCTATTCGGGATTTAAAAGCTCCTGCAAATAAAACAGAATTGCAGCGTGTAATTGGATTTATAAATTACCTACGATCATTCATACCTGATTTTTCTGAGCATATTAGCCCTTTGAGAAAGCTGTTAAAAGAAGGAATCGAATTTAAGTGGACAGAAATGCAAGAAGCTGCTCTAAATAAATTAAAAGAAATAATTAGTAACAATACAATATTAGCTAATTTTAATCCAAACTTGCCTGTTGTGGTGGAATGTGATGCATCTAAAGATGCTATAGGATTTGCTTTGTTTCAAAATTTGAAACCGGTGTGCTATGGGTCAAGATCGTTGACGGAAACGGAACAGAATTGGGCTCAAATAGAAAAGGAATATTTGTCGATTGTGTACGCCTTTGAGAAAATGCATAATTATTTGTTTGGCCACAACGATATTGTTGTGAATAATGATCATAGCCCCCTAGTAACTATTCATAAGAAAACATTCGACCAAATAAAGAATAATAGACTCAAACGTCTCAAACTCAAATTAGTAAATTATAAATTTAAACTGCAATATAAGGCTGGCAAAAAATTGTATACTGCGGACTTGCTGAGTCGTAATGTAGTCGGCCCAATACTAAATGAACCGGAGTGCAGAGATGTGATTCATACATTAACGTGTGGAGAACTAATGATGTCGCAAGAGAAGGCCAATCGATTCACAGCAGAAACTGCCCAAGACGAATGTTTAAAATTAGTTATGTCATATTATCAAAGGGGTTGGCCAACTAAGAATGTGATTTTATCATACAAGAACGGGGAGCTCACGCATTGTTATAATTTGAGAAACCAACTAACTGTGGAAGACAATTTAGTATTTTTTAACAATAGGCTTGTTGTGCCCAGAACATTGAGGCAAGTAGTATTGCAGTGTTTGCATGAAACTCATTTAGGATGTCAGAAGACCAAGGCCAAGGCTCGACAACTGGTGTACTGGCCTGCTATAAATTCCGATATTGAAAATCTTATAAATACATGTTATACTTGTCAGCGGTTTAGCAAAAATAACTTGCGAGAACCTCTTCACTGTCATGACATTCCAAACATACCATTTAATAAGGTGGGAGTGGATATTGCGGAATACGCGGGTGAGAACATTTTAGTGCTAGTCGACTATTTCTCTAGGTGGATAGAGGTTGAGAGAATTAAAAATAAGACAAGTGCTGAAGTTATCGAAAAATTAAAAACTATATTTGCACGTTGGGGGATACCAAGTACAGTAGTTGGGGACAATAATCCATTTGGCAGTTTTGAGTTTATAGAATTTTCTCAACAATGGGGTTTTGATGTGATAAACTCTAGTCCACATTACCCGCAGAGTAATGGGGTTAGCTGAGAAAAGTGTAGGTATCACGAAGAAAATGCTGCAGAAATGTAAATTCGACAAGAAGGATTTTCAGCTCGCTCTCCTAAATTATAGAAATTCCCCAATTTCCAAGCTTGATGTGTCACCAGCAAACCTTCTTCAAAGCAGGGAACTCAGGACGAAACTCCCAATTGTAAGAAAACAACTAAGTCCTAAATTTTGCGACGATCAACACCCGAAAATGTTAGAACACCAAAGAAAGCAAAAGCTACACTATGATAAGTGTAGTAGAGTTAAGGAGCGTGTATTTGGAATTGCAGAAAAAATATTAACCAAGCAAAATGGTGTGTGGGTAAAGGCAGAGGTTGTGAGAGTATTGGACCATCCTAGATCGTACTTACTGAAAGACAATAGAGGCAAGATATATAGAAGAAACGTTAGTTTTATGAAAAAATGGAAAGGGGAGGAAGTTAGAGAGGATGAGAATGAGAGGGCAGAAGAAGAAGTAAGGAGATCCGCGAGATTGCCAAAGAAGAAAGACTGGTCGGAGTTTGTGACGTTTTGAAAATAATGTTTTTAATGTACTTAAATGTATTAAATTTTGATTTGTTACTTAATTTAGAATTTTTCTGTGAAATAGCTATGTAGAATAATTTGAATAATGTGTTTGTAGCTTGAAAAAAAAAAAAAAAAAAAAGAGATGCATGTGATATGATGTATCGATATGATGTATCGCATGTGAAGCAATGTATCGATACGACAACACACCATGTAGCCAGATAACCTGCTGCCGCTTAAATAAATGTTACTTTTGGTTGAATAACTAAGTTGTTATTATTCAATATTCCTTTATAAATACACACTATCATGTTTAAGAAAGCCTGTAACTGGATGGGAAACTGTTCTAGGGACGTAGCTGGAAATAAGATGGTGTTATCTTTAGCGTAAGTACAGAGTATGAGTTTTAAGTAAATTGGTAAGAAATAAAAAAATTGTATTCTCGTTCCTTCTGCCGAAGAATTTTTTACTTTCACTTATTCGTAGTAGGAGGAAATATTGTAATCGTGTCAAATTTTTGAAATTGAGTTTTAGTGGAAAACATGTTTAGGCCCCCTGAATATGATCATATGATGGTTTTTGCAAATGTTCTCTATGTGTGGTTGTATGTGCGTTTTAATAGAGTATCTCAAAAACGAAAAGTCGACGAATGTTTAGGGCAAAATCAATCAACCGAAAGTATCATACTAATTTTTACTTCAGTTTTTCGTGTTTTTCTTGAAAATAACTCCAAATAATTTCATTAAACTTTGTATACTGTCTGCAAACATAAATACTTATAACTTTTATTTAAAGCTTTTCCCAGGATTTATTGTTTTTTTTTGGGAATTCTGGGATAGCATTATACTATCCTCTAAACTACAACTTCAGTTTAATATCCAGTATCACCACCTCCATGTATTAATACGAGGGTGGTTTGTATAGTTCTCGGAATGTACTAGAAAGAAGTGTCTTACCTCGGTGGAACTGCTTTTATTTTTCAACATAGTCTCCCTGTAGACTAATGCATTTGGTCCAGCGATGTTCCAATACCTTTATCCCATCTCGAAAATGAGATTCCTCCAGGCCTGCAAAGTACCTCTCTAATTCGGCTGTCAGTACTTCCGTTGTAGGAAATCTCCGTCCACCGAGGAAAATTTTCAGCTTGGGGAAGAGATGAAAGTCTGATGGTGCCAAATCAGGTGAATAAGGTGGATGTGGCAACAATTCGTACCTCAGTTCATGAAGTTTTGCCATGGCAATAACACTTGTGTGCGGGCGGGCGTTATCCTGATGAAAGATGACTTTCTTCCTTGCCAAACCAGGCCTTTTTTCGCGTATCTTTTCCTGTATTTGGTCTAGGAGGTTTGCATAGTATTGCCCCGTAATTGTTTGGCCAGTAGGAAGATAATCTATCAGCAGAATGCCTTTTGCATCCCAGAAAACTGAGGCCATGACCTTTCCGGCCGAACGTACTGCCTTTGCTTTCTTTGGTGGTGGTGACTCAGCATGTTTCCACTGCTTTGACTGCTGTTTTGTCTCTGGGGTATAGTAGTGGACCCAAGTTTCATCTGTAGTCACAAACCGGCGCAAAAAAATCTTGTTGGTTGCGCTGAAAACGGGCCAGACTTTGTTCGGACATTTCCAATCTGGTGCGTTTATGGTCCAATGTCAAGAGCCGCGGCACCCATCTTGCCGATAATTTTTTCATTCCCAATTCTTCGGTTAAAATGTAATATACCCGTTCAAATGACATCCCTATAGCTTCAGCATTCTCTCGCACTTTCAGTCAACGATCCTCCATGACCATTTTATGCACTTTTGCGATAAATTCTGGGGTCCACTACGCCGTTTTTGGCCGTCCACTACGCGGATCATCATCTAAGCTCTCCAGACCAAATTTAAATTGGCTGGTCCACTTGGCAACAGTTGAATATGAAGGAGTAGAGTCCCCCAGTGTGTTCTGAAAGTCGGCATGAATTTCCTTTGCTTTCATACCTTTCTTTACAAAGTACTTAATCACTGCTCGAATCTCAGTTTTTTCCATTGTCACAAATCACTACGCGGGAACAACAACAAAGAGTCGTCACTACCACTCTCCTGCAGCAAGAGCACTGACGCGCCACGTTTTCACTCACAAAGGATGTGTGATTATTGCGCGGGAACCTCGTTGCTCTAGCACTGACATCTAGCGGTGATTCCGAGAACTTTTCAAACCACCCTCGTACACAGTAAAAGTATTGATTGAATCCCAAATTTGAAGAAAATTCGGTTAACTTCAAATGCGATTTTACAGATTAGGTTTTTGAGTTTTTTTTGGAATTTTCTAGAAAACTATTTCCTTTAAACTTGGTATGCTAACATCACAGATAAAAACGTATTACTTTTATTTGAAAATCCACCCTCCCCTAAATTATTTTAGATAGGTAGTTGTGCGGAATTTGTGGCGTTAACTCAAATGTTACATGTAGTTGGTTCAATGTTTTTAGAGCGCTCTACTGGACCATAATAAAATCATCACTTCCCTATCTGCTAAATATTATTTGAATATTAGATTGTTTTGATAAGGAAATACGCATATGTATATCAATACAACTACAACCTGCAATAAACAAACATGTCAAGAATTCGTTCACCGACTCTGCTGTACCTGGACTGGAAGTTCCGAAGAAGGATATTAATAGTGGGCATATAAATGTTTTATTAAATAATTATAATTCCAATTATTAACTTATTAACTATTATTAACAGTATTATACAAAATATCATTGTTGTCATAAATTATTTCAAAATTTATTTATATATTTGGTAGAGGTATTTTTTACATTTATACATTTAAGAAATTATTAATAAAAAATTTTGAATGGAAAAGTAACTCGAAAAAATCTAAGAATTTTCCAGAAGAAAGACTTTTTACTTATCACAATTAATAATATATCGCACTTTTATTAATACCAAATATTCAATCTTAAAAAAAGCCTAAGATATATAGAATTTATATAGCAAAAATGCATGCGACCAGGGCCCGCTCTAGGGGCGAGACAACCCGGACATTTGTCCGGGGCGCCATTTTGGCTGTAAGTATGGGGAAAAATATTTTTGTGTTAAATACTCAAATTTCACGAATCGATTTTTTCGTTTGTTAAAAATTTATAGTGCGTAGCATATTTATATTGTTTATATATTAAAGCTAAAAATATTTACATTATTATTAAAAAATTATCGCAGAATTTGTAAAGGACGATGCTTGAACTTGTTTGAACATGCATATACTTCTCTGAACAGAATAGCATTAGCACGCAAACAGAATGCTGCTTCAGCATGTGTTTGAACATGCATAGACTTTGCTTAAAAAATGTATATACACTGCTGGTAAAAAGTTTGGGACGACCTAGAATAAAAATGTATTATATATATTTTTGTTAATTTAATGATTTGTTATGAATGAAATAAAATGTCAGTAATTCAAAAATGGTTTATTTAATCTATATACCATAATATAAGCGATAACAAATTCATTACAAAGTATAAATCTTTCGCGAAAATAAATTTCGACTAAACGGCTTTTTTATCAAAGTGACCACCTCTCCGCTTAATTACTTCTCTTATAATTCTAGGCATTCTCTCAATCAATTTATTGATTGTTTCGAATTCAATATTACTCCACACACTGTACAGTATCTGCCACAGAGCATCTGGAGAATTAGGGCATTTGATACGAGTTTTCCATCTAGCTCATCCCACAAAAGTTCATCTTTGTTTCCTTAAGCTATTGTCTACATAATTTGGAAGTATGTTTAGGGTCACTGTACTGTTGCATAATAATTTTTTCCCCAATCAATCGCTGACTGCAGGGTAAGACTGATTTGCTAAAATGCTTTTATAATTTTCTTTTTTCATTATCCCGAATACGGACGAGATCACCTATTCTATAGCCTGAAAAACATCCCCAAACCATGACCAGCCTTCTCTGTGCATAACGGTGGGTATTATGCATTGTGGATGTAGTTTTTCTGAGCTGATGAAAGGTGCCTCCAACCTTTCACTGTGAAGTCTTTGTATTTCAAGCCCACTCTGAACGATTCTTCTTGTTTGCACCCTATAATGGTTTCAGCGTTGCAACTTTTCGTATTAAGTTCGCTTGACGAAGTCGCCTTTGAACAGTTGAGACAGAAATTGGCCTCGAACTTGTTTTAATAACTTCCCCTCTGATTTTTGGAGCTGTGAGTCGTCTGTTTCTTTTATTCCATAAAATAGTGAACTTATCCTAACCTGTAGTTGGTGATTTTGGTCTCCCGGAGCGATGTAAATTTTCATGACCACCATATTTTTTAAACCGTTTCCTCCTCGGCCCTGCAGAATCGGCATAACGAGTTTTCTGCTTGTAGTAAATGGTGTATGTGCCTATTCAGCCGCCTGCAATGCCCTGTTAGTAGACCCACTATTATCCTTATATCTCTTCGGCTATGACTCAGTAGTTCCCTGGTGAATGTAGGTAAATGTCTTAACAAAGAATTTAGCCTGCCTCTGCCCTGGCGTTCTTTCCCACCATTGCAGATGCTGGTCTTCTATCCATTCCTTGATAGAGGCGTGAATGAGGCTCCTGGGCAACCGCAGAAGGGCTCCGGGCGTATAAAGTTATATTATGTTAATAAAATATTTATTTTAAAAGGTGCCATTTAGAATTAGAATGCTGCAGGGGGGGACTAAAACCCAGGCACCGCAGCCTCCCATTGAGGCTTATTGTGCCAACCCCTCAAACCTAGTAGCGGAAGCCTCCCCTCTTCATGAGGTCCAAAACCTTCCCCACCAGTCCCTCCTGAAGCACAATTTCCTCCGGTCTCAACGTGCCGAAGAAGATCTCGTACCTCAGTCTGCCGATTGCAACGCAATCAAACATCAGGTGAGAGGCCGTCTCCTCCTCCTCCTGACACAGTCTGCACAAGGGCTCTACATCCACTAACCCCACCTTGTGTAGATGTTTTTTGAACCTGCCATGCCCAGTAAACAGGCCCGTTATCAGAGAAATCTGATACCTGCTTAGACCCAGGATGTATCTGGTCCTTCTTTCACACAGCTCTGGCATAACCATTTTGCCGTGTTTCGCTCCAGTACTCAGCCTCCAGTATCGGTTATGTTCCCTCCGAGTCCAGTCTCTCAGAGCCGCTCTTACCATACTTTTGGCCACCCCTAGAGCAGGTTCCGGTCCGAGGAAGGGAGCGTTCGCTCCCTCCCTGAGGTGCCATTTAAATGAGGAAGGTATTATGCATAAATCACGATACTGGAAAATTCTTATTACAATGTAACTATATTTTTCTTTAAAGAATTTTAGTAAATAACTAAATTTTTTTACTGATCCCAAACTTCTGATCGGTAATGTATATATATGAAGGGACGGCAATTTGTTTTTTTGTCCGAGGCGACGTAACCACTAGAGCGAGCGCTGCAACTAGCCGTAGAAGTGCAAAGGCTTAACATTGCAAACAAATTAAGAACAAAACCAGTTTTAATTAATTCAATCTTCCAGAATTTACTTTTTGGATTGCACACATGGCAAAATCCATCTGATAGTGCGAATTTACTGAATTTTTTTTTTTCACTTTTTCGTGATTTCCTCGAAATTGGCTGCAACGATTTTCTTTAAACGTTGAATACTATCTAGACATAAATTCTTATCACTTGTATTTGCTACATTTTTTTAGGGGAACCGTAGCAATACGCTTTTCTCTAAAGTATCAATAAAATAATTGATAAGCAATATGCTTTTCTCTAAAGTACCACTAAAATAACTGATGATGACTGATGAAGTCCCGAAAATAAAACTTTTGAGACAAACAAATAATGTGAAAAACAAGATTCTTCAAATAAAGGTTGTACAAGAAAAAAATTATGTTCCTAATCAAAATGATGCTCTATTGACAAAGACTGCATTTTCCCTCATAATCTAGATTTGATCAGGTCAGTAAGGGGAGGAGTTTGGATAGGGATTTGAGGAGTTTGGTTCTAACGTTTGAACAATGTATTTATCTGTAAAATTAGTTGGTTTATTCAAGTTTTTCATTTTAATTTTTTTATAGTTTCATTTCTTACGCATATCTTGGTCATTCTTTAATTGCTGTGTTCCGTTTTACAAGCACTGGCTGTTAATAAACGGAACCCCCCTTCGGTGAATTTTTTTATTTCACGCCCATCTGGTGTTTTGGGGTTAACTGTTGTCCCAACCTGTGGCAACACTGCTTAGCGCCCCACTACTTTTGTGTTCTGTCGAACTGGAGACGTATGAGTCAGTTCGCTTGGGGGACACGTCCAGCTCAGTCATTCCTGTTTTATGATCCAACCCTTGTTTATTTCAATTTATCTTGGAAGGGCGGCCATTTTTGGAGACGCCACCTACCACGTTGTTCAGAGAATTTAAGATTGGTCGAGTTTCAGTGCCTGGAATACACTTTTAACCATTTGGAGTGCTTAATCAAGCGGTTAATGATTGACTATAGTAAATTAAGGAATGGAATCTGGATTTGGAGATATGTTCTCCTTGTAATGTTCAACCGGATATTCAGTAAGTACGTACTCCCTTCTGTACCCCATCCTAAACTACGTACAGTAACGTCTTTGATGCATGTGTGTGTCAAGTAAAAACGGATTAAGGTAAAGTTAAGCTTAGTACTTTTCCATATAACTGTAATAAGACATTTTCTCTGATTTAAGTTTATGTTTAAAGTAGCACTGCAACTCGAGGTTGAATTCTCTTTCAAGAGCGGATTAATTGCTGTCTTGTACGTGCAATTGGTTGTCCCCCCAGGACTCTCAGAACTCACATTGGTTAAGCCACAGGCAAGTTCAAGGTTGATCAAGTTAAATCATCCTTTTTGCACACCATTATTTTGGTTTTATTGATTCATTGTGTAACCCTTTTTCTTAAGGTCTACTTTTTTTGAGGAAATTATTCACCGTCATCCCAGGTAATTAACTTAGCTTTTTGTGTTTCAGGAAGCTTGAACAACTGTTCAGCTGCATACATCTCTATATGCTTTTATTTGGTCCTCCGGAATATATCGTGACTGGAGAGTTCTCCCCCCCCCGTCCAGGGTCTCTAGTCATCGAACCAGTGAAAACCTCGTGGTGGGCGCTTTATCCAAGATCTGGTAAAGCTCTACTCTGCTTGTAAGGTCATGTAAGGAAGTGTACTAGGTTCAGGAATAAAGGATTAATATTTAGAAGGGTTTCACCTTTTCGTAATTTATTATCTCCTTTCCTACCTCATCTGTAATCACGCTCTCAACCCCAATCTTCTGAACCCCCAGAAGAAGGAGCTTCCATTTCCTATATATTCACCTTACATGCTGTGTTATAATTTTCGCCGAATTTAAAGAAAAATCAGTGAAAATAGTGAGTATTAGTGTTTTTTTTTAATTCTACTTAAGTAATAATAAAGATTTGAACTTTGTGTATTAGTACAGTGGAGCCCAACAATAACTAAAGTGGGGACAGTAAGTCAAGGTCAGCAGTGTAGCTTAATTCTTTCATTATATATTATTGCATTCTGCAGTACGCTCGTTATTCAGACTTAAATCTGCTCGTATTTTTTCTTATATTATATTATTTTTTCTTATATTACATGTATTGCAAATAATAAAGATTTCTTCATATGGTAATAGAGAATTTTTTTTATAATTACTAATATATATTTAGAGAGTCAAACAAAATATATAAGTGTTTGAGTCAATTCTTTTATTCAGCTATTTTTAAACGAATGTATTTATGAAAATTTATTATTATTCGTAATACAATTTATGAATCAGAACAAAGAGAAAAGAAAGTGTGTCAACAATTCGCCTGAGGAAGCGAAATTTAAAAAAGTTGATTGCAAAGAAGTGGAGCCTGAAAAAAATGTTAGCTGAGTTTAAAGTTATGTTGGATGCTAGTATGCCTCTGCTTCCAACAAAAGTGGACTTCAATAATTTAGAAAGGAAGCTAGGAAATGTTGAGTTGAAAATGGAGCAGTTTATTGGGGAGAATAACAGCTTGAAAGAGGAAGTTAAGAGTTTGAGAAATAGAGAGAAGTACTTGAGTTTGTCTGTGGAGAGCCTGGAAAATAAATGTAAGGCTAAAAATTTAATTTTCAGAGGGGTAGTGTTGGATGTCGGATAAGGTGTTGAATGAGAAGGAAATTGTAAAAGAGTTGTGCGAGAAAACTCTCGGTCAGACAGACGTGCAAATAGTGAGGGCAGTCTTTCATTGGCAGAGCAAATGCCGACACAGTTAAAAGGCCCATAATTGCTGAATTTCAATCGGAAGTTATGGCAGTGTCAGTTTTAAGAAATGGTAGTAAATTAAATGGGACTGGTATGTTTGTGCATCGTGACCTAAGGGCCTTCACTACGAGATTGAAAAGAGTTAATTTGCTCGAAATCAGGAAGAAACTACTGGCTGCGGATCAATCTGCGCGTGTGTTGATGAAAGATGACTTCTTTCTGTTTCGTAATAAGAAGTTTTTTTGGGACTTGGATTGCGGCTTGCAGGCTAACTTAGAAGAGGACTTAAAGATGATTAATGCTTGTCTGGATACATTATCAACTAATATTAATGTTAATTCTGCTGATATTGTGAGTGTTTCTTCTAGAAGTAAGAAATGAGAATTGGCCGTCTGTCGAGGTGTGTATAGTTATACGAGGTGTGTAAATTAAGTAATGAGACTGATTTTCTAGTGTTCGATCTGGCAACATTGGAGACGCGGCGCATGCGTGATAGGGCAAGTAAACATCTGATACACGTCCAGTGTAAATTTGAAAATGCTAGATTGTTGCACTGTCCGTAGTGACTTTTTTGTGAGCAAGGTTTTTTCAGTGCGTTTTAAAAATGAGTGACATCAATTACGAGCAACGTTGTGCTATCAGGTTTTGCTTCAGACTTGGGCACAGTGCAACGGAAACGTTTGAAAAACTGTGCCAGGCCTATGGAGACAATGTTTTGTCGAGAGCACAGGTTTTTAGGTGGTTTAAGTCGTTTGCAGAAGGAAGGGAATCAATTGAAGACGAGCCTCGCACCGGAAGGCCTTCATCTTCAAGAACCGACGAAAATGTTGGCAGAATCCGCGATCTCGTGCGTTCAGATCGTCGTTTGACAGTCCGAATGATCGGCGAAGAGTTGAATTTGACTCACACAACCGTTCATCAAATTTTGACTAATGAATTGGGGATGAGAAAAATTTGTGCAAAAATGGTTCCGAAAAATCTTTCACAAGATTTCTATTAATGAGTATTTGGCCAGTAATAACATTCCTGTGGCTCCTCAGCCTCCTTATTCACCCGACTTGAGTCCATGTGACTTTTTTTTGTTCCCCAAATTGAAAAATCACCTCAAGGGACGTCATTTTGGAACATTGGAGAATATTCAAACAGCCGTAACCGACCAACTGAAGTCTATTCCAGTATCCGAGTTCCAGCACTGCTATGACGAATGGAAGAATCGTCTTCAGCGTTGTGTGGCTTCCCAAGGTAGTTACTTTGAAGGGGACAATGTTACATTGTAATTTTATTTGAATAAAAAAAAGATAAAAAATCAGTCTCATTACTTAATTTACACACCTCGTAGGTCTTCAATTAATAATATTAATATAATTAGCTATAACATAGCAGGTTTAAGTAACAAATTTCATTTAATTAATTTTTTTAATTATATTAAAAATTACGATATTTTTTTACTGCATGAAACATTTGTGGAGGAGAATAGAATTGATTTATTTGACAGATTATTTAACGGTTTTGAATTATTTTGGATTCCCGCCAAGAGAGTTAGTGTATACAGTAGAGCTAGTGGTGGCTCTCTTTATGGTTTCAAAATATTGAAATCTGATTATAAGATGAAGTTTGTTACTACTGATATACTACTGTCATTGAAATGGATTTTGATAAAAAACATATTGTCATAGTACCCGTTTATTTGAATTGTAACAGAGGGAATATTGATTTTGTGAATCTGGAAAATTATTTTTCCACTAACGGGTGTAGTAATTTTCTATTATTGGGAGATATGAACGTTAGAATAAGTAATCAACAAGTGTTAGATCAGGAATTATTAATAGAAAATCCTAATATCTCTAGTACTAGAAATTCCAAGGATTTAGTTTTAGATTCAAGGGGTACTAAATTTTTAGAATTCTTGGATGACAATGATCTGATTGTCTTAAATGGGAGGACTCCGGGTGATGTTAATGGGGAGTTTGCCTTGGTATGGAGGTCCTGGTAATGCAATCAATGATTTTTGTTGTATTTCGTCGAGCTGCTTGTCAATGGTTACTGATTTTGAAGTGGGTGTAGAGGTATTTTCTGGTCATTTTCCCATAATTACTTCTTTGCACAGGTCGGTAGCACTCGAATATGTTAGGGATATGTCTCTCCTTCCAAAGTTGATTTGGTCTAGAGATGATGCCCTTCACTTTTCTGAGAAATTGAGTTCTATAGTATTGGCTCATCAGAGTGTCGTAAATTATGATGATTTGGATAGTTCAATTGATCTGTTTGTGCGGTGGATTAGAAAGGCGGCACATCATGGTAATAATTTGTCTGGTTTTAATGATTGTGGAGGTTTTAAAATTGGAAAGAATGTTTGGTTTAACCGCGAGTGTCTAAGGTTGAGAAAGCGTTCTTTTGTTTTGTTAATTTATTTAGGAAATCTCAATCCAACCTAGTTAAGGCACAATATTTATTCTATAACAAGTCTTACAAAGAGGTTTGTCAGAATAAAAAACTTGCATTTCAAAAATCTATATCTGACAAACTGAATAACATTCAAAGTACTGCTGAATTTTGGTCTTTAATTAATTATTTGCAAGGTAATAGATTTATAGCAAGTACTCATATAAATATATGTCAATTTGCGGAATATTTGAAATCTTTACTGAATGCCCCCCCTACCTGCGAATAGTATCTCCTTTGCTTTGCCTAATATTATTGATCCTTTCCTTGATGACACATTCTCTCTTGCTGAACTTCAATCTGTATTTGCTGAAGCAAAATTGAATAAAGCCCCGGGTATTGACCGTGTGCCTTACGAATTTTTAAAGAATGCTCCCACAATTTTTCTCAATAATTTGCTCAATTTGTATAATCATATTTATGATACGTCCAGGATTCCTAGCTCTTTCTTAAAGTCTCTTATTTTCCCGTTATTTAAAAAAGGCGATTTAAATGTAATTAATAACTACAGGGGTATCTCTTTTAATACCGTTTTTGCTAAATTATTACTGGCATGCTCTCTAATAGGTTACAGAATTGGATTGTAGAGAATAATGTATTAAGTGACTTTCAGGGTGGTTTTAGGAGGGGTTTTTCTATGTATGATAATATTTATGTCTTGACCGGTTTAATTGATTTAAAATGCAATGTAAAAAAGGGGAAACTTGATGCATTCTTCGTTGATTTTTCTTCTGCCTTCGACTCTGTTGATAGGAATTTACTTTTTTTTAAGCTTAGTAATCTAGTGTTGTCGTTGAAGTTCATACGGGTTTTGTAGAGTTTATATTGCCACACTGAATCTGCAGTCTGGAATGGTGAATGCCTTTCGGATTGGTTTGAAACCTTGACAGGAGTTAAACAGGGTTGCATTCTGAGCCCCTCTCTCTTTTCTCTCTTCATTGATGATTTACCTTCTTATTTGGGTGGAGGGGTAAGAATTAAAGACCGTTTAATTAAGGTATTAATGTATGCGGATGATGTGGTGTTGTTAGCTGAGTCTCCGCTTTCATTACAGAAGATGATTCACGATTTGGAAATATACTGTGATCTTTGGAATCTTAAAGTTAATGTAAATAAATCCAAAATTATGATTTTTCAAAGTAAGAAATGCAAGTTAAGTTCCAATGAAAAATGGAAGTTCAATCAGGATACCATTGATGTGGTTAATACTTACAAATATCTAGGCGTCCTGTTAAATCCGCAGTTAAACTTTAAAGAACATTTTGCTGAAAAGTTAAAATTAGCTAAATTGGGATTTAATCGTACCTTGGGTAATTTATTGTTTAAAAGGAATGTTAAGTTTTCTACCAAATGGAGAGTTTTTGAGGCGGTAGCTAGATCAATTATCTGCTATGGTGCGCAGGTATGGGGTTTTTCAGGAAATTGAAAAATTTCAGCGTTTTGCATTGAAAAGAATTCTTTCTCTTCCGATGAATACTCCTAATTATGCTATTTATTTGGAATCTCAAATTGATATTTTGTTTCTTTTTACTTTTAAATTGCACTCGATTTTTGTGGCCAAAACTTTTAGAAATTTTAATAAACTATCTTATTTAATATCTAAGGAATTGGTGCAGTTTAATGTAGGTTGGGTTCAGGCTTGGTCAACTAGAGCACAGGAATATTCGATCCAATTTGATCCATCTAACTTTGATTCTGAGTCAGTCAAAACTGTAGCGAAATCAATTTGGGATGGAATTAAATCAGGTCAAAGAACTACACATTTAGCTAAAGGATCAGCCGCTCGTTATCATGTCATTTACAAGCAGCTCGACCACAATGTGTGTTACATCAATCAGTTTAACTTAAACAAAGCAAGCCTCATTTTTAAATTGAGAGCGGAAATATTAAATCTTAATTATCAACCATTGAGGCAGGATTATAATTACCATTGTTCACTATGTAATATGGGTACATATGAAGGAGTTTTTCATTTTTTATGTGAATGTCCTATTTTATCCCCTTACCGCTTACGATTTTTCGGTTTTAGGCATTTGTCTATGGACAGGTGTCTTACTATTAGTCTTAATGGAGAAAACTGGAATATTCGCTACCTCTGCTCTATCTTATAGGAAATTTCTAATCAGTGAATTTAATTTTAATTAATGTGGAGTGAGTGTTTATGTTGTGATTATTTTTTTTATTATTATTTGACTCTTGCCTTAATTTCTATTTAACTAATTTTTTTATGATTATTTATAATTTGCATGTACTATCTCGCTAGATTTTATTATAATAAAATATATTATTATTATTATCATTTTTATTAATGATACATATTGATCATCAAACTCGGCAGACGGACCATGGTCCAATGTCTTGTAATGTTTGTCTAAATTTAAAAAATAATGGATACTGCATCAATTATATAATAAAACATTATTATTATTATTATTAATCTAGATTTGACATCGCTAAATTTATTTAGTCTATTGCCGCGATTTAGGGAAAAGAAATCTGGTATAAAACAATCACCCTTCATTCCTTTATTGTATAATTCATTTGCAAATAAACGGTTAGTGGACATGTATTGCAGATAAATAATGGAGATGAGGATTATACTATTTATTTATTTTATTTATTTAACGGATTATAAATCCTTTGTACATAGTATATTCAATTTCAGCTATCAACATCAACAAGTAGTATAAATATAACTCTATAAAGAACATTTTAATCTAAAAAATACTTGAAATCTAAGAAATATTTAATATATAGAAATAAATATATTTATATTTATAATCTATTAATACAGATGGTGAATCGGTGAATGTTGATCACCTCAGAGTACAATCACATACTTTTGAATGGTGTCCTGTTCAAGGTCTGAAGTATGGCGGTGATGACGGAATGAAGAAAATAAATGAGGTGACTGCTAGTGATATGACATCCTTTATAGCAGAGGTTTTGTCTAATACTTTACCTAGTGTTCATTTCTCTAATAGTGAATTTACAATGTCTACTTCCGCTGCTCCAAATGCTGTTCATCAACCTGCATGAGTCGGGCATCTAACACCATGGCTACAACCTCTACATGTTATCAATAATTCGTTATCAATAATTGCCTATAATATATCAGTTTCTAAGTTCTTAAATTGTATCATGTCATTGATGTCTTTGTTTTCACTAAACTTTTTTTATAGAAGAAAATTTTTGTTCATATAATAAATATTTCCCAGAATTTAATTTCGTCTAAGTTTCACGCGTAAAACTGCCGATGTGGTCGAGCGAAGAATGGGTGGTATGCTACTTGGCATAAAGTCTAGCCTACCAAGAAACTTAGTTCACTTCTCACTAATTAATAATAAACATCTAATATGCATTAAAGTTTTATTTCTTAATTTGTTTATTATACCAATATCCTAAATTGTAGTTCTTGGGAGGAAGATTTTCAATGCTCGCCATGCCTGGTCGTATCGGTATCATATACAAAAATTTAATTTCTAAACATGTATTCCTAATAATATAATTTCTAAACAGTGAATGTAATTTCCAAACTGTGGTATTTACCTATAATTTTTGTGTTCTCAAAAGTTATTTTATTTTGGTTATTTTTTTATTTATTTCTATTTATGCCACTTCTTTTTATATTTATACACTTTTTCTTTTCTTATTTTATCTTATAATGTATATATAAATTTATGAATGTAATATCGATCCCGGCTGATGGATTATTCCAAGCCGTAAAATACTTTGTTTTATTTATCATTTGTATTTTCAAAGCACAATAAAGTGTTATTATTATTATTATTATTAATAAAAGACATAAAAAAAGATAGAGATAAGGAACAAATATAAATTGTTTTTTCAGAATGTAATTGTTGTAGATGAAGTTCATACTAAAAAATTAGGACTATACTTATAAAACAAACAAAAAAAAAAAAAAAAATTTTATATTTTAGTTGCAATAAAAAAAGAAAAATAGTTAAAAACGAATAAACTTAACGTTCCTGAATTAACCGCCAGGTAACAGCACTTACTTAATTTAGAATTTGTAGTAGTTCAAATAATTGCCGCTAGAAAGCATATGCTTCTAGATATATTGAACTGTAGTTCCAAAATTTGCCACCCGATCACAGCGCCATCCTGTGATGTAAAAATTTCTCAATAGTTTAAAATGCGTCTTTAGGAAGGGGCGGGAATTGGTTAGCGTAATGGACTCCCAAAAAAATCTTTGGAAGTAGTGACACCTAGTGACAAACTATATAACCATCAATAAAATTGATTTCTCAGTAGGTGTTGCTATCTGGTGGCCAAGTTTATAACTACAAATATAACAATTTTAGTTATTTTATTAATTTTAAAAACAAAAAAATCTGATGTGAAACACTCACACAAGTTTCTCTTACTCCAGTTTTCAAAATTGTAATCGACAAACTTCGTATTTAGTATACCAAAGTTAATAAAATTCGTCGGTGTTTTTATGGAGAAAATCACAAAACCTGAAAAAATTACTTAGATGTACATTATAATTGAAAAAAAAAAGCGTACACTTAATTTTTAAACTAGAAATAAATGAATATATTAATTATATTAATATTTATTAATAAAATTCAAATATTTATTTATCTTTTTTCTACATTATATTTCTTGCGCAAGCTATTTTTCTGGAATAATGCTTGATATGATATTTTCCCTCCTTTCTTTTTCAGGTGAGGGTTCAGATTTTTTACATTTGTTTTACAGCTAGAAGCTATAGAGGGCTGCGAATATTAATATTATAGTATGTAATAACTTAGATACAATGTTAAAATGAGAAATTTAAGACTATTGAAGGATAGTTTCAAATAGTAATCCATCCTATATAATCATTATTTTTATAAGCATTTATATGTAACTACCAACATACAGTTCAAGAATTTTTATCTAAATCTTGTCAATACAATTTACGGGCTAATTTCATTTGTTGGTATTTGATTGAATATTGTATTTGATATATTTTTGAAAGCAGCTTCAAAATCTCTTGAAATGGCTGGTCCAATTGCTTGAAACATTTCTTGAGAAATTTCGTTCAATATTTATTTATTGCCTAAAGAAACTATACATTTCTATAGCAAGAAATTGACCTCTGCAGAAAGCTGGACAAAAAATACAAACATTTCAAGAAGAAACATTACAAACATTACAGCTTAATCTTCAAAGTAATAAAATAATATTAAATACTTGATTAATAAAGTAGATAGTAACAATGATTTAAAAAGTCTTTATTCATTTATACAAATTATTTTAGGGAAGGAGTTTGAAGGATCTCATCGTAGGTATTAAATAATACCTTTACAAACCTATGTATACCTTTCTTCCAAAGCCTCAGAGATAAAATAAAATAAGCTGTTTAACTTTTAGTAAGTTAGCAAAAACATAAGAACTATGTGAAGGTAAATACCTATTTAACAACCTCCTTCTCAAACATTTATAATAAGGGCATTCTAAAATAAAGTGCATAATATTATCATTTTGCCCTCCGCAAAAGTAAAGCAACTCTTTTAAGATCAAATAAATGGGCTATTCCATTATAAAAAATCCTGGGGTGACGGATCACGCTACTCTAATTTGAGCTATCAATCTGGTTTTAATGATATTGCTCCTAATATTGACATATGAACTACCATTAGCCATGGGACATATCAATCTATAGTGGATGTTATATGAAGAGTTGAGACGTCAGTTTAGAGAATTTTTTTTTAAGTTATTAGAGACCACGTCAGCATACGCTACGCCTCTAGATGTCCTGCGCTCCTATAGAATAAAGCATTTCTCTCACAAGAGCCACTTAAAAGTAATGTCAGAACCATCCAAAAGCTTCACAAGTCTTCTATAGCATATCTTCAGAGGTGAACTGCTTTACATCGATAAAATCTTCAGCCAGAATCTTATAGATTTATTAAAAATATTGGTTTTCACTTGCCGTCATTCAAGATCCAGTGCAAGGAACCTAACTTGAAATAAAGATTTCAACCCTTATACCTATTTGTTCTCTTTCTACTTTCAGTAAAAAATATTCATTTTTTTATTATTATCACATTTCAATTATGTGCAATTTGGAGTATTGAAACAAATAAAATAAATTGTGATTCGCTGAATAATTATTAATTTTTCATTATTGCAAATACAGTCCATTTTTTTGCAAGAATCACCAGTTCGTAAGTCTTGAAGATTGGCGGCGAATGTTTTTAACTGTTTGCGGGAGCCTTAAGAAATTTTTCTGTTCTGAGGGCAACAATTGTAATAATTTTCGATCTAAGGTTGCAAGGTCACAGTTCATTTTGTTACTAATATCATTTTGTGAACTTAGTTAATTTTAACTACTTATAGTTTTACAAGATTCTTTTCAAATTGATTTTCAAAAGTTTCAATTAAATATTTTTATAGTTTTCAGAATTGTTTAAATGTTTTTTATATTTGTTAATAGTTATTTACAGAGAAAAATTATATTTATTGCTATTTTTTTTTATATAATAAGATATTTTGGATAAATTGTATAAAACATATGAACCTAAATTGTAATTTTTAAGACACTGTATGGTTAATCTTCTATTAATTGCAGGTCGACTTTTAATAGCATGTAAAATGATGTGAATTTTTGTTTCCCTGTACATTAGCTGGAGTCTGGTTAGTTTATATAATAATTTTCATTTATTCAATTATTAATTTTTTAATAAGGGATTAGGATTAGGAGGGAAGGGATTAGCTCAGTGGTAGCGCGCTGGACTAGCAACGCGGAGATCACGGGTTCGAGTCCAGCTGTGCTACCCTTAGATTTTCTCTTCCTAGGAGCCTCTACAGCTCACTCTCCGGTGATGGACAGTGTTGTCTGTAACGGGAGAACACTGTCCGGAGGCCGGCAGTGCACTGAGAAGGCTCCGGGCCCAAATGATCTCAGATGTTGAGACGCCTTAAATTAAAAAAAAAAAAATAATAATAATTTTTTATATTTTGTTGATCTATCTCAAACTACTTCTTCTGTTCCACTTCTAATCTAGTCGTTTTTCCTTGTAAATTTATTAATTTTTTAAATTCTTTGTTTTGATACAAAGGGATCTAATTCTGATATTACTGAGGCAGAAACCAAACTGTCTGAACTTGTAAATGAGATCTACAATTGATTATATATGAAACTCTGTATTTAGGTTCAATAATTTTTAATGAACTTCAAAAGTCTAATTTGCTTAATGCTCGTTTATGACGTCGAGATGATACATATAATAATGTTTTAAAACGTGTTAGTGAAGCAAAAGCTTGTGCTATTAATCTTGGTAATAAATAAGCAGTACAACTCAAAATTCATATTACGAAGCTTTGACTCTTGTAACTTTGTCCAGATAATAGCATTGTTGCCGCAGCTAGTATTTTAGAACCTCAACCTTACAGTAAATTACCTCCTCATTTTTAATTTGCCAAATTTTAATGGTGATATTTCTACATGGATTTCCTTTAGGGATGTCTGGATTCCTTTCTATTTCTCTAATTTACAATAATCCTAACTTGAATAATTTGCAAAAATTCCGTTATTTCAAGTCAGCTTTAAAGAGTTCTGCCCTTCAACTATTTCTTTATTTCTATCACTTCTCTGATTATGCTCAGGCATAGAGTTGTGTTCAGAGAAAATATCACAATTCAAGAAGGGAAGAAAATCACTATCTTGCCTTAAAACTTAATTTCAAACCTTCTCAAAAAAATATGTTAGTGTCTTTATAAAGTTCTCAGAAACGTTTTTCTGTAAAGCACCACTGCTTTCATAAATTTTAAACTCCTTGACTCATGGAGATTTATTTTATATACTTTAGGGTTGAGAATGTTAGATGCGAAATCAAGGGATCGGTTTGAGAAGGAATATGGATCAAACAAGTAAATTTCTACTTATGATGATTATTCAAATGTTATCTACCAATGCCAATTTTGTCCAATGCGTTCAGATTCAAGCTGAAAATCCCATCACAAATCTCGGTCAAACTTGTAAAACAACTTAGAATTAAGGTAAGTCTTAAAATGCTTTATCGCCACTGCTGAAAAATGAAATAAATATAGATAAGTAATTTTCAGCTGTGCGATTGCTTTTTTTTTTATAAGTTTGGATCCGGACACAATCAGTTTCTCGGATGCGATCAAAAACTCCCTAGAACAGTGAATGCAGTGTAGAAACTGATTTTATGAATCTCATTTGGGTGCCCCCAAACCCTCCCAGAAATATATTTGTGGCGTTTCCGAATGACCACTGTTCGCGACAATTTTATAAAGGTCATGTTCTGCCTTGACGGATACTACGTATGATCAGATGATCGATTATTGTAAAGATTTTATGAAGATTGTAACCTGTTTAATAGTTGTTTGTGTGACAGATTAAGAACTGGTTAAGAACAGAGCACTCCAATCCCTTTCCGCTCACCTGAGTTCCTTTCTTTCGCCACGCACACACTCACAATACAATTTGATGAATTTTCCACCAAATGGAACCTTTTTTCAGGCCGCCATACTTCCGGGCGTGTGCTCTTTACCAAGAAATCCAACTCGGACTTGCAGAAGCTCTGGGTCCAGTCCGTCGTTACCAGACATCGCTGTCTGATGTCGATCGCCTCTACTATCTGCATGGGGTGTTGGAGGTCCCCCCGGGCCATTATCGCGAACATTCCTCTGAAGGAGGGTCAATTCCGGCACGCTTGGGACGCCTTGTGTACGACCTATGATAACTGCCAGCACTTGCGGAGACCCTTCTCCGGCGCCTCGTGGACACGCACGTTCAACCCTTGACTTAGAATATAATTTAATCAAAGAATTTATTTACCAGACCTGGCTGAAAAATCAGTTAATTTTCAAATCGTATGCATTAAATGAATCAGTTAAGCTGAAATTTTTAATGGGATAAAGCATTTTCAGATCACTTCGTCTCATAGATCTGTAATTTGGAAAAATGCCTGACAAAATATAATTGGTATCAATTAAATAAAATTCAGGCAGCTGTAACTATCAATTTTAAGATGCATTAGAAAAGTTATCGAAAACATGCTCTATTGTAATAATAAGAAGAGTATATAACATTTGTTATGTTGGCAACTAATTTTTAACAAAAATTTCGCATTATTGAATTAATATATAAATTAATGCACAACTTTTAAAAAGAAAGTAAAAATTATAAGAAACATTCTAATTTTAAATGTTATATAAAAACTATGCCAACATTGTTGGTAAAAACGTTTTAATATCTCTACTGCTGTAGCTTGTTAATTATTTTTTCAAATTAATTACGTGCCTTTAATGTGCAACATTATTATTATCATCAATAAACTTATTTTCATAAAATGTTATTTTTTGTGTTTTTATTTACATAAACAGAATAAAGCCCTGGAATCTGTTCTTTTTTTAAGCAAGACGAAATTATAGGGCATCACATTCTGAATATTTGCCCCTTCCTCCAAGAGATTCTCATTGAGTTTTTGTAACAAAAGATTTATTTGATTAATATCCAGGAATAATTCTAGATGCATGACATGCAACTAGAAAATAGTTACATCAATAAAGGAATGAATAGGAGCAGCAAACATGATGTTTAACGACATTAACAAAAGGGTTTTTAAACCGGAACTCAATACTCTTCTGAGTCTTGGGCAGGAAAAGATAAATCAGATCCAGGGCAACAAAGATGAGGTTTCTGTTTTGTACAGAAAGAAAAAATAAAAAATGACAATAAGATCTATGAAGAAGCAATGTCCACCATAGAAGTAACAGAGCAGAGTAGGCTCTGATTTGGCCACATACTAGACGAGTTAAAAGTCATCCCTTGCCAGGTACTCTTAACCATATGTGAGAAAACAAGAAACAAGAAGGCTGAAGCGCTTGCAAGAAAAAAGTTGGTTTGCAGCAAAAGAGATGATGTCGTCCTGGACAGAGGGATCAATTAGAAAAAAAAAGGTTTACAAAATAAACTTAAATTCTGAACTTTAAACTCTATTTACATCCAAACTCTATGGCAACGGATGACTTTTAACTTGTGGCCAAATCTAGCCTACTCTGCTCTGTTACTTCTATGGTGGACATTGCTTCTTCATAGATCTTATTGTCATTTTTTATTTTTTCTTTCTATACAAAACAGAAACCTCATCTTTGTTGCCCTGGATCTGATTTATCGTTTCCAGCCCAAAACTCTGAAGAGTATTGAGAATGGATAATATTTAGAGGTAGTAACCCCCATTTCGTAAGTAAGCACTAACATAACTGAATTATATATACATAAACTTATCTGAACAGCTCCCTAAAGCAGCCATAATATTCTTACCAAATCAAGTCTTTATCATGTTTAATAAATAATTTGCAAGAATACTGTTTGAAGTGTGTCAAACAGTACTTATCGTAAAATCAATAGTTAAAAGCTGTTTTGTGTAAAATCAAAATTTGCCGTTTTAGAAGCTTGAGACATGACCATGGTTTATGATTATTCCATTTTTTTTTTTTTTCAATCAGTCATATAAAATTTATAGTTTTATTAATCCTTCTGATAGAATATTAATAGAACATTATTTAATAATCTCAACCATTAAAATAAAATCAGAACAAAATTTAAAATGATTTCAATATGTTTAAATGTGGAACAGATCATAATACGTTTACAAATGTTAAATATCTCAGGGCTTTTTCTTCCAATAGTATTCTGTCATTTTATAATTAAATTAAAAGCCAAAACTCAGATCTATATTAGTAGGGACATAATTTCTCGGGTTAGTGAATATGTTAAGATTGCAGGATACAGATTAAAGTGTTTTTTTAAATGATTTCTTTTTGCCTGCAAATAACATTAAATTCCCAATTCATAAATATAGAATTAAATTCAGTGAAATTTAAATAGTGATTCTTTAATTCGGCAAAATGAACCAGCAATGAAACAGTTTAAAGAATACAACTTAGGGATTACACTTGTTTCGTGAACTCATTAATATGTAATTTTTAAATTTATATCAACTTTCAATTTTCACGCTTAAAATTTTTCGAATTTTCTTGAAATTAAATCTGTGAAGTGCGAAAATCAAACAAAAAAATGTCTGATTCTTAAAACAAACCAATTTAGTATATAAAATCAACTGCAAAAACTGTACTCATTGATTGAAACACTCGATATTTGAATGTTAACTCCTTCCCTACATTTCATCGCTTATCCATGCCAACGCCTTCCGGCATCTTTTTCACATTACTTTCCAATTTTTCTTCAGAGTCACACACACTGAAGGAAAACAAGATGTCCGAACTGTCAAAGAAGTAACTGACCAAAACACTGACGAATGTGCTCGTCAGTGATTTCTCTGACTCTCTCTCATGTTCAGCGAGGAATGTCAGTGAAAATGACGGTGTTTACAGGTACAATAAAACTTCGTTGTCAGTGTTTGTTACTTACCTAATCGCGAGTTGGCGGTGTACACTGACCAGTGTTTACACGCAACTCACTGTACTGTGAAATGTTTTTGGTATGATGGGTTGTTGTATGTTCGTAGTGTAGCACGAGCGGTTTTGTAAGCGGGCTTGTGATTGTGTATGTTTAAGATAGAGATAGAAGTATTATGAAATAGAGAATAAGAACCACTGTTTTAAATAAATACTTTAACTAATCTATTAATTTAGTAACTCTACAAATTGTAATTATTTGTTAATTGTGAATAATGAATTAAGCTTATAAATATATAGGAACTAGCTAGATTAATTTAACTCCAATATTTGACCCTACAACTGGCACTGAAATTCTTTCTCTATGTATACTGGATGAATGTCGAATTTAGACTGCTCTGGTTGAATGGAGAATTTAATCTCTTGCTGTAAGAGGACTGGTGAAGGGATCTCTGTCCTAGGGGAGATTTTCTCCTACAAAACAGTTGGCCAAGTGGTATTGTCTTAAATAACGGTATGCTCCATTTTTTACTTGTCCTATCAGCCAGCGCTCAAATTACCTTCAATTATTTCTTCAAATAATATTTCTAATTTAATAAATATAATTTCCGGCATCCAATAATTGAACAAAAACACTGCCCGTGTTTTTAGTTACTAATAAGTTACAGATTTTTTTCATGTAATTCCTGAGGAAGGACACCAAAAGTGTCCGAAACGTCAAAAAATAAATTAAAAATGTAATAGTAATATCAATATAATTATTAAAAAATAATCGAGTCCTATTTTTTTTTTTATACAAAATTTTAAATAAAAACACCTATTTTGCAAAAATATTTATACAAATACATGAATGTACAAAAATCACTGACTTGTATCGAACAGCAATCTTTTTGGCTGCAATGCTGAAAACAAATAAAATATTTCAGAATAAATTCAAGTGAAACTTTTATGAGTGTCTAAAGGCTTAAAAAAAAAAAAAAAAAAAAAAAAATTAATTAAACAGTATTAGCTGCAATTTTTCATAATCTTATAACACTAGCAATCTATTTTGTCCGGGCAGGATTATCTTAGGAATTTTGTTTTTGTCCAGAAAAAAAGATATATATATATATATATATATACTCGCGAATTGGTGCCGCTCTTTCGGTTACGTTGCAAAATATTCCTAAACGCCAGCACTGGCTTTCTCTAAACTTCTGAACCGCTATCGAAGAAAACTGATTTGATTGCCGGTAATTGATTTGAACAAACTTATGTGTAATAAAAGTGTGCAATTTGGTTAGCTCATTGTATTAATTTCTTGGATTTATAGTTGTTGAAGTTGTAAGTATAGAGTCTTAAATTATCCACGAAGAAGAAGATTTATTTACCGCTAAAGTTCGCTAAGCTGTGACATTCAGACTAACAATTCAAAATCAAATTCGGACTCAGTGTTCTTGCAATTTAAACGAATTCGTAACGGAGATTTCTTATACTTCAAAATGCATTCAACATTCATTACTTTTTATATCAAACTGATTATGGTTTGTTACGCTCATAAGTCTATTTACGATTCAATCATATTATTAACTTGATCAGCATTACGCCAATGGATAAAATTTTCATCACAAATGGTGATGCTTTGAACAAAAATATGGTAAGTAATAGTAGTTATCGAAGTTAATGATAATGTTTTAAAACATCGTGAAACTTAAAACCTATTTTTTTTTCACTCATCCCATTATTTAATCTAATTTTCTGCATTATATTCACTAACCTCCGCCTTGGGAATCCAATTTTCTTTTACTTCCAGTTTTTACATTTTTACTAATTAAACTACTTGGAAGAGGGAGCTGGGCACCTGTAGAAGGTGCTGGTTTATTGCTGAAAGTTAAATTAAATCGAATTTTAATTATTTGTAATTAACGCCGAACATTGTCACTTAAATTAATTATGTTCCTACCTAAAGTAAGGCATTTGTAAGACTTGTGGGCAATTATAACGCTTTAGAGGATTTATCGTAAGTAAAGATGAAATAACGTCTAACAAATCATCTCCAGCTGCAGTAAATATATGTTTTAGTGGAGTTCCAGGAAATGTTTTAAATTGTATATAATCTTGCAAAGCAGTCATGCCCTGAAAAGTATAGAAGCATGAATAAATACAAAAATATTTTCAAATTTGAAAAACTAATTTTTAAAGTATCGTTTTTTAGTTCAAGAAAAACACTGATTTTCTAAAGTTATTCGTTCATTCTAAAATTCTATATATGTATGGCTTTTAATGTAAAGCTTTAAGTAAGTATGTAAGTTGAAGATATCGATCTTTTCATTGATGGTACAGTAGTTGAAGTGGTTTCTCAAACATATTAATGAGGTTATTTAATTAGGAATAGTGGTTAGACTTGTAAGGATCTACCAATTAACAATTTTAATTCAAGCCAGTATAAAAACAACACTACTATAATTCAGTAATAGATTCTATCTTCTGGTATTTTATCCGTCGTAGCATGCAGGTTATTTTTATTCCTGACAGGTTTAGGATTTTCATCCATGTCAGAGCAAATTCACCTATTTCATGTAGAGAGTTCACTTCAACGCAATGTTTCTGTTACACTCGAACTTATTGGTTTGTTATAAGTGTGACTGTAGCAGAAACATTGCGTTGAAGTGAACTCTCTATACGAAATTGGTGAATTTGCTTTGACTATGGATGAAAATCCGAAACCGATCAGGAATACAAGGAACATGCATGCTACGATGGACAAAATACAGCATTGCGGACCCATTCACACATTCAACAGATTCTATCGTGTTACAAAAACTGGGAATTGGTCAACCTACAGTCTCTATATTCTTCGAAATATTTCTGATACCTGACATACTTAGTTTCAATTTTACTGTCGATCACCAACCAAATATATATGGGTAAACACGCGCATAATGGTTACATATATATATGTGTGTGTGTGTGTGTATATATATGTATGTGTGTGTCTTATATGAAATAAATATACTAGAAGGTCGCTTTAAGCATACTGCCTAAAGATGAGAAGCGTGGAACACATTTTTGGGTGTTTGGTTAGGTGGATACAAATGAAGAAATAGGCATTAGTTTACTTTCACATATTTTCGTGGGGTTTTTCTGTTACGATTTTCACTTGTAAACCCCTACCCCAAGCATAACAAATCAGTTCCAAAAATTTTTACTAGAGGGGGCAATATAATACAAAATGATTTTTTTTTAAGGCGAGCGAGCCTAAGGCAAAAAAAAAAAACCTTGGAGGATCATGCAATCTCTCTTAGTGAAAAAAAAGTACTGTGGGTCACAAGACCCCTTGCCCTAAGTTTCCTCCAAATTCACTTGGTGAATGGACAAAAAATTACTCTGCAGGGAGCAGTGCCCTACGTTTCCCTCACCACTACCCTTGGTGACTAGCCAAAAAATGATTGTGGGAGCCACAAAGGGCAGTGACCTACATTTCCCCCACCAATCTCTTATTTTCATGACATTTTTCCATAAAATTCTTACTTTAGCTCAAAAACGTGTTCCACGTTAAAATTAATAATTAACAAGGGTTATATTATATTTAATAAAAAATAACAGTTTTTGATAATGTTGATTTTGTTTTTAAGAGTTCCACTCTTCAGTTGGTTTCCCTGTAATAAATATCTTAAAGCCTTTCTATTGTTAAATTTTCCTGAAGGCGATGGCCCATCATCTCTTCTATTTCATCTTGCCAAATCCTGTGGGGCCTTCCTCGACCTCTTTTCTCCTCTATTTGCCAAAGGTAGACTCTTCTATGCTTTTTTTATAATCTTCCTTTTATCATTACGTGGCATTCTTTTCAAATGTCCCAACCATAGAAGTAACCCCTTTTTTTCCCTTATTTTGTCTATTTTTTTATTTTATTTTTTTTTTTTTTTACTTTCATGACTTCCCTAATTTGGTTATTTTTGACGTACTTGTTGTCCATCTCATAAGTCCATTTGTGTTGCCATTAATGTTTGTTTGTAGACTTAACGGTGCCGGTATAGTATGCGCTACCAACCCTAATGATATCTACTGTATAAAAATCGTGCTCTCTGGGCTCGTAGGTAATCGTAATCGTTGGTAAGACATGAAGTTATTGTGTTTGTAAGGTTTCACTTACTAGAGTAAGGCATGCAAGTTATCTCTTTGCCGGGGAGCTCCGTCATATTTCCACCCCTTGACAAAACAAAACCCTTGGCCGGACGAGCTCGAAAATAAGTGGATTCTATTTTTACAAGCTTACGTCATGAGGGACGACGATAAGCAAAGTTCAACCGTGATACTAAATGTTTTGCAAGTAATAGTTTTAATTTTTTTGGTACAGCGCATACTATATCAGAATCATGATGGTACGAGTACACTGCATAATATACGAGAATCATGAGGTAAGCATACACTATACCAGCACCGACTTATCTTTAAGTCCAGCGTCTGACTCTAAAGTCATATTGCTGAGCCCATGCTACTACTAAAAATCATCAGATATATTTTCCATGATAGCCTGATTCTTTTTGTGGTCATCGACCGGTTTCGGGCGTTCGCCCATCATCAGGATGTTTTTGTCAAAACATAGACTTGCACAGAGCAAATTTAGTTGATACAGTGCCAACTAGATCTGCTGTGTGCAATTCTATGTTATCACCCTGTTTTGACAAAACATCCGGATGATAGGCAAGCGCTTGCAAGCGGTCGATGACCACAAAAAGAAGCAGGCTATCACGGAAAATATCTCTGATGCTTTCCAGCTCTGCCGGACCAACCACAACTGCTATTAATAATATTCTGTTTTGTTTTTGGCAGAATGTTCCTGCTCCACAAGACGTAGAAATTGACTTTCTCCCTTCACATATTCTTTTCCTAATTTCCTGGTCACTGGATCCATCTATGTCTTCTAGGGAGCCGAGATATTTAATACATTTTACAATAGTTTTCAACATTTACCTCGATCTACGAAATTTCTTCTATTCTGACCAAAAGTTGCCTGTTATTCTAGGTTTATTATGTGTCCCCATTGTTGACATTACAAAATGTTACATGTTCACGAGAGTGCAACGATAGCAAGGTTGAATGCAGATTTGCACAAATTATTAGAGTTTGTATTTATATTAGCTACATTTGTTGATAAATTGTTAATAATAAATCATTGATCAACAACAATAACTGATAATCATTGATTATCACTGTTCTGTAGGAATTGTTTAATTCAGGGTGTTCAGTTTAAATTAAATTCCTTCGTCTGAATTGTTCGAAAAACAACATCTCATTGCATGATCTTTGACATATAACACCAAAACACCTAACATTGTGAAGCTGATGATGAAATTGCATTATCCTTCACAAATTTTGTTTATCTATACGATAGGTTGAAAATAGCAACTGATTTGCGGTCAAATTAGCAGCAATCTTTTATAAAATCTTCACATTTTCTTTTCATACTTACTAGAATTACATGACATCAGAGCTGCGGAAGCTAATAAAGTAGAATACGTTTGTTTATACCTACCGGCCACGTTTGTTCATTTGGTGTTCCTAGAGTATGAAATATTCTTGTTAACTGATCTAAATCTGATTCACCTGGGAGAAAAGGTACTCTAAGTAACAATTCTGCTATGATACAACCAACTGCCCACATATCCACTCCCGTCGAATACATACGAGCACCAAATAACAATTCTGGACACCTGAAATTATTCTGTTGGATTTTTCTTTTAAATTTTAATAGAATAAGAAAAACCATATCTAAAATAATATTACCTATACCATCTTGTAACGACTTGGTGAGTATATATTCGATTAGGTGAACCATAAAATTTTGCTAGACCAAAATCGCCAATTTTTAACACACCCTCACTGTTTATAAGTAAATTATTAGGTTTAAGATCCTATTAAACAAAGTTTAAACTATAATATGTTATTAATTGCACTTTATGAATTCTGAATAATGCAAACATCTGGTAATTACTCTATGTAAGATCCATGAATTGTGTAAATATTCCAAACCCAATAAAGTCATGAGTGTATAAGCTTTTACATTAGCTGGAGTAAGCACTATGTTTGTATCTTTTATAATCACTTCTAAATCAGTATCCATAAAATCAAACACCAAAGATACATTCGATTTATATCCATATACATCTGAAATAATGAAGTTATCAAATTATCTATCTTATATTGAGCAATATAGTTCTGTACGATGAGTTTCTATCAAGGATTTTACCTAGTAATCCGATTATATTAGGATGATGAAGTTCTTGAAGTAACTTAATTTCTCTTAATGCTGTCCTATTAATTCCATCTCTGGCTTCTGCCGCGCTCCCCACTTTAATCTGAGATAAAATTTATTTCTGAATAAATAATTATAAAAATGTATAGCAAGAAAACTTTAAAAACGTTTTAACAAGGTCATCATCCTAATAGGCTAATAGATTTTTTTTTTTTTTTAAAGAAAACTTACATGTATTTCAGAGCAATACCCAAATTATAGGTAATTATAATTAACAGTTCTATAAACATTTAAGTTGTTAGCTCAACCAATACTCAAACAAACGTTTTACACTAAATTATTAAAATAGTATGATTGGTTACGCATACCTTTTTGACGGCAACAATTGCATCAGTCTCAACATCTCTTGCTTTATACACAGTAGCAAACTGTGGAAATACATATATAAATAATTATGGACAAGAGATACAATTTTTAATATTTTAAGCAGAAATTTTTACCTGCCCTTCACCCAAAAATTCAATTTTCTCGTAACGTCTCCACCTGTCTTCTAGTTTATATTCCATGAATATTTAAACGGATTTTCAAACTAATTCGAAACTGATGGAATAAAGATCCTTTAGAAAGGCAAAAACTGAAGTACTAAGATACAAAGGACTTCAAAGATTTGCTTATATCTCGTTTTAAAAAAACAGCTTATATGTTAGGTTTCAGTTTCGGTAGCACAAACCTTAATCTCTATAAGAAAATCATGACTTCAAACGTGAAGGTACCTTTCTTGCCATATACTATAAGAAAATACTACAACTGGCTACTTATAACCTTCTTACAAGTTAACAATTAACATGTTCTGTAATGGGGAGGTTCTATTTTACATTAGTGTGGTTATAGTATAGTCATAAAGTTTAGTGAAGTTAAGGTAGGAAGTCTTATTTAACACTTTGTCTAAATGCCAGAAATATCCCTCTTAGATATAAATCCTGATAAATTATTTGAACAACACAATGTGCAAGAAATTGAAGCTATAGAAAGAGCAATAAATAATGAGGTTGAGAGGAAAAAGGAAGAATTAAGAACCCTAGTAGGGTAATTATTCAATTTTGGTATTTTTAATGCTTTTCTCAAATAATAAAGTCAGGTGTATTAAGCAATATATATTTATTTAGAGAAAGGTATAGAGATCTTATAGAGGCAGCAGATACTATATCAGAAATGAAAGTTTTATCAGAAGAAGTGATTCAAGACATAGATGCAATGATGGTTGAAATGGTAGCACTTCAAAAGAAACAACAACAGCCATTCAAACCAAATGTTTATTTAAAAGAAAGGTAATTATACCTTACTGGAATTCAAGGGTGATATTAAATTTATATGAATTTAGTTAGACAGACCTAGGATTAAATTTTATTTCAGTAAAATATCAAACAAAACTATTTATGTTTCAGCTTAACAACTCCATCAATTTCTGATTCAATAGCTTCTCAGTTAGCTATACTTGTTGAATTACCTGAATTGATTTGGGCGGCAATTGCGTCTAAAGAATATACACGAGCTTCCCAATTATTTCTTCTTGGAAGGCACATTAAGACAGGTAATATTTAAGAAATAATTAGCACATAAATTGATTGTGAGTCTGTTAATGTTGTATTTTTCATAGGATTTTCTGTTGATAAAAGTTTGCAAGAAGTGGCTCATCGTATTCCAGTTTTAGATTACCAGTGGTCCATTATATTGCATTTTAAAGAAATTATACTTCAGACTGCAGATAAAGACCTGAAAATAATTGACATATCTCCCAAGGTATGTTTTATCAAGTAATTGAAGCATATTTTAATTTAGTCTTGCTTAAAAGTGTACGAGTTTATAACTGTTCATAATAACATTGAACCGCCACTTAGTTTATCCGTAACCCTATAGAATATAGCCCAGAAATTTCCTGGTCGTTCTACTAAAATGTGAAGAAGCTACATGTTTTCTCTGACATTTGACAGAGAAGAAACATCTTCTACTAAGAGAGAAAAAAAACCTTGGTGCATCAGCCCATGAAGGGACTCAAGGCTTGCCAGACGGTTACCAAGAGGGGTAAATCATTGTTTCAAAATTGCCAATAAATCTCATCTATCAATACACTTGGCAGAAAGCTGGGCCAACTATAAAGTCGCCGATTATTCCACCTCACACATTGATAAAAAAATCATTGCTGATATCTTGACTGAATTACAGTGTGTGGATCCTCGACTTGCCAAAGGAGAACATATGTACTTTACTTAAAACTCGTTAATAAATATCACTTTTGGGTAGCCAGATTTTTTTGTTTTAAATTTGAGGTTTTCGTTCAGTTGTGCTCGCTTGTATACACAAGTTTTATATACATAATTACTTTTCTTCTTTTAAAATGATTATTTTGCCGTTTTGATTCCAAATATCCTTATACTTTTTTCAATAAAAACAATTCATTGACATTCAAACTCACTATATATAAAATTAAAAATTATATATATATAAAATAACCGTCAACGGCAGTACTACCGCTATTGCCTATTCTATGAAAAAGGTACATATGATTATATATTTGTTTTAATGGATTATTTGCAGAATGCTGGTACCTGTCTTGCGAGCACAGCATTGCTTCAAGATACTTCTCTAGTCACAAAATTTCTTCAGTTAAGAACAGAAGCTGTAAATGATATTCTTCATGTTACTAACAATGTAAAAGAGAGCATTGTTAAGAGTTGTTTGTGCATAGTGAATAGCCTAGCAGTATTGCAGCATTGTTTTTTAGGTTAATTGATCTATTATTTGTATAATAATTCATCACATTATAAATCATAATTATAAATGATTATTTGAACATAATAGGGACAAACGATCTCCCAAGAGGACTACTTTGGGAAATTTTAAATTCTGAAACAAGTACAAATAACAAACCTATTTATTTATTGGAGCAAAGCATTAAGTTAAAATATTTACCACAAATTGTTCATCAATTTAGGTACGTTATTCCAAGGAACGTCATTGATGAGAAAGCTTATAAATATGTTAATTGATGAATCGTTTTACAGGTTCAGCAGTGCAAATATAAAAACAGTTACTAATACAGATGATATAGATTCTTTGGTCAATGAATGGATATTAAACATAAAAACCGTTGTGTCCACAAAAGGAAAGGCTTTATTAGAAAATATCACATCATTGCAATCATTAAATGACCTCAGGAATGATTCTGGGGTTTGTTTCTTTTGTATTATTATTTTTATTTTTAATATTTTTAAAAATTGAAGTAAAAATTAGTTTTAGTAAATAAATGTACATTATAATTTTTCAGAGATCTGACTTTGAATGGGCTCATTTATTAGCAACATTCCATGTCAAAGATACTTTTGATTTATGGGATGGGATTTACGAATTATTAATTACTGAAAGAGCTAAGGATTTGATAACATTACATTATAAAGATATTTTCAAAGGAATTATTGAATGCATCTCAGATGCGTTGTTAGAAGATGAAGAGAAGTATACTTAATTGGTTTATTAATTAGTTATTTATAGTAGAATTTTTAACTTCTGCATTATTAATTATACTAGTGTTGTTTAATTAGTGCCTGTTTAAAAAGTGCGGACATTTAGGATAAAAACCGCAGTATTTAAAAACAGATATTTTTCAGCTACAATACGTTTATTGAAATATTTTTTCTAAACTTTGTTTTACAGTAAAAGAACTGATATTGATCTAAGATGGTTTGTTTGGAAAGAATCTTCTGATGATTTATATATGAATACGTTAATCAACAAATCTTCAAGTTGCAAAGGTTTGCTTTTATGATATATCCTTGTTTCTTTCATAGAGAAAAAAAGTCTTTTCTGTTTTGGTTTAGCAATCTCCAGATTGTCTTGATAAAGATCTGATATGGGCAATCAGCAGCATACATCATAACGTAAGCTCTGATTCCCATTGTGCTAGCCTAGTGTCTAACATTTTGTCAAAATATACTGAATTTAAACGAAGCCCGAAACCGGTTGATGTCTAAAAATGAAGCAACCCTATAAGAAAAAATCTCTTGCATTTTCCAGTAGTGCGGATCCAAGTATCCCTCATTTTGCCATTCATATTATTCTGTTCCAGTACGAGTAAAGCAATTAAAAGTAAAAAAGAATTACGAATAATAAGTGGAAGGACATCTCACAGTAAGCAAAAAAATAAATCAAATTTCTTTAAGATACTCCACGCATACATAATCCTCTTCTGGTCTTTCGTACCTCTTTTCATATATATGTCTCGAGTACTTCCTAACCTAAGACCGTTAAAAAGTCTGAAACCTTGGGGCAAAACTTCGTCATTAGTTATAAAGGAAGTGTGCAATTGAGTATATTCTTCATTATGTATCTTTTTATATACTCTTCCAGGAAGTACTTACTTATACTAACAATTCACCGAAAGTTCCTGTCTGATCTCGTGGATATCCAATCAGAATATCAACTTTGATCTTTCCAGAGTTATTTTGTTCACAAAAAAATTCATTGATACTTCTTTATTCCCCAATTAATAAATAATACTCCTTCTTTATTTCAACAATACGCAAACATCCATATAAAAACCATGCGCTAAAATTTCTTTTCTTTTTTTTGTCCCAAAGACCATAAACATTCTCAGTACTTACTGTAAGCAGAAAGAAAAATTTGAATTGATATTATATTTACTCCTATAAATTATTATTATTATATTTGGGTTTTAGGTATATTATTAAAATCTAAAGGAATTACACCAAAAGTCAGTGGAATATGTATTCCATTTCAAACAAAATTAGAAACTTTATATGAAGAGTTAACTAGTCTTTATAGTGCTGACGATATATTAAATAAAGATAATAGTGATTTGAAGAAGCATCAACAGAAAGTGTGTTTGGAATTATTAAATAAGTAGGTTGCTTTATTATTATATTATATTTTTTTAAATATTATATTGAAAAAACAAAAATTTCCCATCAAACTTCGAATAATTTGTATTATTAATATACAACGGATAAAATTTTTAGCTTGAAGGAACATGTAAGGTCATTGGCAAATAATCCAATTATTAATGAAGCTAAGCTTTCAATATTGGCCAGGTTTCTACAAGCAGTGCCAGATTTGTGTCCAACATTACAAAAATGTCTTATTCTTGGTGAGGACAAGGTATATTTCTAAAGTAATAATAATTAGATAATGTCAAATTAACTGATAAGGACACACTTTTTTCTTGAAATATGGTATAAAGTATATGTTATATGGATGTATATATGTGGATTAGGTTTTTCAAAAGTTTTTGTGCATAAAAACGGTTTTATTTAAGTAAAGTAACTTGAATCTTATTCTTCAAATTATAAACATTCATTTACTACCACATTTCACTCCTTTCTTCTGTAAGCATTTCAATTTGGTGACGGTACCACTTCTTTGGTTTTGAGAGAAAAGCTTCGCATCCTAATCGCATGCTTCATAATTTATAAAATGCCGTCCATTGAGAAAATAAGCCAAGACTGGAAAAGACTGTGAGACAAAACGCTTTCTGCTTCTAATTCTGCTAATTTTACCTGAATCAATTGCGAACGATGGGCAGAAGCGTTATCATGTTGTAGAATTGCTGTTTTTCTTCATAGGTAAGTATCTTGCTCTTAAAATTTCATTAACTTAATCCATCTGTTCAGTATAAAGTTGATAGTCAACCGGCTCTTCCGTCTGGAATAATCTCAAAAAGCAAAACTTCAATGTTCACCAAACGCAAATTATGGCTTTTTTTCGAACCCGATCTTGATTAGTTATCTTTTAGCAACCTGATTAGCTACATGGTTCACTTACATAACCATTGTGATATCGCCGCTTACCTTGTTTGAATTTTTCAAAAAATATCCATCTTTCATCAGTTGTAATTATTCTTTTCAAAAACTGCTCATCTTTTGGATTTTTGAGCAAAATTTTTGCACATATGGAAACGCTTTTTGGCTTGGCGCTCTGACAAATCATGAGGATCTTAGTCATAAATTCCAGACATCCAGTTTTCTGAGATGGCAGTTTACCATGGTGTTTTAAGTCTTTATTAGTTAGATAATCCGGATTCTTTGTTTATCCTGAAGGTTGGTATGCCCATTATAAAACGTTTAACCAAAAATGCTGCCGTATTTCGATGCATCACCCCCTGTTCTTCCACTAAACAAATTTCGGCTGGCCGCCTTTATGCTTAGTCATTGTTTTTCAGTATTGTGTCAGAAGTATTGTGACGGCGAATCATAATTTTACTTCGGTCATTTTGGTTACAGATTATAATAAACTTATAACATACAACTTAAGGGGTAAAGACGTTTGGGTACATAATTGAATAAAGGATTATTATTTAAACTAATCATTGATATAAATCACATAAACAAAATCAACAAATATGATGTATTAATTGACTTCAATGTTGAACATTGTTTTCATGCACAAAATACTTTTATAACAACCCAATATTTATATGCAATGACGTAATACATAAAATCATAAATATGCTTGGAATTTTCATCATTTTAGTTTTATTTATTTGTAAACTTTAGGGTTCATGTTGGCATGAAGCAAAAACACTTCTTCATGCAGAAAGTTTATTCTGTTGGGAAATATGGATTAATAAAGTTATTGATAGAATAAAGGAAAGAATTTCAGAAATAATAAAGAAACCAACAGTTTATGCAGATCTATTAAATATGATTCCGGTAATTATATGTTCACAGTTTTTGTTTAAGATTTTATAATGGTAGAATTGATATAATTTTTATTTATTATTATTATTATTTTTTTTTCTAAATAAGCAATGGGATATAATATGGATTGAAGAAGGGGAAGATGGTGAAAATGCTCACAAATCTCAACTGAAAGTACCGTCAGCGCCTAGTTTTCCTCTCCAGTCATTTCTTCATTATATTACAACTGATCTCTCTAGAGCTCATGTACCAAGGTATCATTTTTTAATATTGTATTGACCAGATTCTCCTCAAAATAAATAAATAAAAATATCCTTGTATTTTGAAATTTTTTTTTTTTAGATTACTTAGAGAAAATTTCATGCAGAAGCTATTACCTCACATATTTAATTGCTACGATCCTACAACATTTTTATGCCAAGCAGAACTTATGCAATATTTATTTGACATTAAATATTTATACGCTCAATTTATACCCATTACAAATAAGGTAAGAGAATAAATTTGTTTTTTCCTTTGTGACCATCAATAAAAAAAAAAAAGAACCTAATTTCCTTTTTATTTTTGAATTCTTTTCAGGAATTAAATGCGCATGCTCAGCAGAAAATATCACAAATAGAAAAGCAAATTGATCCATTTGATTTAGAAGTGTTTTTACCATTAATTAAAACAAATGTTAAATTAAGTATACAAAAGATGCAGGTAATGTTTTCTATTAAGCCTATATATTTTTGGCATTAACCATGTTGATTGAATAATACCTAAAAATCATCAAATATAATTTATTGTACTTTTTAATTTTGTTTATGCTGTTGTTCAAAGAGTGATTTTATAATTTTTAGTTTGTCATTTACTCTATACAGTTTCTTTCTACATGTTATTAGATGTTTGTGTTGAAACCATTTGTTTTTTTCAGGGTATGTTTGGCATGACTTATACTAATGAGGATGGCGCAGGTTTAATTAAAATGTCTGATGATCCTTGTATATTAGCTCTAAGTAAATCAGCCAATGATGTTTGGTTTCCAATGCTACCAGTAACAAATCCTACGAATGTCCCCTTACATATTATTAAACCTAAGGTAATTCTTTGATAGGTTATTTATATAAGTATGATTAGCATTCCAAATGTAGTGATTGCTTTCAAGTAATTCGAAAAACCACAAAATCTTTTAGTAAAGATTCCGATTATTTTTTTCGGACTAGGAATTATAACAATGCATTTAATGGCGTTATTATATAAGTGAAGGAACTTATATTACTGAAATAATAACTTAGAATTGTTTAATGTTAAATAAAATCATAAATACTTAAGCTTAACATCAAATAGAAAACAATTTCCATAAATAATGGCGCCTATTCAATACTTTTTTTTCATCACCACAAAGAGCAGTGGAATCCCCGAATGGTAACTTCAGAATAATAGATTTTATTCCCTTTGGATTGCAACACATTTCATTAACCTATAGATAATGGACCGTACATGAAATAACAATTATGGCAATTTTGGGGATTTATCTTTGGACGCATGGGCTCACTTCCTTCAGGTTGTAGACCAACAGACTAAACATATGCCTTGAAATGGAAAAAGAATGTTCTCCTAGTTGCTTTCATAGTTTTTGATTGCGTATCTTACGCAATTTGCATTATATAGAAGGAGGATTATTCTTTTTTTTATGTAGAAGAGACTTTCTGGATGCAATATATGAGATATATGGCGGAGTTTATGTGCAATCCCTATATCATCAGTCATCACAATTGAAGCTTTAGGATGATATTTAGTGTATGGAATGAAAGAATTCCAAAAATAAATTGGAGACCCTTTGCACGCTTCTTATTCCAATTTAAAGAACACTATCTTTTGAGCTGACTGCTTCCGCAGCAGTTTGATGTGAAATACTAAAAAATATATTCCTCTGGCAAATGTCTCCTTGTCCAGGCACCAGTCTTATTCCTTAGGCTCGCCTGGATATTGGTACCTTACTAAACTTTTCATTTGGCACTGTTTGGTTTTAAATCTTTTAATGGATCCTAACTCCTAGCATTTCCTTTTCCCATTGAACATTAATTCGACGATACTGCATCCACAAATATTAATTTTGCGAATATTTCATATATTTATTAAAGTTAGGAACATAATTCCACTTCCAGTTTGGTGTTAGAATGTTCTAAAGGACTGGAAGAGCTTTCCTCTCTGAAGGATGTGCTTCTAGTCTGGGTACCAGGTCATGTGGGAATTTTCGGGAATGAGGAGGTGGATAGGTTTGCCAAATTAGGCGTCTATCTCCCTTTCATCGGTGCCGAGCGTACTGTTGGCATGTCTTCTGGCACATGTCTGTCAGGCTTCCAGTCATTGACAGCTTCACAACATTCATCCTTGCGTCCGGACAGAGCTATTAGTGAGACGTTGCTGTGTATTTCAGCAGCTCTCTCAGGCATCTGGTTGGATCCCTTACTGCACATTGTGGTTTAAGGAAATATCTCTACATAGTGGGGCTCATGCCGGATCCATTTTGTAGAGTCAATGAGACAGAGGAGGAAACATCCATCCATTTTATGACATATTGCCTGGGTTGTGAAGAAATTAGACGCAGCACCTTTGGTCGGAACTGGATGTCTTTGGAAGAGCTTCGGCTATTTCCCCTTAGTTTATTGCCCGATTTGTTGTTATTTTTCCTAGGGTAGTTATATGGGCCCAGTAGGACTTTGGATAGCGTATGCCTTGATCCCCCCCCCCCTTAGAGAAATAATAATAATAATAATGGGAACATAATATTAACGCCTATATAGAATGAAAGAATTTAAACAAAAACTTCAAAAAACGAGACAATTAATATAGTCTTAGTCAGTGCGTTTAGTCTTAAGATTCCTTATCAATGCAAGTTCTTAAGATTCCAAAATGCGTAGATTTCTTCTTCTTTTTTTTATTCAAAATTATTTTATATAAGAACACATTTCAAAACGTCATAACTACAAATTATTTTTAATTCCAGAATTTAATGTACATTATTTTTATAGGCTATTAAACAGGAAAAACAAATGGTTGAGGCTGACAGTACCAGAATTGCAACATCTTCTTCTTCATTTTTTTCTGATTGGTTCAGTTAACAAAATTTTATTATAAAAAACAAAAATTTTGATCTTAATCCAATTTATATATGTAAAAGAGGTGTCTTAAAATATTTTATAAGGTTTGTAAAGCAAGTTTATTCATTGAAATCATTTTTTTTTTTTTTAAGCATAACTATATCATGCACAGAAAATGTTATTCTTTTTTATTTTTTGTTTATGTTTTCTGAAATATTGTAAATAAATAGTTAACTTCCTTGAGAACAATATTCCTATTCTAATCCCTAGCCTATTTTTCTCAAAATCAGCATTGATGGGTAAAATATTTTAATAAAATTGTTGTCTACGAACTCTGTGAGTCAATCATTGACGGAAGTTGTTAATAATAATAAAAAACGGATCATGAGCCTAACAGCGAGCCCTGCTTTCAAAACCATATTATATTTTCTTTTTATTCTTGCGGGGGGAAATTTTATTTTTGCGACATTTCCTCCCAATGTCATGAGAAAAAAAAAAATTTTTTTTGAAAACAGTCATTCTAAGCTAGGAAAAAATGTTTAAACTACATAACGAGGTTTAGTCTGATATTTAATGTTATTACTTTAATTAATTAAATACAATTTAACCATGCTAAAGAAATTATAATATTAACGAATCAATAAGTATGAATTTTAATATTAATATAATAATCCTGCGTCTATTTGGCTGCAACAAGCTGGCTAAACAGAAATCTGAAAACCATATACTGGTTGGATTCTAATAATCCAAATCAAAGTAATTAAAAAAATGCCATACTAATTGGCAGAGCACTTTGCAAGTGCTTGTATGGGTCCGTTAGATTAAATTGAAGACGGGGAGGGCAAAGTCTCATTCCACTGCGACCTGCATGGAGAGGTGTATGTGGGTCCCCTGGGCTTATGATAGCACATCCTTCATCTTCGCCCCCTTAATCAGCCCTAACAAAGCTGAAAATGGCTCCGTCATGAAGTTCGTGGCTTCGAGATTACATGTACCCAGCTGAAGAAACCTGTAGGTTCCATACCAAATAGTTATTTCAGATAATCACTAAGCGATCATATAAAGAAGCGGGCTTATTAGGTTCCATGTGATGCCAATTCGTTCTGCCCATCAAACAAAGTCTTCAAAAGTGGCAACACATTCATTATCTTCTCTTTTAGCGAACTAGAAATCTTCGCTAATACAATTTCATATCTTGCAGGAATTAAATTAGATATTGCTAGTACTTTGGTGAGTTTCTTAAAATGCATAGACTTTCATTTGTTATAATTTAGTCATATTAATTTATTAGCATAGGTTCATTATCTAATTATTTTCTTTTTATTTTATTTGTTCGCCTAAATTTGGCATTAAATTAGAAAATTGAGATTTATTTACATCATGTAAGAGATTATGTGAAGCTTGTCTGCAATAAACTCCTAGTCTCGAAAGATTTAAGAGAACAGGTTGCCAATTTTTAATTAAACAAATTTTAAGATCTGGATGAAATTATCGATACATTGAATATCAAGAATAGTATAATTTTGTCTAATTTTAATATTATGCTTCTAAAAGTAAAGCTAATATTCCTAAAGATTTTTTCATTAGATAACATTCTTTTAGAGATTACACGGTTCATCTCTGTTTTATAACTTTTTTTTTAGATAGTTTTAGCTTTAGAAAAAATATAATATTTAACGGGAGACTAAAGATCTTTTACTATTGTAATGTGTTGTTGTTAGTGATTGCTGTTAATTTATTTTATATTGTATGAAGTAGTTATGTAGCAAGGCACAAGTGGTTTTATTTGATTTAAGAAATATTTTATAATCCCTGTGTGGTGGGCTGTAAGAATACATCAACAGTAATCTCTGCTTGTCGTAAGAGGCGATTAAAAGAGAACCCCCCTGGTCCATTAACCCCTCCTCCTTCCTCCTTCTCTTCAGAGATTAGAGATAATTTCCCTCTTCCTTCAGCCTCATCTCATTCGTTTTCAGACTAGACAGAACTCTCAGCCATAGGGAAGGCAATCTGTCTAGGAGAAGGCGACCCCAAAATCAAACCTCCTTGCCCTCCAGGTTGGGGGATGATGCGTCGGGCCAGCACCTCGTCCATCACAAAATAAAATAAAAAAAATGCTAAAGTATCTACAGAGAAATTTGTAGGTAGAGGAGACCCACTAAAAATGGGAAAATCCTAAAACAAAAAATTGAACTGATTTAGACAATGTCATGTACTTAGATAAAGAATTAGGAATTCGAATTTAACCACACTTAAAGACAACTAATTTAATGTCTAGATAGATATTAAATATTTATACATTAATACGAGCTAAACTAAGTATAAAAGTAGGATATATAAACGGATAGAAAGACAGTGTAGAACACTCCTGAAGATAATGATGTGAAGCGTTGAAAGACTTATTCAGGAAATAGCTCTCTGTGTCCTTTTACTTTGATCTTAACTCAAACTCAATTGTTCGATACATCCTCTCAAAAAGAAATAAATGAAACCTAACTGCCATGATGACACATATATGTTTATGGAACAAAAAAACCAATTTCGTATTCTTAATTCCACAACAGATAATAATTTTATATTTTGAAACTTAATGCACAAATTTATGTAAATGAGTTCTTCCAGTTTATCTATTCTTCATCTTCCTCTTCTTTCGTTTCTTCATCTTTCTTTTCTTCATCTTCCTTTTCTTCTTCATCTTCCTTTTCTTCTTCATCTTCCGTTTCTTCCTCTTCTTCGTCCTCATCCTCATCACCCTCTTTACCTTCTGCTTCTCTCTTTTTCTTTAAACATTCTTGTCTTTCTTTTTTGGCTTGTTCATCAGCTTGTTTATTTCTTTCAAGTTCTTTTTTGTAGTGAGAATCTCCCACCGCAATGAGTCTCAAAAAGAAATTCAATTCTTCATTCACCAAACAAGTGTCACACAAATCTATGTACTCTGGATAACAGTACTCGAATGGATCTTTTTTAACTACTTCTTTTTTCATACATTCACTGCAAATTATAGAAAAAACTTATTAATTACAAATTTAACATAAAAAAAAAATGCATTAAAATAAATAATTGGCCAATTATTAACGAAGTTGGGTTAACAATGAAGTTAATGGCAAAAAATTACTTTTTTTACACAAAAATTAACTGTTAATCCGATTCAAAACCAGTTGGAAGAAAAATTTTAATTTACTGATTTGTTAAAGGATATCACTACTTTTATTAATAAATCAATGCAAAAACTATGTTTTAAGGCACCAATGAACTTCTTGTAAAATGTAGAGTATGACAAAAAAAAACAATCAAAATTTTGCTTTCATCGCAAGATGCTTTTAAAGGTTTCTTTTACAGGTTTTCCTACAGATAGAATTTTGAAGACTTTTGTTTTCGAACATTCTTACAGTATCAGGTTTCCTTCTAGGGAAGATTGCTTAAGATTAAGTCCGTGATACCTGATAATTATCTCCGGTCTTACACGCAAGGTTCCAGAATTGATGGTAGCTTTGGAGCTGCGATCTATTATGAGACAGAAGATCACTTCTTTGATGGATATGCTTCCAGTCCATGGTTACCAGGTCATATTATTGGGTGGGAATTTTTGGGAATGAAGAGGTGGATAGATTTGCCAAATTAGGCGCCTCTCTACCTTTATTGGTTCCGAGCCTGCTGTTGGTGTGTGTCTTCAGGCACATCTGTTAAGTTTCCTGTCATGGACAGCTTCACAGCATTCATCCTTATGGATGAGCACAGGTGGTTGTGGGCAGACCAAAATTTCATCGGGAGGGTTCGGTCAGGGCTATTAGTGAGATGTTGCTGTGTCTTTCACGGACCTCTCTCAGGTATCTGTTGGATCCCTTACTGGGCATTGTGGTTTAAGAAGACACCGCTAGGTAATGGTTTTAGAAGACGCCTTTCGAAGAATGTGTGATACAGAGGTGGAAATACCCAGCCATCTTATGACATACTGCTTGGGTTGTCAAGAGATTAGGTGAAGGCGTTTGGAGGGAACAGGATGCCTGTGGAAGAGCCTAGGCTAGTCCGATTTGTTCGGACTGCGGTGAATCTTAAAATAGGTTGGATTTTTTTCTAGATCCGGTTTGTTGTTATTTTTCTTGGGGTAGCGCAGGGGGGTTTGGATAGGGTAGGCTTTGGTCTCTACCCACAGACAAATAATAATAATAATAGTAATAATAAGTTTATAGTTCCATTTAATCAATCATTTAAAGAAGAATAACCTCTCTTATCATGCATAGAAACTATAAACAGGCAAACTAATGTAAAACCCGGAACTCGCTTAAATATTTAATATTTTGTCATATCACAATCTACATTCCTTTAAGTTCCGTCAACGCCTAAAATTCTAAACAAGTTTATCAGTTTTCTGTTTGATAGTAGTAACTGATTTTATGAACAGAAGTAAACAATAATTCAAAACCAAAATTTATAAAATTAAAGTTCTCTTCAAACCAATTTTGGCATGCATATTATATTTGTAGACCTTTAAAAAAAAAAAAAAATGAGGGTTTGATCCCTGCAAATTTGTTTGGATTCATTCCAAATATTATATCAAGCATTTATAATAAAATTCTTTACCATTTTTTTACTCTTTTTCGTCTAATTTTTGGCTTTGGTGGTTCAAATCCTGTACAGACTACAATAGGCGAGTCCCCCGGTAAGGCTTTTAATAAACCTGAGGCCCATGGTAATCTGTAACATAAATAATGAATTTTCCTTTTATTAATAACATATTTAAATTATTATTAATCAAAATTTTTCATTTACATTTCAAAAATGATAATTGTCAATTATTTACGTCAGGGTTGTCAAATTCACGTCCCGCGGACCTAATGCGGCCCACAATGCGATTTTTTTTTGTATACCGGAACGCCTTGAAATAAAGTTTAAAATAATCGGCTACTAATCAGACAATAATGGTAGGTTTTCAGCGCCGTCCGGTCTACTTTTATTACATTGTAGGTTACGAACTTTGCAACTACACAGTTGTCATACCTTCTTTTCGGTAAGTTTTGTACACAATTTGACTTTGTTTAAAAACCATTTAGGAAAAAAAAGTTGAACAATTAAAAATACAAAATCAAAATTGGCTTTTCCACAATGGTTTTGATAAAATTGAAGAAATCATAAAAGAATTTGATAAGGATTTTTTGTAATAGATTTTAAAGGTCTATAAGAAATGTTTTCTCATTTCATGGGCCCTTTTTTTCTTATTTTGAATCTGAAAAAGCTTCTACTTTTAATTGATTTCCACAATCAAATTTAGAATATCGATACCTCGGAATTCCAAAAATATCCAATGATAAAAAACGTTGCTGTACAAATTTTACGCTGCTTCGAAAGTAGCTAGATTGTGTATTATTCGATAGTAGAGTGAATAATAATTATTTTCGTGCTTGAAATTATACAAAACAATTTACAGATCTAGATTAACTAATAAAACGTATGATTATTTGTCTACCATCATGAAGAGTATTTGTTCTCTGTCATTAAATATAAATATATTGAAAACTTTTTTAGGCACCAAACGTCGGCAAGTGTCTGAAAAAAAAAGCTTATTTTATATTATAAATGCGTTGACTTATATCTATTTTATATGTATTTAATCCATTATTAAATTACAATGTAAATACAATTTTAGTTTTCAAATTAAAACTTATGTACTAATTGCATTAATTTTGTTTAATACCAATATTCCTAAATCCTTAAAATACTGTAACATTTTTCCCTCTAAACTAGCTACTGCAACTAGTTCTAAGTGGGTTCGTTTAGAGAAAATACTCTAAAGTTCGAGAAGACAAACCCCAATTTATTGTTTTTACACAATAAATTACAAATACAACACTTAATAATAATTAATTTACACTTTAAACCAACAAAAGTTCACTTTTTATACATTTCACAAACGCACACTTCGCTTATAACAAGAATCTCTCTCTCTCTCTGTAAACCTCTGTTGTTCCACTATTTATACCGGTGGAGAAGAGTCTAGAAGGTTATCGATTGTCCTAGAAAGAGCTAGAGCGCGCCGCCAGCGCTTCCTAGCGGCCACTAGGAAAACTTGAGGTACCTGCTTTCTCTCCTAGATGGCACCAGTGGCTACGTTACAATATATTTATATCAAAATATTTAAAGATAGGTATTTGGAAATATTTGGACATGTGATGCGATTTGCGTAAGTTTTACATCATTAAGTAAAAAAGAGTTCAAATAAGTTTATACTCATTCTTTGAAAAAATAACAAAATATCGAAGTAAAAAAAAAAAAATCTGACTAAACAACATTCAGATATAAGTTTCTCTCATTTCATTTAATTCTATTATAAATTGACAAATTTTCTTTGAATTTAAAATTTTAATTTAGTGCACCATAAATATGGAAGTAATAGAGAAGATAAGATAGTACTTAAGATAGTCATTAGATTGTAGTTCATGTGAGAATGCAAACAACCTTCAACAACTATTTAGCACTTTCGCCGCAAAATGTATCAAAAGAAAGTAGATCCATGCAGTTAGCATTCCAATTAACTGCAGACTATTTTCAAGCAAATTACAAGAATCTCTAAATTTATTGCAAAATTGGGAGTACATCCCCGGCAATCCGAATAAGCTTTTTGTAGAAAATTTAGATGTCTTGATTTAGATTAGCTGTCGCAATACCTAAGTCCCCACATGTGAGCTGCATAGGAGTAGAGTTCCCATTATAATTACATCATTATTTCCCATTTAATTATTTTAGATTTAAACAGGTAACTTGTTCTAATATGGTATTAGCTGAACGATGATAAACTTTTGTTTTTTTATGGAATTTTGAAAATTTAATAACTTTCAGATTCATATAATAAATATATAGAGAAGACACTGTAGAGAAAAACCTAATATCTTCTAACCTTCAAAAACTCTACTTAAACTAATATTACTGGAAAAATATTTGAAATAAAAGTTATAGTCTTTATATATATAGTGAGAAAAGCATTATTGGAAAGACATGGATGGGGGGGTGTGTCCACGATAAAAGATTTATAAAAACAGGGATACTTGAATTAATTTCTCTCCCTGAATAGGATACAATTGAGGATTCTGTATTGACTAAACACGTTTGGGTAGCCATTAATTTTCACAATAGGTAAGACGTCTATCTAGTCCTTTGTGTTAGAATTGTGGCGATGGAGGCGGGAAAACGATGTATAATTACTTAGGTCAGTGTCTCCACTACACCAATACTATTCCACATTTTTGGGGATTTCTTAAGATATTGCAGTCAGACCGACAGATTGTTGGGGAAGGCTCTTAGGAAGAGCTTTTTTTACTTTCTCTTACTCCCTAGTAAGAGGAAGTATTGTAATCGTGTCAAATTTTCGATATCGAGTTTTTACCGGAAATATTCGTTTTGAGGTCTCCTGAGTCCGAAATAGTGGTTTTTAGCAAATGGTCTGTGTGTGTGTGTGTGTATATGTATGTGAACGAAAAAACGTGTGTGTATGTGTGAGCTCAAAAACGAAAAAACCGTAGAAAGTTGAAACTTGATATTCCGTTTAGGTATCACCATGGGATCTGACTTTACGTTATCTGTCAACCAGAAGTCCCCACTTTACAAGTTTTTTTTTTTTTTACGTTTTGCGATTTTCTCTAAGATTTTCTTCAAACTAAGTATATCAACTACAAATACAACGAGCTACAACTTCTATTTGAAATATTTCTCCTGCAAAATTCATTTAAAAGTGCAGTTATTGGAGAGGGGTGGGGTTAGGTTTCATCTAAAGTGCTATTTCAGTTTATTAGACAATTCTGCCCTCTTAATAATGTTAATTAGAATTAAATATGTTGTTGAAATGCCGAGTTTGAAAAAATCGGATAACCGGTAGTGCGTTTATTTCAACACATTACTAAATGATTTCTTCACTTTTTTCCAATTTTCTCAAAAATAGCTCCGACGATTTTCTTGAAACATCGTGTATAAACCAAACATGCAATGATCTACATCTTTATTTAAATCATTTCTCTGGGAAATTTCATTTAAGGGCATTTTTCCCTTAAGGGGAGGGGTGGGGTTACAGCTTTCTCTAAATTGTTATCATAGTTGATTATACAATTTGATCATCCAAACAAAATTAATTAGAAATAAATAGATGGCCAAAATTCCTAGTTTTAAGAAAATTAGTAAACCGGAAGTGCGCTTTTACTGAACTGTTTTTTTCAATTTTAGACGAATTTCGTTAAATTTGATACACAAACTATAACATTTGTCAAATTTTTTATTAACTACTCATTGAGAGATTTGTGTTTTGCTCAGAAATAAGTGTTATCCTGAGATTCTTATTATTTCTCTCAAGGGGCGGGTGTTGGTGTAGTTATGAGCGTGGACTTGTAAGTGGGAGGACCCCAGTTCGAGTCCAGCGTATAACTACTAAATTTTATATTTGTTTAAAAAATGTTAATAGTAAAGTAGGTGCTTCCGCCCCCGTCCACGACACCTAATTTGGTAGTTGGACGTTAAGCCCGCCTGAAAAAATAGGCATTACTTTTACTTTTTATTTCTCTCAAAATATAAAATTCGTGTGGTTGGTTCAAGTAGAGAAGAACAAAAAAAACTTCCCCATCGTCTTAACATGATTATTGTAAACCAAACTAATATAATTCCTCCTGAGACAAGCTGCTGTGCCTATAAACCTAGTTCGATTCGCTGCAATCGCATCTAGGAGATTGCCGATTTATACACACCATGCGGGATGTAATTCAAACCCTATGTAATTCATTGCACTATAAATAAAAAAAAAAATCAAATGTAAAACACTCACACAACTTTCTCTTATAATTGACAAATTTTATTGTGGCTGGTTCCGCATAGCTGGAAAGCAGCAGAGATATTTTCCGTGGATAGCCTGCTTCTTTTTTGTGGTCATCGACCGGTTTCGGGCGTTCGCCCATCATGAGGATGTTTTTGTCCAAACAGTGTGATAACATAGACTTGTACAGAGCAAATTTGTACAAGGAGGATGTCAAAAAATAAATGAACAATACGAGGCATCAGATATATTATTTTTATTAATTTAAAATATAATTCAAATGGAAACATTAAAATACAAACAATTCTAGGATATAGATCTAATGATTAATATGTGACAGTTTTGAAGTACACAGCCTGTCCTGTTCTATTTGAAGTTTGTTTCTATATTTTAAAGCAGCTACAGTAGAAAAACCAATTTTGCACAGGTAAGAAGCGAGGAAAAGCAAAAGTATCCGAAGCGCTTTGGCTTTAATAAAAGAATGTGCTTTTTTTTTCTTTAACATGACAGTTCAGTCCAAAAATTTATTTATTTTTTTATTTAAGGCGCTTCAACATCTATGGTCATTAGCGCCCGGAGCCTTCTCAGTGCACTGCCGGCCTACGGACAGTGTTCTCTCGCTACAGACAACACTGGCCATCACTGAACAGTGATTTAATTTATTAAAGACTTTATAACAAAATTTGATTTTTCTGAGCTACACAAGTAGATCTATCTATCAGTTCTTCTTTTTCCGGTAGGTATACTGGTCAAATGGATTTATTGCCCAATTCCAGTCACCAATTTAATTTCTTCTTCTGTGAAAAAGTATTTGCAGAAATTAATGCTCAAGTGCTCTAAATGGCCCACCTTATCAACACCATTCAAGGGGCGCGAAATACAAAAGATTGAGAAACGCTGTTTTAAGGTATTGTATGGGTGGTAGAACCATACACTGAACTGAAGTAATATTTAGAGGAAAAGATTAAAAGGGCAAGATAATAAAGTGGTTATAAAAGCAGACAGCCCAATCTCGATCGATGCACTTACGAGGGATCTGTACAGGCTCATATTATAGGAAACAAGACTCAGAACTCAGACTGAAACGGTATGGAAAGTGAAGATAGAATGGGTTAAAGCATATGCGGGTACAGATGGAATGAAATTGCAGGTAGTTTAGTAAAACTAGCAGCAGCTGAGGACAATTTGCTAGTGAGCTACCATAAAGCCCCATGGTCCCATCTAAAAGAAAACTGAGACATTAAACCGAAGAGAAGTGGGAAGAAGAATTGGAGAAAAACTTCAAAAGGACAAGAAACGCACGAATACATTCAAACTAAATAAGCCAGGAAAAAGTTAAGGACACTTAAGAATAGACTGCAAAGTAACACGCATCCTAACGTGACATGGAAGAACTAACGACTATTTACATAGATTTCACATTACTGGCAATCCGTACTGCATAATATTACAACAGAACTATACGAACTTGGAATCACCTCATCTAAGACTGTAGAACAAAAAAAGCTTCATCATAAACTGTCCACTATTAGAAAAATCAAAAAACTAAAATGATCCGAGAAATAGTCACGACAGGAAACACCTGGCCAGCCAGAAGACAGCTACTGATAAATGAACAATATTTGCTGTCTTTTAAAAAATTCATAAATAAAATAGATATGGACATATTCTAACTTTTAATTTAATCAGTGAGTGATGAAGTGATTTTACTTAACATGTTGTACATCATGTGATACATAATGTAACGTTATACTTTAAATGAATTTCCATACAACAGGATTGTAAGATTTCCATACTGTTGGTTGTAAGAAAAAAAAAAAAAAAAACAAACCAATAGTTACAAACTACTTTTTTGGACTTAGAGGAACTCAAAACGGATATTTCCGGTGAAAATTCGATACCGAAAATTTGACATGGTTACAATACTTCTTCCTCTTAGTAGCAATAAGAGAAATTAAAAATAAGACATTTTTTTTCGGATTCAGGAGACCTTATAACTTCCCAGTGAAAACTCAATATAGAAAATTTGACACTATTGGAAAAGTAAGAAGTATATTTCTCAGATGACTAGGGTAGCTGTCAACTTTTCCATACACTTTAAACACAGTATATTTTTACTTTATTTTTTAGAAAATGGTACGTAGTAGAGTTGAATCAGATTTTTGAAAATAATTTTTTTTTTTTTTTTTTTTTGTGCACTTATGAATATAAAGTTCATTCATTTTAAGTTATATGTGAATATCATTCAGAGTCCCAATTAAATATTTTATGAGAAACAAAACTAAATTTAATATTGAAATGCTGCAAATATATTTAGAAATGTTACATTGAAAATGAAAACATTAGTGTGGCCTAAATTTTATAGAATTCCAAATAACTTTCTTTTTCTCTATCCTTGAACCCATTATGCAATTCTTTTTCACCACTTGATTTTAATATTTAATTGTTATTCCTCCTCTGGTTCACTTGCAACAGGTTCTGCTGCAGCAGGTTCAGTTTCCGTAGTTTCAATTACTTCTGATGGTGCATCCCCTGCAGCTGGTTCATCAGCTGGCGTTACTGCAGCAGCTTCTTCAGCAGGTTGTTCAGCAACTACATCTTCAGATGCAGGAGGTTCTTCTGATGTTCCTTCGTCTTTTTTCTCTTCCTCTTCTTCTTCTCCTTCTCCCTCTTTATCTTCCTTCTTTTCTTCTTCAGATTCCTTTTTCTCTTCCTTAAAGTTACTCAGATATTCTTTAACATCTTCATCGCCTACTTCCAGTACAAAATTGAACAAATAACTAACTTCATCCGTTATAGCCCTTCTAACCGCTGGCTTTTCAACTAATATATTCTCTATAATTGGTGGACATACGTCTGGTATTTTTGGATCTTTTTGTTTCAGTTTTTGTATTAGTTTTTGTATATTTTCCAGCATATATTGCTCTACAGTAGTAGGGCCTTGGCCGGGGTAATGTCTCAATCTTCCGGATGCCCATGGCAAGCTAAAAGTAGATAAGTTTTATACTTAATAACATCACTTGTAACGAACAAACTTAAAACAAATAAAATGCCAAACAATGACGATCTGCAGTTAATATTTTCAAAATGAAGATAGATTGGAAAATTTGTTAATACTGCTTCACATTTGCAAAAAACATTAAACAACAGCAAAATATTTGACTTCGTCTCCGGTTATTAAAACGCTTAACCAGTGTGAGGGGGGAATATAATTGAAGATGTCCCATCTACCACCTATAATGCATACATCAAACCAGGGTTGGAAAATGATGGAGAACTGCTTATGAGCGCTTCTGATACCACTAGATTCGCACTAGACAAAGTACAAAATAAAGCACTGCAAATAATCACTGGAGTAAGAAGGTCAATGCCTATCCTTTCCATGGATAGATAGATAGATAGATGACCTGGATAAGCTGCATATTCGAATTGGTAACAACATTGTGTCTGGCTGAAATATGCGTGTAATTCCCGTGTTTGCAAGGATGCTTCATCTTGTCTGAAGACTCGGCAGTCTTTTTTAGCCGCCTCTGAACAACTAGGATCCCATTATTTCAAGTGAGACACAAAGGAAACTTTTCTAAATTTAAATATTTAAGAGATCTTCATATATATAAAAATATTTTTTAATCCGTCTAACTGGGAAAAAATGCGAGTTCCTAGTACAAATGGTTCTTCCTTAGCTTTGCTTTATACCTAAGATAACCTTGTGAAAAGCGATTGTACATCTACACAGATGTTTCAGCAAGCCCGGGTAGGAAAGCTGTAGGTAGGGATTTTACTGTGACGGTTTCTTTAAGAAAAAACACTGGCCTAAAAGTGGCTGTTTTTTTAATGGATCCCGCGCGGAATAGACACTATCAGAGCTTAAATCAGAAAAATAGTAATTTTTTAGAGCAGCCAGAGCCAAACTGAATTCGTTTTCTACAAAAAACTGGCGTAAGAAAAAAACATTACAAAAAGAATAATTCACTTATACCTGCTTTAATTTTTCCAGTTCTTCGAGAATTTATAAATTTTGTATATTTTGTTCATTAAAACTCAACTATTATTAAAAAAATATATATATATTTTTGAGAAACATGATTTCTGATGAAGTATAATAGTTGGGAAATAATGATACATTTCCTAAAACTGACTTAGATTCTATAAAGTGAGGATTTTTACAATCGTGAAAAGTGATTTTATAGCCGCCAAAACAGTGAAATATCAAATTAGAAATTTTGGGAGGTTCAATTTCGGTTTTCAATAGATAATTTACGTGACAAGGCTGCAGGAGGCAAATTTAATGAAAACAATATTTACTTCGCTTCTATTGTTTTCTAACTAAACAGAATTTTATCGGATTTAGAAAACATGGGTCCTTTTAAGTGTTAGCGTTTTGGAATGAGCAGTCTCAAAATATAAGGAAATAGCCATTTTTAAGTAGAAAATGCATCGAAGTGAAGTTCTGGTAGGCATATGTCCGATTACCAAATTGGGTGTGTCTTGTCCAATAAATATACAATTTAACAGTTATCTGTAACTCGAACTGGAGCTTCTCAAAATATATGCTTTAATAAACTTTTTCTGCAAACTTGAATAAAATGATTATTACGCTAAATTTAGTGAAGAAAGTGAGTTTCTCATTAATTTCTCTCACCAATGTGTGAAAATTACATTCAACATTAATTATCCTGACATCTAGCGGCAATACGCGAAAAAAAGATCAAAACAAATCCTAGGTTAGAGGGGTTTTGAGGTTATACCAAACGGAACAGGCTATAGAGAGAAAGGGAGTATTTGACTTGAATTAAAAAAACAAATTCTTAAACGGGCATTTACACCTGTGCTAATTTGTTTATATTCATATTAATTAAGAACAAAATTCCAATATTTAACTCGTGAGCGAAGTATTTTTTTACAACACACGTTCAGTTTGACGAACTCGCTGAACATTGATAAAATAGGAATTTTGAGGGATTCGTGTACTTCCAGAACTCCCTAAAATAAATTTTCTAGAAAAAGTGACAAATAAACTTGCTCTTGTATATATGGTTAGTACACCAAGCAGGACCGCCGAGAGGGTTATGGCCGCTCCTGAAGAACTTTTTTCAAATTAAAAAAAAAAATCCTGCATAAATTTTTACTTTTACCTATTATTTTTTTCCTTGTATTTATTAAATATATGACTAAACAGAGCTCATTACTTAAAATTATTTAATTAAATTAGCTGCTGAACATTGTTAGAAGGAAATGTTCATTGCAAAATTGTGAAAAAAAGGGCATTTTTTTTTAATTCATTCATTTTATTCATTTAAGGCACTTTTATATTCATGAAAAAAAAAATGTGTTGTGAAACGCTCACTCAGCTTGTTTTTACTGCAGTTTATAAATCTTCTTCAAACTTATTATTTTTTACTAAGTAATTATTTGTCTTCAATTTTATATAAATGGGAGAATGTAAACTAAACAAAATGACTTTTATGAAGTAAGCATAACACCATTCCCTTTCCCCGAAACTTGTCGGAAAAAAGTATCCAACAAAAGTGATTGTACTGTGTATACATATAGTGGCTCAAAGTGAAAATGATTCACCAAGTTCTAAAATTTGTAAATATGTAATAGAAACTTCAGAAGATCGTATGTACAGAAAATGCCATAAATGACAAATAGTTCTATATTAGAATACCACTAAAAAAATAATATTAATTGGCAAAAGTATGTATTAACTAAAAGGCAAATAAATTGATTTTTATAGAAATATACTCAAAGTGAAAACGATACAGCTCCATGTTTACCATGTACATACATACTACAATTGACCTTTGTACTCTTTATCCTTTTGTTTGACGGTCACTTGTTATTGTTAACTTAGAAAGAGGTATTAAGTTATTTATAGTGAGTTCTGCTGTACAGTTCAGTGCTTTATTTTTAAATTGGTGTACACACAACATTAAAAAAGCGCGAGTTGATAGTTTCTCTTTATCAGAATGGGAAGTCAATAAAAGAAATTGCTCAAATGATCCAGAAAAGTCATTCGACAGTGCAACACATCATTGAACAATTTTTACGGCTGCTGATGAAAGATGGATTTTACAAAAACAAATTAAGAAAAATCCCAGATTAAGAGTGCCCCGAAACTTGCTGGTGAAATTGAAAAATATTTGCAAGTCCCGCCCGGGACATTGGATCGTTCTAAGAAAAAATAAATTTCATGGATGGGATGCTAGAAAGAAATCTTTCATCAGTAAAAAAAAATCAAAAAGTCAGAGAGCATTTGCGGAAGAGTATTAAAAAAAAAGAAGAGAAAGTAAAAATTCTACCTTCTGGGATAGAGTTTTATTCACCGGCGAATCTAAATTTAACAACTTCGGTTCAGAGAGCTGTGGTTAAGTGTTTTAAAAGCCGTTAAGAGAGCCGTGGTTGAGGTTTCTGCAGAAAGCCAGAAGATTTAAAAGTAAAGAATCTTAGGCCTATTGTAAAACGTGGAGATAATGCTATGGGGTAGTATGTCAGCAGCTGAGACAGGTAAGTTGCACTTCATTGAAGTAATTATGAACAAGCACATGTGCATAGACATTCTGCGTCAAAATTTGAGGACAGTACTAAAAAATTAAATATTAAAAACAATTTTGTGTTTTATCAAGATAATGATCCGAAGCACACAGCACATTTAGTCCAAGAATGGTTAACGTTCAATTGTCCTATCATTCTAAAAACACCTCCTCAATCACCAGATCTTAACGTGATAGATAATCTTTGGGCTAAACTAGATACAGAAATAAGGAAACACGAAATATCGAATAAAGAAACTCTTCAAAGGGTTTTGCAAGAACAATGGTATAAAATTTCACCGGAGTACACGAAAAAGCTTGTGAAATCCATCCAAAAACGTCTCTATGAAGTAATTGCGTACAAAGGCTTACCTATAAAGTATTACAGCTTTATTTCGTTTTTTCATTTAGAAAAATGAATGTGTATCATTTTCATTTTGACCTAATTTTGCAGTATTTATTTAAATTGTTGTATATGCTGATATTATAAGCTTTTTTTTTTTTACATCTTTGGCTTATTAAAAATAATTACAATGCTTGAATATTAATTTATACCGTCATACCCTGAGTATTAATTTATGTAATTGCCAGTTTCCCCTGCTTAAATAGTAAACATAAATATAAAATTGAAACTGATTCGTTTAAATGTATCATTTTCACTTTGGGCCACAGTAGTTTAACCAGCTTAATTTAATCCATCGGTGTTTTTTATGGAAAAAATAGCAAAAAAACTGGAAAATTATTCAGTAAAAACGTACTTTTGGTCAACCTATTTTCTTTGAACTCGAAATTTTGGCAACATATTTAATTCTAATTAATATTTTTTAGATGATAGAATTATATAATAAACTAATATAGCACTTTAGTGGAAAACATAATAGGTTATGGACTAATTTTTTTTATATATAACAAAAATAATAATACTTACATAATAATTTTTGCAAATTGTTTGAATAAAATAATTTTCAGGTTTATTTGAAAACAAAACTTAAAAGTATGTACAAAATATTTTTTTAAAAATAACTGCTAAAGTTCGATCAAAATTTCTTGAACATCGGAAACTGAAGTATGACCGACTTTCGCCAAAAGTAAAAAGAAGTCGTTGTAGTAAATATATAAATATTCAACATATTATATAGTTCTGGGATGTTACAAGTATTTGGAAGAAATGCAAAATTAAAGCTGAAGACCTATCTTTCTTTAAAGAGACTTTAAATATAAAATCAATTGAACCAAGCAGGAATAAACTGTAACCCACGCCAAAATAGTAAGTAAATTTTGATTAAATAATTAAGTAAGTAAATAGTAATTAAATAATGATTTTGCTTTAACTGAACACCGCTCCTAGTGCTCTCATTTCCATGTTCAACATATTTTGGTCGACCTTTGCATCCTCAGGGACGAGATTAGCTCGTGAAGTCATGTGGACTTGAAACGCGGAGATCCCCGATTTGAGTGCAGTCATGCTTAGTTTTTTCGCACTAAAAATCTCTACAACTCATTTCCGATGATGGGCTGTGTTGTTTATAACGAGAGAACATGGCCTGGAGGCCGCTAGAAGCTCCAGGCGCCAATGACTTCAGATGATGATACGCCTTAATAAAAAAGAAAATAAAAGCCATATTCTCTTGGTATCTAGTCGTTCTGTTCCATAGGCCAATTGTAACAAAGACGAAGTTTCTTTATTTAACTATGATATATTCTGTACAACAGAAAACAAGAAAATTTCGAAGCCTATTAAATGAACTTTTCATTTACTTTGCCGGATACACGAGGTAGATTTGGTACTCAAAATTGAAAGAATTCAGATATGGCGAAAACTGAAGGTTAAATTTTTGAGGTTTGAGATAAAGAACTCATGAACCATTTTTATAAAAAGACTTTTATAACTTTCATTATAATTTTAGACAGAATTATTGATAGTTAGTAAAGCTATATCTTCAGCATTGTTGAAGAAGTATTCTAATAACTTCTTGGGTGATCTGTAATGGTTGGAACATAGAAAGCTGGTTTGTTGCACTCTGTCTACGGCATAAAAGAACGATGGAATGATGTGGTTGGTTTCAATTTGTACTCGAAAAATAACTTTTTGTGTAGTAATAAGTTTGTAGTGAAAGCCCAGAATCGATAGGCCTAAATCTCCCAAGAATGAAAAGATATTATTTACCAAACAACCATGCTAGATATTCCTTCTGTTAACTAAGTTGTCTAAATCGTCTTAGACAATTTCTTCTTAACTTACAGTCACATTCTAATAAGTTTATTATATTCTCGAACTCTTCTTAGTATTACGAATATATTTTTTTTAACATGTACATAAATGTATCCATATCTAACATGTTCCGAAATTTTGTTCATCTCCAATATAAATAAAAATGTAAATGTGCGTTTGTTCAAAATCTTCAATCTTCGAAAGTTCTTCACCAATTGTTTTGAAATTTAGACATAACGTTGCATTCGAATAAGCGCGTTTTTATATACTACTACACACCTGTGACAGGTAAAAACATGCTTTCTTTGAAAAATAGCGCCGTCTGTTGGACGTTAAAGCAACAAACGCTATACTAAATATATTACGATTAAAATTAACTACAAATATGCGTGTCCAGCTGCAAAGCAATCGATCAGCTGAGATATTCTCACATCAATTGCTGGAAATTTGGAACGGAAGGTGCCGTTGGATCTGACCTCAGGACGAATTTCCTTGCCTCATAAATTCTGCAATTTAGTGACGTCTAAAGAAGAATTTCAAACCAATTATAATAATCACGATTGGCCGAGTGAACGAGCTATCCTGGCGGCCAAGAACAAAGACGTCTACGAAATATAAATATTAATACGTCTACGACTGAAAATATTATTCAGTCTAACAATTCAAAGCGAGGCAGCCACATACAAGTCCGTCGACACTGTTGTGGAAACAGATGAAGCGGCTAATTAGCCAACAGAATTTTTTAATTCACTTGATCTGCCAGGGGTGCCACCGCACGTACTGCGATTGAAAATATGCGTGCCAATTATCATGTTGCGAAATATCAACCAGCCGAATCTTAGCAACGGCACGTGGCATGCAGCAAAAAAATTAATGAGCAACGTTGTAGAAGCAACAATCTTGACAGGACCTTTCAAAGGTTAAGATATCCTCATTCCTCGCATTCCTATATTCCAACATATATGCCCTTTTAATTTAAGAGATTGCAAGTCCCAATTCGATTGGCGTTTGCAATCACCATCAGCAAAGCTCAGGAGTAATCTTTAGAATTGTGCGCTTAGATCTAGATATGGATTACTTTTCTCATGGACAATTATATGTTACGTGTTCTAGAGTCGGCAAATCAGGCAATCTCTACATCTGCACAGACAATGGAACAACAAAAAATATACCCACAGGCATTGTGAAATTAAACATATTAGAAACGTTCTCTTTCTTTTCCATTTGACTGGGCCACAGCAACGCGTGACTAGGTGCAGCTAGTTACAGTATAATACAATTAAATGGTAAATTTAACTATTATAAAAATAAAATATTTTAACACTATTTACCCAATTGGTTTATCAGATGGTATCATATCACGATGACAGTACTCATGTGTGCATTCTCTCTCAGGTACATTTGCGCTACCTTTTTTCCCCTTCTTTTCCTGAAGAAAATAATTATAAAATTAAATGCTGATATTGTTATGATATGTATTTTATAATGGCTAAGTTTGATGGGGCAGTGAGGATCATGCTGACAATAAACATAGTCTTAATCTTCATATTCTTCACTGCTGTGAAATTATGCGGTAGTCTCATATTTTGGAAAATATGTTTTCCCTAGAGAAAATACACATATTTCGGAGTGCCCTGGTTACGAAAAAGTTGGTCTAAAAAGTTTATATCATCATGCTCCTTGTACAAGTATTACATGCATTCAAATAAAACTTTACATGTGAACGGAATAATTTCAAACAAATACAAACATATCCAAACAGAAGTATACAAACAAAATCTGTGATTTTATCGGTCATAGCGTGCTTTATTTTGTCGGTTCTGACCGGTTTCGGATTCCATCATCGGGGTAAGTTTTATAATCAATTCGTGAAGAAAGGACTTGGAATAATGTTACATTATTCTACTTATAAAGATTAGCTTAAGTTACTCCATGTCTCACTAGTGGACACACTACTTTCTCTCTCCATTGTGCAAAGGCAACATATATAACTCTAATTAGCCCGACATCTAGTGGCTATACATGATAACAAGATCAAAACAATCCCTGATACAGCGTATTAGAGGTTTTACAACGGAACAGGTTATAGAGAGAGGGAGGGAGAATTTGACTTGAATTCAAACACACTTTCATCAATTATACTTTCATATTTTTTTTATATTCAGTAAATTAAGTACTTAAGGACCAATTAAAACAGATGCAGAAAAAAAATTAATATTTAACACAAGAGAAAAATTCTTTACAACTCTCGTCGTTCACTTGCAAACTGAAAACTCGAGTCTGTAAAATTGGTCCTTGTCTCTCTTGTCAAATAGTTATTTATTTTTTCATAGTAAATCAAAGTCCATATTTTTAATAAAATATTTGAAGTTTAACATAAAGTCTTCACTTAATGGTATTTTCTTCTCAGGCCACATGTAAGTCAATGAGGTTGCGCGTGGCATATAGCGGCATTCTAATAGCATTCTACTATGTTCAATAGTAAGTGGAAGGTCGAAATCGAAAAATAATAGTTTTTAAAAATAATTTAGAATATTTTATAATTATCTTACTGCTGTGAATTTAATTTCAAAAAGAGTGTATTTTAGTGTCAGGTAGGGTAAATTAGGATCATAGCAAATAGAAAACAAAGGCACAAAATCCCATTAGGAGAAACCTTTTGTAAAAGAAAATTCCCCCGCTAGAGAGAGAGAGCAATTCCAAAGAATAGAGTCTGCCATCAGCTTTCAAATAGTTCAATTCCAAAAAGAGTCTGCAATTAGCCTTCAAACAACTAAGTCGCATTCTGCTTCGAAAGCCAGAACACTTCAAGAATCGCTCTTCCTAGTATCAGTGCCAGATATAAGTTAAAACATAAAAGCTTTGCATTAATCTTGATAAATACTTAATTTCTTAAACATAATAGTGTGATATTGTAAAATACTTAAATTTACTAAGAGATAATATAATTATTTATAAAACAGTGGTTCTTCTTAATTATTCTTATATTTCTAACTTTTCCTCAAACATAATTACAAGCCCTCTATACAAAACCGCTCGAGCTAACTACAAATACACATCACATCATAATATTACATTCTTTTCGTTCTTAGATTTTCTCTTCATAAGAGACTCTACAGCTCACTGTCCGGACCATAGATATCGACGTGCTTTAAATTAGAAAAAAAAAAAACCTTGTAGAAGGATCCTTTATCTGAATTACTGTATTCTAGTTGCCATATATTCAAAGATGTGGTGCCGTTTTCACCGTTGAAGGTAGTTTTATGTAGATTTTCCCCTGAATTGCCAACCTCTTTAAAGGTTTCAATCATTTTGTTATACCAGAGTGCCCTCTAATTCATTTGGCTAATGTAATGTTCAATAGAAATAAATATAGAAACGTATTCCACATGACTGCAGATAATGTATGATATTTATTTTTTATCAATTCTAAACAGATTATTTGAAGAGTTGAGTTTCAAATTAGCTTACCTGTTTTGATCCAGCACTCATATTTGCAGATTTCTAATATTAATTTTTAGATTTTTTTCTCCTGGAAAGAACTCTTGAACTGGAAATGAAAACAGGAGAATTTTTATTGTGTAAAAATTAATACAAATAATCATAATTTCAATGATTTATAATTAAAATTTTGTATAAATGATTTCTTCCACAGATCATTGAGAAAGTATTGACATACTTTGCCTACTACCATTAAATCTGAAAAATAGATATATATATTCAAGGATTTGTTTCACTACATTTCATCTCTAAAATCTCATCAAAATTCATTAAATTTTTGAAGGGTATTTATATTTTTTTTGTAAATAAATAATATATTTCATGTTAACATGTTGTTAAGAAATACCATAGCCCCAAACCAATCCTGACTTGCAAATGGTAAATTCACTTAAGCTTCAAACACAATAGGGACCAAAATTAAATAACGGATAACACGATTAGGGAAATGGCAATTTCAGTAAATTGTACTGCGTTACAAGGCCCAAAGGAATTCTTGATTATTTTACAAAAACAGAAGGTTAATGTGCAAATTTATATTCATACAGAATTTTGTCTTTTCATTCATTTTTTTATATATATTTCGGTGATTAATTGAGCAATTTAATTCCAATCCAAAATTAGGTTCTATTCTATTATTAATAAAAAAAAATATATTATTACTAGGAAGTTGTGTATAATGATCATGATTTGTGGGAAATAAAAAATATTTTGATGTAATATTTTATTTTTTTTGCCATAAGCGAGCTCCTTGATGAATCCTTTAGATTTATTAAAACAAATTTATTTTAAGAAATATTTGAAGAAATATTACAAAATCAAGAGAGAGAAATCAGGAGTGCTCCACATCGACAGAAGCGCTGATGAAGGCAATGCAATAGATGATGAACGCCACCGCATAGCTAGTCTCCAGTAGTTTTAAATTAGTATCGTTCTTAGTGTAAGCAATAGTTAGAGGAACTTTACAAGCCCCGAAGGAACTAGCTCGAAACCTGCAATTCTACTCTAACCCCTTTTCTTACATCGACTGGGAACGATTATCTACACCGGTCGGATAAATCACCATTCTCTGAATCCTTTGCCTCCACTTGTATTAAATCTTTTCCTCCTGAATCTGCTGGTATATTCCAACTGGTAGCACCACTACCTCCATTTTCTTCTTAAGAGTATTAATATTAATATGCAAAGAAGATTAAGCATGAAAAAAAACCATGAGGTAGGTCATTGGGTAAAAAGTTATTTACTACTAAGGAAAAAATCTGATGTGGAATGATGTGGAACCTCACAGGTCTGTCTTTTACTCTAATTAATATAATCTGATTAAAAAATTTTCTTTGAAATTGCAAGTTACAATGTTTATAACGTTACAATGCAAGTTAATGTTACAATATACATAGAAATGGTGGCCGAAATTTTTCTTGTATACCTGGGCGGCTTTATGTGGAGCGCTCTATGTTAAAACTAAGAAAACAAATTTAAACTAGCGGACAGACCTCAAAAAAATACTTTAACATTAATTTTTCCAGAAAAATGTTAAAAAAAAGTGATACGTTTCTATCTATCCAGCAAGCATTCCAATTTTTGGAGAAAATCATTGTAACCGTTTACGAGAAAATTCCAACACATTGAAAAACCTATACTGTAAAATTACACTTCCGCTAAACCAATTTGGAATTTAAATTTAGTATTCTATCAATGCTCCTATAAGGTGTATTAATATGATACAGGTGAGAAAACCATGTATTATACTAGTAGTTTTCTTAGAGGAAAAAATCTGGTGTGAAATACTCAACTTTCTCTTACTCCAGTTCTTAAAATTATAACGGATACATTTTACAGTTTGTGTACCAAATTTAACGAAATTCGTCGAAAACTGAAAAACCGTTCAGTAAAAGCGCACTTCCGGAAACTCGGAATTTTAGCAATGTATTTATTTCTAATTAATTTTATTTGGATGATAGAATTGTATAATCAAGTATGATAGCACTTTAGAGGAAGCTGTAACCCCCAACCCTCCCCTAAAAGTGCCCTTAGATGAATTTTTCCAGAGAAATGTTTTAAATAAATGATGTAGATCTTTGCATGTTTAGTTTATATTAGAAGTTTCAAGAAAATCGTCGGAGACATTTTTGAGAAAATCGCGAAAAAGTGAAAAAAACTCATTTAGTAAAGTGGTAAAGTAAACGCACTTCCGGTTATGCGATTATATTCAAACACGGAATTTCAACAACATATTCAATTATAATTAACATTATTTAGATGCAGAATTATCTAATAAACTTAAAACAGCACTTTAGATGAAAACCAAACCCCACCCTTCCCCCAGAAGTGCCCTTAAAGTAATTTTCCCAGAGAAATGTTTCAAATAAAAGTTGTAGTTGTTAGTATGTGTAGTTGATATACCAAGTTTTAAGCAAATCGTTGGAGCCATTTTTGAGAAAATCGCAAAAACGTAAAAAAAACAACTTGTAAAGTGGTACTTCCGGTTGATGAATTTTGACAGATGACCTACTGTCGGATCCCATGGTGATAACTAGGCGGAATAACAAGTTCGAACTTTCTGCGATTTTTCGTTTTTGAGCTATACTGTTCACATACATATACACACACAGACCATTTGTTAAAATCCACTTTTTTGGGCTCAGAGGACCTCAAAACGGATATTTCCGGTAAAAATTCAATATCGAAAATTTGACACGATTACAATACTT